>CM032478.1:11344150-11749309 GCA_019059595.1 Marasmia exigua
TCCGCCCTAGCATAAAAAAAGATACTAGCACGTCAAAAACTCGTCATTATCATTAGCTTGAAATTAGGGTAAAGAAAGTATCAGCCTATATACTGTCCCACTGCAGGGCAAAGGCCTAAATCATAAAAATACGTAACATACTTTTTGCCTGACTCAGGAATCGAACGGCTAGACCAACAGAGCGTTCAAAATTAGGGTAAAATAATAAAAAATGAAAAAAAAATCTCATACCCATCATACCCATTACCAATTGATGCAATCCATCAGTTGATTGATTACATCAAGTTGTATATATTTCTTCATTTCAGCCAATAGACGTCCACTGCTAGACATAGGCCTCCCCCAATGTTCTCCACACAGATCGGTCCTGTGCCGCCCGCATCCGATGGATTCCCGCGATCTTCACCAGATCGTCTGTCCACCTTGTGGGGGGCCTGCCAAGGCTGCGACTCGTGTCCGTGACGTGGCTGCGACGCGGCCTCCATTCGGGGACCTTTCCGCCCCAACGGCCGTCTGTTCTCCTCGCTATGTGCCCTGCCTGCTATATTGCCACTTGACGCATGCATTCCTTTGGGCTATGTCTGTTCTCCTGCGGACCTGATCATTTCCGATACGATTACGCAGCTATATTTCTTATAAATAGGTATATTGAGGGGGAAGAACTAAAACCTATTAGATCTTAGGCCGTCCCCTTCTATATGTTAAGGTTCCTTATATTACGTCCCTTATAGTCCAGGGATATCAAAGCACATCTTCTTCTTCTTTTCTTCTTTAGCCATTTTCAACCTCTAGGGTGTATCCCTCCTTCAGTTTATGCCATTTTTGTCGATCTTGGGCGTTTTCCGTCCACTTTGTTCCTGCCAGCCTTTTGATGTTGTCACACCAGCGCATTTGGGGTCTTCCTCTTGGGCGTTTCTCGCCACACAGTCTCCACTCTACCACTGCCTTACAAAAGCACATAGGTATATCACATCCTCAGTTATCTGACATCCGTAACACAACAAATGTTTAAGGTGACTCGCTTGCTCGTTTGTCACCTCTAGCATAAAATAAATCACTTGGCGGCGCAAGGATCGTTGCGGTGTCACCTTAAGTGAAGCACGTCTGAGACTTTATTCTATGCACATAAAAACTGACTAGTTACGATGTTGGCGGCAGCCCCGGTCCCCCGGAGGCGATAAAGCAAATATAATGGCACGTCCACACGCTCGGCGAGATGATTTCCCACAGGGTGGCCGTAGGGGCTCCACACGTTGTGAAGGATGAGCCTATAAACTGTCCCACTGCAGGGCAAAGGCCTCCATCGTAGAAATCAAGTTGTCGCTACTATGATGGGATTGGGACTGACATTTTTCAATAGAAATAATGTTGTACAACGCCACCCTATCAATGACACTGAAGTGCCTTCTGATCGTGGTCGCACTGTAATAGGGGAAGGGGAAGGATTTACCGTGGCAGAGCCACGCTTCGGCATAAATGGGCCGGCTCGACTGGTGAGATACCACGGCCTCACAGAAAACCGGCGTGAAGCAGCACTGTGCTATGTTTCGCTGCGTGAGTGAGGGTACCGGAGGCCCAATCCGGGGGAAAGGGGGGTTTAAAGGTTAGCAGCGCACTTGTGACTCCAATGGTGTCACGGGTGTCCATGGGCGGCGGCAATCGCTTACGATCAGGTGATCCGTCTGCTCGTCCGCCACCTATGACATCTTTTTTTTAAATTGTGTCTTCTAAATTGTCAAAATATCACCTGACATTTTTCTGACGAGTTGTCCCGCTTAATAACGCCTAAAATCTGAAACATGACAATTAGCACCAGTAATTATCAGGCGAGAAGTCAAGTTATCGCTACTATGATGTAATTGCCGACCTATGTGCGAAAAATTCGAAACACACTTTTCGCCCGACCCGGGAATCGAACCCAAGGACGGTTATTTATTTATTTATTATTTAGTTTTCTGTAAGTTTAACTTGACACCCAGCAACGCGTGGTCACCGTACACTAGGCGCCAAATAAAATGGTTAGTGATAGTGTAGTAAGAGTTACGCATAGAGTGAAGGTTCGGCTCCACTGGGGCCGTCTTTACTTCACCACGGAAAACGTCATGTTGAGCAATGATAGTTTTGTGTATAATATGTGTCTTTCAAAGGTTGCAAAGGAAGTGGAGGAGAAGAAGCAGGAAAGCGGACACCGGGCACAGAAGCGACAGCTTGGAACGCAACCGGGACAAAATGCTAAGATGATGATGATGATGAGAACGTGTCTCTTTGTTCATTTGACATTGGCAGAATTAATTGTGCCCTAGTGTGCCCTAGGGTAGGATTACATTCGCTGGTTAGAATACACCTCTGGATTTATTATATGTATATTTCTACAATCAATGTAAGTATGAGTATTAAACTAAAGTTATAACTATATAACCGACATCAAAAAAGGAGGAGGTTCTATGTCCGACTGTATGTATGTTTTATTTTTATGTAGATTCACTGATTTCTCTGCCAATCAGTGACCGATTTGCAAAATTATTTTTTTATTTGAAAGAGTAGGTACACTCCCATATTGGTCCTACTGTCACCATGTCAGGATCTGATCTGGTGCCGAAAACTGATACCTACACAAAAAAGCATAAAAATATTTTCTACGAAAAAAAATACTTATATACATGTCGAATTCAGAACCTCCTTTTTTTGAAGTCGGTTAAAAAAACCCCCGAACTAAAAAGTGTTAAATAATATTTTCAATACTTCAGATTACATTTTATAACAGTAGGTACACTAGAAAAAAGGTGTTACTGAAGTTTGTGCCTAATCCCTGTTGAATGTGTGTGTGTGAATGTATTACAAGATTAGTATCTAGATAGTATTGGGTGCAGACTTCGGTAACACCTTTTTTCGAGTGTACTGTTACAAAATGTTATCAGTTAACACTTCAGTTAAAAATATTATTGTACACTTTTTAGTTCGTGGTTCTTAAATGCGTTTATTTTCGTAGATTTTTTTTTTTAAAGAAGGTTAAATTTACTAAATGGATAATACTATTATATATAAATCCCGCCCACATTCAGCACTTCATCTTGCGAAACCTGCTGCCTTTTCTTTTAACTTAACTTATATCCCGAGCCCACTCGGGCTCGGGTTATAAGTTAAGTTAAACTGTATCAATAGATGGCGCTAGATGTCGATAGCGTAAGTTTTTTGGGCTCTGACGTTGCTCTGATCTGCTCGGAACTAGTGTCTTCTGAATGAAAGGTCCAAACCTTTCATTCAGAAGACACTAGTTCCTATCCCATGGGATAGGAATACATAACAACGCCTACCATCGCTCAGAAAAATTGCACTTTCACATCATTACTATCTTTGCTTTATCCACAGTCAAAACAACACTAAGATATTTTCGCCCACACCGTAACGGGCCAAGTTAGTTCCGCGTGGAACGGATCCATTGCAGAGGTCGCTATTCGCCGATTAAAATGTGCGTGCGCATTGAACACAAAGAAAGTTTATTACGGACTATTGTTGCGACTGTTAAGTATGGCCCATGCGCGTAAGGGCGACAGCAGACTTGCTACTTTTTTACATTATGGCTGACAAATGATCAGACGGCTTACCTGATGGTAACGGCTTACCTAATATTACCGCCGCCCATGGACATCTGCAACACATGAGGCATCACAGACCCGTATCCACCTCGTAAGGAAGTAATAAGCTCTTTTCTTAAAGATCACCAGGTCGTATCACATCACTGACTGATCAACTGACTGAAATTATAATGTTATTAAGGCTGCATACTATTTTTTTTTTAATGATGGCTTTGCTCTTGTCTTCGCAATGAACGCTTGAGTTAAAGCGATTTATTCAAAAGTAAGCTATTCACTCTAGCTTTAAAATTTTTGAGTCATTTGGGAAAACCGACGCAGGCAGGGCATTTTACACCTTAGAATAGTTATTTACGGGATTTCTACCATGTAGGTTTTGAGTTTCCGATATTTCGGCACTGTTGCAAGCGTCGATGGTCACGGTATAACTGAAGTTTTTGCGGGTAAGTTGTTACTGGCAGACAAATCGGTCTACCCTCCTTCGCAATCTTTTACTACGCGCACCTGCGGTACTACTGTTCTTCTAATGTCATTCTAATGTTAGTGAACATGAAAGTTTAAAACAATATATTCCACATCTTAACACTGCGCATCTCGAAAGAGGAAAAAAACACTTTTTACGCAAACGAATAATATTTACCAGGAAAAGATGATAACCCGCAGTTTTTCTCTGCTCTCTTGATAGTATAAAGGGGATGGCACTCGTAGAACGTTCATAGACTGTATCCTATCCTCTGTGAGGATAATAAAAATAAGCAATACAATGTAAAATTAATGAAACCACAATTTCTTCGGACTTCAATTAAATCCTAAGACAGCTGTCCACGGCACAACTCACTCGACTTATAATTGACCGGATGGCGCAATTAGTAGAGACCCCGCCAAAGGTCGTGGGTTCGATCCCCACCCTGGACAAACATTGGTGCCATGAACACTAGTGTTTGTTCGGTGTCTGGGTGTAATATATGTAGGTATTTAAGTATATATTTGTGTTCCTCTGTTGTCAGATATCTGTAACACAAGTGCTTAAGCTACTTAGTACGAATCAGGTCAACCTATGAGATGTTGTGAGAATTATTATTATTAACAATACCTACATACAATTCAGGGGAGGTAACCCGTAGGACGTTACGACCAGATCGGAGTTCCCCTCCCTTTCACATGCGCTATGTTTTTCCTTAGTTCGGATGCGACAGTTATCTGTGTCATGTGTATCGTACTTCATCATTGTGTTCTCTGTGCTGTGAATGTTGTTGATGGTCAATAAACGTTTTTTTCTTTCTTTCTATACCACTAGGTATAGAAAGTATAGACGTCTGCTCTTCTGAAGCCTATGACATAAAAAAAACATCGGACTAAGCACGATTTCGCCCAGTCGCTCGTGTGTAGCCAACCTTCCTTTCTCGAGCACAATCGCACAATTGTGCATCGTGATCGGGCACTTGCTGCGGGAATGTTCGCGGCTCGCCGCCCGTGTTCAAGCACACACCCGCCGTGTGCGCTTGTGTGCAGCGTAAACACTTGCACACACACACGCCGTGTGCGCTTGTGTGCAGCGTAAACACTTGCACACACATGCTATGTGCGCTTGTGTGCAGGTAAACAGCTCATATTACTATGCAAGGAGGTCGATATAAATATCAGGCTCTTGCTACGGCAATTATGAGAGATTCAGACTAGTGTTGCCGAAAACAATAATTCATTCGAAAACAGGAATCAAGTGAATAGTTTCCATAGCTCAGAACCGGCAATTCTAAATAAGTACACATGATTGTCGGCGATTTTTTATGTGATAGGTGGCAGACGAACAGACGGATCACCTGATGGCAAGCGATTGCCGCCGTCCATGGACACCCGCGACACCAGTAGTGAAGATACACTGTCGGGCACAGCCGACCTTCTAAGTCTAGTAATTTTGAGACAATGTTCTCCAACAAGAGTGAGCTACCATCGCCGCTTCTCTTTACTTATAAGGTGGGCAAGAAACCCTTAAAGAAACTGTGAAAAGAAATAGAGGTCTTTTTTCCAAATAACATCTAAAGCAAACGTTATACATAAAATCCCGTTCAACGAATAGTTCTTAAAGGGTTGTAACGATCTATACACCCTCTTTACACCCTTATAAACCCTTTAAACGGGTCCGACACATAAGTGAGGCCCTGATCTCTGTTCACGGATCATTGCTTAAACCCTTAACAAGTAACAAGGAAGCCTGGTTTGTCGAGTCATGGTGTTTTGATGTTGCTGGGATGCGTTACAGCCTTTTTTAATGACTTTGCCCATGATTTACCTCAACCCAATCGACTATCAGTATCACATATAAAAGGAGAACCTGAGCGACTAAGTGATTAAGTGAATAGGAATGCACGCACATCTGAAACTACTTACTCTAGAAACTTGAAATTTGTAAAGGGGGTTCCTTTAATAGTGAAAGTGAGCACCCTTAAGGGGGTAAAAAGGGAGTTAAAAGTTTGTATGAAAGTCCGCCATCTTTGATGATAGGAATGTGAAAATTTGTATTCAGATTAATAATTTAAAATAAATAGTAACCCAATTGTTTTTTTGGAAAATCACCCTTTAAAGTGACACCACTTTAAAGTAAAAATCTTGATATTCGCTATTCGTTCTACTTACCTATATTAAACCAAGAACAAGTTGTTTTACCTTTTCTTTTAAATTTATCCCTTAAGGGGGTTTGAAGTTTGTATGGAAATCCGTCATCTTAAATTTTAGGGTAGTGACAATTTGTATTTATACGTATAGTTTGAAATAAAAAGAAATTAACTTCAACACCTTTTGAAGGGGTGAAATAGAGGGTTAAATGCTGTATAGAGGTTTGCTAATTAGTAAAGAAGAAACTTAAAATTGATGTTTGGGTTTTGAATAAAAAAGTGACTTTTGAACTTTCAACCCCTAAGGGGTAGGTTTTTTATAATGCTAGAGGCGATAAACGTGCAAGCGAGTCAACTGATGAAAAGTAATCATCGCCGCCCATGAACATCCGCGAAATCAGAACTGAGGTACGTGGTAGAAAATTCCGCGAAAAATGCACAGTATTGCCGCCATCCATCGAGAAACATACAAACAACACAACACAAACAATGAGAAAGCAACAAAGATATTGAATTTAATTGAATTGAGATGATGGGGATAGAATGACAATTGCTTAGTTGCGCGGGTTTGTATGAAGACTAAAACTGTGTGAGTAACGCCGCGGGCGCAGTCTAGTCATAATCATAAAATCTTTATTGTGAATCACTAGGTTCGACGACGACCCGATTGGAACAGTGAGTAAAGGATACTATAAAATTGTAGACTACTTAAATGATAAGGATTCATGGACATAATGACCTCCATGCCTGCACACTTGTAACATTTTCATTTATATTAACAAAAATCATTAATATTATATAATTACTGAATTTTAATAAATTAGGCTTAGCAGCATTTATTACTGTATAAAATTGATTTATATTGATTATTCAATAATTGACAAGATGCTAACCACCTACTATTGTACACCTCGTCCTGCAGTTTATTAGTATTAGATTAAGTAACTACTACTCTTTGTGACCTATGAGGAGAACCTAAGTAGTCATGCTCACTCAAATGTCTCTGAGGTGGTGGCGTTATGTGGCGGGTCATTACATTCCCTCTAAAATGGTTGAGTGAAATGATGGCTGACACATACGTCATACTTGTGAACAGGTGCCACCTTTGGGGACTGGTCCGCTTCGGTTTACCTCATATTTAGCTTTTAATTTGCTTCATTCTATTTTGTGTTGCATTAGACTGTATGACTTGGTATGAAGATAATAAACCATTGTAAAAAAGTTGGCGATTAAAAAGAGTAACTGGCGAGTTTCTTGCCGGATCTTCTCGACCAGAAACAACTTTCCGAGCCGGTGGTAGAATCGCATTATGTTTATTTATTTCTTTAGTATATTTTATGTATCAACATATATATGTATTAACATGTAAATTATACATAAGTACTTATAAATAGTTTTAAGTCATTCAAATGTATGACGATTTGTAAGTGCTGTGTACAAGCCTATGCAAATAAAGAATTATTTGAATTGAATTGAAGTGGTCGTGAACGCTGCCTCTGATACAAGGGTTGCGGGTTCGATCCCCGCACAGTACAAGCATTTGTGTTCATGAACATGTTTGTTTGTATTGGTTTGGGTGTTTTCTATGTATTATAAGTATGCATTTACAAAAGAAAAGTATTATATGTATATATTAGTAATCCCACTGTTGATTCTGATATCCGTAACACATGTGCTTGAGCTACCTATCTCGGAGTCAAATCAATGTATGTGATGTGTGATGTGAAACAGGTCGTCGAATTGTCTGACCGGATGGCGCAATTGGTAGTGACCCTGCCTTTTACGCCAAAGGTTCGATCCCCACCCTGGACAAACATTCGTGCGATGAACACTTGTGTTTGTTCAGTGTCTGGGTGTACACAAGTGCTTAAGCTACTTAGTACGGAATCAGGTCAACGTATGAGATGTTAGATAGATAGATAGATAGATACTCTTTATTGCACAACATACAAAACTTAAAAGCTAGGTATACAGAGATACAATGTACAATTTAGGCGGTCTTATCGCTGGGAGCGATCTCTACCAGACAACCTTCAGGTAAAGGACATTAGATAGAAGAGGGGAGGGTGGTGCAATCCTTTTGATTTTGAATATTGATTAAGTAAATTTATAGTATAAATACATATATCTAGATAATAAATAAATAAATAAACACATTATCATACACTAATATATACGAATGTTAACTTACTATAATACAATATAACCTACACAAATTATATAAAATATACTACTATAAGGTTATAATAGAGAGGATATATTTTATACCTACAATATATGGATGGATCTGGGAGAGGACTAACGACCACGAGCGTCAATGACAGGAAAGGAAGACAGGTGAAGTTAATAAAAAAGGATCAGTTGGGGAGAGGGTTTCAGTTTTCAAGGAAGTGTGCTTTGACCCGAGCCTTAAAGATGGGCAGGGATGGGGACTGTCTAATTGGTAGGGGTAGGGAGTTCCATAGGCGAATTGACTGGACTGTAAAGGATTGAGTATATGAATGAGTGGAATGGGGAGGAAATCTAAGGTGGAGATGTTTGGATGATCGCATATGACCCCGCGTAGGCTGCAGAAACTGGAAACGCTCCCGAAGGTAAGACGGTGATTTTGGACTGAAAAGTATGGAGTATAGTAGAAAAAGAATATGGGAGTCACGGCGGAGACGAATGGGGAGCCATTTTAGACGAGTTCGGTACTCTGAGACATGGTCATATTTGCGCAGACCGAAGACAATGCGGATACAGAAGTTTTGTAGACGTTCAAGTTTATTAAGAAGGTTCTCAGTAAGGTCTAAGTAACAGCAGTCTGCGTAGTCGAGAATGGGGAATAGAAGGGCTTGTACAAGTGCAATTTTGGTGGGTATTGGTAGGAAGTTGCGTAATCGGTTAAGAGATCCTGCTGCAGCAAATATTTTCCTGCTGACCTCAGTGACCTGTGCTGTCCAGGCCAACGAGTTATCCAATTGAATGCCAAGGTTTTTTACTGTTTTGCTGTAAGGTATTGGAACTCCGTCAAAAAATATAGAAGGCAAGGTATTCCAGTTGATTATGGATGTTGTGAAAATAAAAAAAAAATTGCATCCAGTGTGATTTTATAAGTGCAACTGTAAGGATTCTGGAGATTCGCAGCCGGGACCTAGCAGATGTCGCCCTCGCCGTGCGCCAGCAGTCCTCTTGTGCCCACGGTTTCTGTAACGCAGCCGAAATGTCAAGCAACAAATAGTGAGTTCATTTAATCATGTTGCACTTACAAAATTACGCCGCGTTAATTAATACCCGTGATTATTGGCCATAGTTACTACCTGCCAACTTCTAGACTCTTTGCTGAATCTGAGAGATAGGTAATAGTATCTTTGTTGCAGTGAGTAGAGGTAGTATCTTTGTTGCAAAACACACAAAGGACAAAATTAAAATTGGTATATTATTCCAATGATTGTTAACCACGGGTATTGAAATGTAAATAGAAAGAACATATTTTAAACCTTATTAAAATATAAATAATTATTTTATTTATCCCTACAAATGTTTATTTTAATTAAAGAGGTTCTCAATAGCACCAAAGTATGTTTGACAGCCTATGGCGGCCATGTTGGGTTATCTATTGGCGCGATTTTTTGAGAGATCAACAAAAAAGGCAAAACTTACACTAAACACTAAAAACCTTTTACCCTGTTCCATCAAATGCTATTATGATAATAATACCGCTTGAAAGGGAGCGGCCATGATGGTAGCTGACTAAATAGCAACTCTGTTAACAAAGCACATGACGCGTGACGTGAACGTGAGTTACCAACACAATACAGACTACTGCCTACTGACAGGATACTGCCTCGGTGGCGCAGTGGTTAGTGGGTCGCACTTTAAAGCGACGGCTACGCAAGAGGTCCCGAGTTCGATCCCCGGGTCGGGCCAAAATGTATACCTAAGTTTTCGGTAAGAAATTCTTAATGGCAGCCCGGAGTCTGGAAGTTGGCGGTTTTGTAAAGCACCTCAAGCTGTTGCTCCTGCGCCCGATCCCTCTCCGGTCATATCACAGTAGTGTCCCATCGGAATATGAGGGTGAGGGAATGGAGAGTGCACTTGTATTTGCGCACACACCTGAGCACTATAATATATCCTGCGTACGTGGCTGGTGGTTGAGATTGGGCACCGTAGCCGTAATCGGTTAGAGGATACTATTATTTTATAACATTATACATAAATCTTAACACACTCATTATCACTCACAGAATAATTCAGCTTAAAATCTTGACCGGGTTATCGCTGGTAGCGATAAGAAAACCGATAAATCTCTTACAGTCCTTTTGGCTTGACCCGCGAATCGAACCAGAGGGCTTAATTTAAAGTAGACGTTACGACCGAATCGCAGTTTCCCTCTCTTTCACACGCGCTGTGTCTCCCTTTGTTTGGACGCGACAGGTATATTCTCGTTCGTTACGGAACGGCTTCAAAATAAGGCACCAGATTAGAAAGAGCCCTAACGGCCGCACTCAGATTTCATTTAAGCTAATGTTCATTAACTTTAGTATCGGTAGTCTTTATGCGTATCAAAATAAGTGTCAATATTTTTTCTTAAGTAGCCAACTAAGTTAATCATCGACTCTGAGTGTGGCAATTAAGTATGTAGGAGTATGTCGAGCTATGTGCTTTTGCTTAGGCTTTCCTAAACTTCCGGAGCGATAAGCTATTCGACCGCGTGTTTACAAACGCCATTGTTCGAACACCTGTTGTTTTAAGTTGCATTCTGAACTCTATTTTAATTAGATTTCGTAATTTTACTGCGCATTGTAAATGCAGTCATAGTTGCACTTTTCATGGTTTTACGAGTGAAGCTTGTGAAGTTAGTTAGGTAGTGATTAGTTAAACTAATCTCAAGATCTTAGGAGCATGCAACAAGAATCGAGCCACTTCAAGTGTGCAGCGGCTTTAAATTCGTTTTCATTGTGTACGGGCGGGAAGCGACGCTTGTAAGGCACCGCGCCCCGGCGAACAGAATATAAGGAAAGGAAGGGAACCTAACTCTCTAGTGAGCCTAGAGCCCCTTTGTCTAAGACACTAAGTTCCTAGAGCTCTAGCCCTGCCTATCCATAGGAATAAATACATAAATAGATAAGGTGATGAGAGCTTGCTCCCGGGTCGCCCAGGGTAGCAAGCGGGAAGAGTCAGGACGGTAGGTAGGAGGGGGACCGCTGCCAGGCTCACTCGACTGATCATAGTGACGGCTAAAGGTGTCTTGGCCGCAGCGGGAGAATTGAGACCCAACACAGATGGTTGAAATCTGTTTATTGACGTTAATTACATAGTTTATATAGAACGTTTTATCTTATGAACACATTAAAAGGTGTTTGCTAGTGTGCCGTCGGTGTAGAGTGCCGACGGTGCACGAAGACGGTCCATCGGTCAGGCGCGCTGCATGTAGGTCGTTGCTGACCTGGTCTGTGCGACGTAGCTCGTACACATTGTAACACATTCATCTACGCCCATAGACATGCACCCTAAACAGATTGAGCCTTTTCATAGAGAGCCATCTCTACTTGAAAAACCGCAGGAAGCCGTTAATACTGGGTTGACGTGGTGGGCGACGTTCTTTCTCTATCGCACTTTCATAGAATCTGCGTCAGGGCCGGTTGGATCTCTTTCACTCTCTGTGACGTTTTTTCTGAAAATGGCACATTCCGTTTTCTAATTCTAACATACACAACAGTCTAAGCACATAAAATATTATTACATATTGACTGCCTCGACGGTGCTGTGGGTAGTGGGTCGCACTTTTAACGTGATGGGTAGGGCACACCAGCGACGCCAATCGATTTTAATTTTTAGCCACTAAATCGGATCTATTTTAAACAATTCGGGGCTACAATCTCTCGGCAAACACCTATACTATTTATGTAATACTTATAGTTAATTGTTTGGTCTGCTTTTGCACCCGAATTTTGGATTACCGCCAAAAGTGGCCGCTTTTGGCGTGAATAAATTTTTCGCGTACAAAAATGGACCCAAGATTTGTGCATGGTTATTTAAAAAATAGAATAAGTGTTTACCGGGAAGTTGTAACCCCGAAATTGTTTAAAATAGATCCGGTTTAGTAGCTAAAAATTAAAATCGATTGGCGTCGCTAGTGTGCCCTACCCGTCACCTTAAGCGACGGCTGCGCTTGGGGTCCCGGGTTTCATCCCCGGGTCGAGCCAAAATTTGTACCTGAGCTTTTCTGTTAATAAAATCTCAGTGACAGCCCGGGGTCTTGAAGTTGGAAGTCCTGTGACCCCCGTGCCTTGGAAAGCACGTTAAGCCGTTGGTCCTGCGACTTCATGAATACTGTAAAAACATTTTGATATTAAATAATTTACTACAAAAAAGGTGGCCTTTTGTTTTTTTGGTGCAAAATAGTATATAAGTTCTTATTTTCTTATTTGCTCGAACTTTACATCATAAGCGCAGGTAATATTGTACGTACCTACGTCAGTATACCGACTGAAATATCTCCTGAAAAATGGCAACCTACAAAAAGGCGAGCGGTCAAGAACCTGAGGAATATGAGGGGCTCATAAACCCTTCTTATCCCGAGGGATGGACGTGTTCTATTATATTTTACGATTGTCCTCGCACAACGCGTGAAGAGGGTTGAGGTATTTTAGTAAGGACGATACGATGAGTCGGATACGACTGCGATTGATTAATCAATTTGAAGAGATACCATTTTCCCCCGGATTGGGCCTCCGATACCCTCACTAAACAGGAACAATAATTAACATTGTCTCTTTAGGTTTTTTTTTCCCTGTCACAGTATGCTCCGTGGGGTGTGACTTGATTGGAATGAGAGCTATTGATGTCACAAAAAAATAATCTTCATGTCAACAGTAATAAAAATTAAAAAATTTTAAAATGATAAACTGTATGTTTATAGAATGAATGAATGAATGAATAAACTTTTATTGCACTCAAAGTATAGTAAGAAAACTTAATACTAGGTATTACAGGATATGTACAACGAAGGCGGCCTTATTACTATGAGCAATCTCTTCCAGGCAACCTTTGGGTAAAGGACACTTGATGGAGGTGTAGGGCAGTGCAATATTAATATTTATATACTTACATAGAACGTTTAAATATTAATACATAAATAAAATATAAATATACTAATACATATCTAATATTAATAGAAATAGAGATCAAATCACAGCTGTCATTCTAGTCGGGCTATATTTTGTGGACTATATAGTATTGTTTAATTTAAATATAGTAAAACAGAATGTATACAGGTGGAATCAACATAGCCTGCGATGTAACTAGTGGTGGAAATTATTTAAGGCAAATGTGTTATATGCTTAATTTTTTCTATTTGTGTATAATGATGGTGTTTTTTTCCTGAATAAATAAATAAATAATTGTGGATACCTACAATATTTGGGATAATGATTCTTATTGAACGTGTAACAGTGATCCAAATGATCCAGTTTCCCTGTCCAAGGGTTGCGAAGGTCAGACCTCAGTCGCTTCATTGTAATGGACAACATTTCAAAATTGCTAAGCTCTGAAACAAAAAATACCAATTCTTTGTTTACTTTTCCTCTGCTCGAATATATATTTATTATTTTTTTATATTGCTTATTTACTGAGAAAAAAATGAAAAACTAAAAAAGGTAAGATGACGTCATCGGACGGCAGAATGTAAAATATTTCTTTGCTTAGCACATTATAGTTTTAAATTTACGAAATGCCAAACCCATGACATGTAACTGTCAAAAAAAAAGACAACTTGTCAACGTTGAATGTATGAATGACGTTGACAATGTTGACACTAGTATTATTTACCTTTGACAGTAGTACCTTTTTTTTATTAAAACAATGATAAGCAAAGGAATATCGCTGTATTCAGCCGTCCGATGACGTCATTTGGCGCATACGTCTATTTAGAATATAAAGAATTTCAATAATTATTTTATGCATGAAAATGGCCAAATTTTGAAAAAATATGGGTTTGTTCATTTTATGTCTATTTTCATATAAAAAAACAATATGGACAATTTAAAATTATGAAATGTTGTCCATTACGGATCATGGTCCAAGCGTAGCGACAGCTTTGGACGCAACTAGGAATTACACGCTAAGATGAGGAGGTGGCAGACGAGCAGACGACTCAACGATGGTCATCACCGCCGTCCGTGGACACCAGTGAAGTCAGTAGTGCCCTAACAAACTTTAAGCCTCCCTTCTAAGCTCACTACCTCAGCGCGTAGGCGGTGCTTGACGCCGGTTCGTGCCAAATCGTGGTTCTGTCACGACGTCGTTTTCGTCAAAACATTCTAATTGTTCCTGCTGGCTTTTATATATACTGTAACTGTGTGTAATAAATATATACTACTCAAACCCTTTTATATGATACCCATATTGTGGGAGTTGTTGTAAAACATACAATCCATATCTTTGTGTCTGTACGAGCACGCTCTACATTATGAATTTGCTGACGGCCGCGAATCAATTGTTTATATTTATTTTGTAATCATTTTACTTTTAGTACAATAAACTCTCTATACGGTGACGGACACTTTTATTCAACATTCCGCTCCCGCCAAAACTTACTACGCTAACTTACAACTACATACATAGGTACTTACCTAACTTATTTCTATCTACAATTACTTACATCTATTAGTAAAGGACACAACCTTTACATGCTTCGAGCCGGATTCATCATCAGCAAACACCTGTTAAATCGTGATAAGTGATAAATCTGCAGTAGCGAATCGGTTGACCTGCCCCAGAAGCAGGTCTCACCGGAAGGAGAAGTCGCACATACTGTAAAGGCATCCTAGTCACGGGCTAACAGCACCTGGACAACGATCACAAGTGAAACCTTCCCACTTACAACATGAAGAACCTACTTGTGAAACAACAGATCATTACCGAAGGAATAGAGAAAATCATAGTTAACTTCAAGAAGGACTCCCCCAGCCGCAAAACAAAGGAGTATGGACTAAAACGCCTGGAAGCTCTGGAAGCACTATGGAGTGAGTTTGAAGTTAATCACAACCAACTTCTAACTTTTGAAGATACCTCTGATCACTACTTCACGTCCAAGTCTTACGAAACTGTGGCCTCAAAATATGAAAAAATTAAAGAAGATCTCCGAAAAATTACTCAATCAGAAGAAGTTCCTGCTATTACTGAAACTGGCGGATTATCGAAAACTGACGAGCTAATGAGTCTTCAAGGAACCAACTTCCGTGCCTTCTCCCGTATGGTGCGCAACATTGACATCAACACCATCACGGAGAAATGGGAAATTGAAGACAAGCTGCAAACCCTACAAGCCCGCTGGCGTGTTATTGACGATACTCACTGGCAAATTGACAACCTTCTGATCGGCACTAACTTGGAGTACGAAGAACAGTTTTCAAAACGTGAAGTGGAATTCGAAGCCGCCAAGCGAGAACTCCATCGCAAGCTGAACACCACATCTCACCAGCAACGCTGCTTACCTCCCATTGAAATCCCCACATTCACTGGTAACTATGCTCAGTGGCCAACTTTTATGGATTTATATTCCGAGGCAATCCACAACAATCCTATGCTTACACCAACGCAAAAGATGCAGCATTTGAAAGGAAAACTAAGAGGAGAAGCAGAACGCATCGTCCAACATCTCACAGTGACGGGTGAAAACTATGATGCCTGCTGGGAAATTCTCACCCACCGGTACAACAACAAACAACTTCTATTCACCCGACAAATCCAAATCTTCATGAACCAATCAACAATACCACATCAATCCTCGTACGACCTGAAAAGACTGTATGATACTAGTTTGGAAACCATACATGCGATCCACAACCTGGGGATCGAAACGACTAGCTGGGACCCCATTCTAGTACATATCTTGGCGGGAAAGCTGGACTCCGACACCTATGCATCTTACATGGAAACAAGAAAACAACCGAGAGAACTTCCATCATTTGACGAGTTCATGGAATTCATTCAAAGAAAGTTTACTGCATTAGAACCCATAATCAAGAAGAAACCTGTAAACAATCCCACTTTAAGAGCGCCTGCATCAAACAAGGAAAACCCTGCAATGTACTCCAGAGCACTTCAACCTTCATCCAGCAAACCTAAACACTACCTGGGCAAAACATATCATGTGAACACCGAGAGAAATTGTCCGCTATGTAAAAGCGATCATTTCTTACTTTATTGTCAATCATTCAAACAGATGACCTCGGAAGTTAAATTGAAAACAATTTCGCAACTAAACATATGCAAGAATTGCATGTACTCACACAATGGAAAGCCGTGTACATCAATCAAACGTTGCCGTGTATGCAGTAAACAACATCATACCTCATTACATGACGTGTTACGAGAAACGGAGGCATTGAAGTCACCGCCGAATTTGACACCTCTCGTGCCATCATCACCGGCCCTGCAATCGCAGCGTAGGGCGAATCATGTTACTGGCGATTTCAATGAAGTATTACTCGCTACCGCTCAACTTAAAATTAGATCAGCTGACGGAACCTACCTAAAACTAAGATGTTTGCTTGACCAAGGCTCGCAAATAAATCTGATTACAGAATCAGCTGCCCAACGTCTCGGATTACAGCGCCGAAAACAAAATGCAACTATAGCTGGGATTGGATTTTCGGCAAGTCAAAGCCACGGAACAGTTCAACTTGTATGCGAGTCATTATATGGCGAATACACATTTACAACGGAAGCCCTGGTCATGACTAAGATGCTCAACAACCTTCCAAACTATACATTTGAAAAACAACAGTGGCCACACTTAGAAAACATAAACCTGGCAGATTCCGATTACAACATATCTCGGCCAGTTGACATACTACTGGATGCTGGAGTGTACGCTGACATCGTTATGGCTGCAGTACTTAGAGGCCCCCCTGAGGCACCCATCGCACAACAAACAAAACTTGGGTGGGTTTTAATGGGGAACGTCAATACCTTCAATTGCCATGCCATTCTAAACAACATTGAAGACATCTCCAGATTCTGGGAAATGGAGGAGATTATGGAACCGCACCCTGAATCTGCCGAAAGCGACTACTGCGAAACACTGTATGCCAACACAACGCGACGACGAGAAGACGGGCGATATGAGGTCAGAATCCCCATGAAACCGAGCTTTGAACAACATCTGGGAGCTTCAAGGCCGCAAGCTATCGCTCAATTTCGACAACTGGAGAATAAACTGGCTAAGAACAAGCAGTTTGCTGAGGGTTACAAAGCATTCATCGACGAATACATTGATCTTAACCACATGAAAGAATGCCTTGCTCCACGTGAACCCAGCTGTATCCTACCTCATCATGGAGTCTTAAAACCTGAGTCTACCACAACGGCACTCCGTGTTGTATTTAATTCCTCGGCCAAAACATCATCAGGCCACAGTCTAAACGACCTGATGGAGTGCGGCCCAAACATTCAACAAGATCTCCAATCCATCATCATGCGCTGGAGGTCATTTGAGTTTGTCTATACCGCTGACATAGAGAAGTTCTACAGGCAAATACTAGTACATGAGGAAGACCAGCATTTACAAAAGATTGTCTGGCGGGACTCTACTTCCGCTCCTATCAAAGAGTACCAGCTATGCACTGTCTCATACGGTAGTAAGTCAGCATCATTCCTGGCCATGCGCACTATCAAGCAACTCATCCAGGACGACAAGGACAAGTATCCATCAGCGGCTCCTATTCTAGAACATCAACTATATGTGGACGACCTTCTGGAGGAAGCAATACACTAGAGGAAGCGAAAACAGCACAGAGCGAACTGATCGAAATGATGAAGGGCGGAGGATTCAACCTTCGCAAGTGGGCCAGTAACAGTCACTCGCTATTAGAAAACTTACCTGAACATCTTATCAATCAAAACATGCTTAACTTCAAACACGCAGACACAAACAAAACGCTCGGTATTAATTGGAACCCGAGAACGGATCAGTTTACATTCAAACACGAAACGCCTAACTACAAGCCCGGCGTTATCACTAAACGAAAACTACTTTCCGACATCTCCAAACTGTATGATCCGTTAGGGTGGCTAGCACCTATTACAATGAAGGCCAAGCTGATATTCCAACAAACATGGGCGGCAGATGTGTGCACCTGGGATGCGCCCCTTCCAGACTGCATTCAAAATGAATGGGAGCAATTCAGCCATGACCTACCTCAAATCAATAAGATCGCAATCCCGCGTTGGATGGGAAATACTTTACAACCGATTGAACTACATGGATTTAGCGACGCATCGGAGAAAGCCTACGCGTGCGCCATTTATTGCAAATCCATTGATGATCAAGGTCAACATGTGGTCAAGTTAGTCGCCGGAAAAACCAAACTTGCGCCATTAAAAACACCGATTTCCCTACCAAAGTTAGAATTGTCTGGAGCGCAGCTGTTATCACAACTTATGAAAAAGACCATAGAGTCAATAAACGTACAGAATGTAACAGTATGTGGATGGACCAACTCTATGGTAGTACTGGGATGGTTACATGGAGACCCTTCTCGTTGGAAAACCTTCGTATCCAACAGGGTAATGAAGATAACAGAAACCATGCCAGCTGCTTGTTGGAAACATGTGAAGTCGGAAGACAACCCAGTGGACTGCGCCAGTAGAGGACTAAATCCATCTCAGCTTATATCACACCCGTTGTGGTGGGAAGGACCCACCTGGTTAAAGGATAACAAGATACCAACCCAAATGGAATATCATACCGATGCTGAACAGAAAAAGATAAAACAAGTTTATGTTACACAGAATTCCATTCCATTAATCGAAGAACTTCTAAACAATAGCAGCTCTATGGCACGCGTAACCCGAGTCCTAAGCTGGGTGTTACGATTCATAAACAATGCGCGTGACGATAAAAGTGCCAAACGAACATCGCACTTAGCAACATATGACTTGGATACTGCTCACAATGCAATTATCAAGGCGACACAATTACATTACTTTGCCGATGAAATTGCGCAACTAAAGAAATGCAACCGAGTACGATCAACAAGCAGTATTTTAAACTTAAACCCATTTTTGGACAAAAACAACTTCATTCGTGTTGGAGGTCGATTAGAGCATGCGGATTTGAGTCAAGAACAAAACATCCAATCATCTTACCATACAACAGCAAGTTAACGGAGTTATTGATCGACCAAGCCCACAAGCAAACCCTGCACGGTGGAGCCCGATTGACCCTATCACATCTACGAAATAGACATTGGGTAATCAGCGGCTTGCGAGCGGTCAAGAAACAACTTGTCAAGTGCATCCGGTGTCATCGTTTCAAGACGGCCCAAAATAACCAACTGATGGCGGACTTACCACCACCGCGTGTAACACCATCGCGTCCATTTACCCACACAGGCGTTGATTTCACCGGCCATGTGGAAGTCAAGGCTAACAAGGGCAGAGGAATAAGAACTATGAAGGCTTACATCGCTGTGTTCATCTGTCTCTGCACAAAGGTATCGGATTGCAACGATCGCTGGGTACGGTTACACAATCGCGGCGCGTGGCTATTCTCCTGTTGCGAAGAATGCACTACGCGCATTTTCTGTCCAGCTGGAGTAACTTCAAAACATTTGAATGGTGTGGGGTTGGTGACCCTTAACCTTGGATGTATGCTGAAGGCAGATAGCTTCATCATCAACGCTCACAAAAATTACCATAGTGAGCTATCACTGACTCCGAATGAAGAAAAGATGTATTTACGAGAGTCGAGCATAAATCACATCCTTACTGACTTTAACTACACTTTCACGCCTGAGGATCATAAAGCCACCCTGGATGCGATAAAAACCAAAATTGATAAGGTCAAGGAACAACAGGAAACACTGAGTGTACAGTCGCTGACGCATGAGTCGCATCACTACCTCCTGTACTCCGTGGTCGGATTGATCTCCCTCACATTCATAACATGGGGAGCGCTTCGACTGAGAAGAAAATATCTAAGCTGCAGCGCGAACCTGCACCAGGCACCGGACTCCAGCAGACATCAACCAACCCAAGGACGAACTCCACGGCCCGAGCAGCGCGCGAACTTCGACAGTGTTGTTGATAACGTGATCGTAACTGCTGCCCATAAACTAGATAAAGCGTCATCGCCTTAAACACTTTCTATTATAATTTAAGCTTTTTCTTTTCTTTTCCTTTTCTTTTAAAAATTTGGCAGCATGTACGAGCACGCTCTACATTATGAATTTGCTGACGGCCGCGAATCAATTGTTTATATTTATTTTGTAATCATTTTACTTTTAGTACAATAAACTCTCTATACGGTGACGGACACTTTTATTCAACATTCCGCTCCCGCCAAAACTTACTACGCTAACTTACAACTACATACATAGGTACTTACCTAACTTATTTCTATCTACAATTACTTACATCTATTAGTAAAGGACACAACCTTTACAGTGTCGGCGGCCAGCTTGGATCAATTTTCATCCGACATAGCTAAGATAAGAACACTCCCTTTTTATTCATCTTTCAAACAAAAGAAACAAAATCAAAATCGGTTCATTTGTTCGGGAGCTACAATGCCATAGACAGACACACACACACCCAGACACGTCAAACATAACACCCCGTCGTTTTTGCGCCGGGTGTTAAAAAGCACATCTCACAGCCACTGCGCAACCGAGCATTATTATAATTAGACGATTTAAATCTGTACCATTAATGCAGAGATAAATCCTGCTGCAGCATCGCTTATCAACGCAATCCGAAACACGAGACGCTTGCGCGATTTAATCGACACCTAGCGCCATCTATTGGTATAGAGTGAACTAATGCCCCGTAACGAAGTGAGGGCGGGCCCTAGTGGCCCTTTGGATATACGTATTATAGTCGTGGTCAGGTGCCATATATATCGCACAGTGTAAAAAGCTTTATGCTAAAGAGTTGCCCTCGATCCCTTAAGATTCAATTTGCAAACGGACTCATCCAGGAGTGAAATGTTACTGCACTGGCCGGCGGGCCTGGGAGGCCCAATTTGTATAGATTCATACCGATGAGGTCAGAATCTTCCCAAGTTTTTTGGAAGAAATTGTATGATTTCATGCAATACGTACATTGTGAACGATACGAAAATATATATGACACTCTCTCACTTATTATGTAGATTAGTGATCAGATGTTAACATCCCTCTCTTTATTTTTATGTCACTCTAGTGAACTATTTATTTATTTATTTAAAACTTTATTGCACAAAACGATACATTAGGCGAACTTAATGCCCAGAGGCATTCTCTACCAGTCAACCTTTGGGTCATGCAGAAAGGACAATGGTGCGGCGAAAAGAGGACTTATGTAATTAGGTATTACAATTTCCACAAAATAATGGCAACATAAACTTTAGTATTATTACATAAAATAAATATGTAACTATCAAATTTGAGGGTGAGATTAAGCACGAGATTGTTAGATTTGAAACTAACCTCTCGATCGGGAGCCATAAAATAATTTGTTCTATTTTTTTTCCTTTATTACAAAAACACTTGTGCATCCACAGCAAGCAATACGCATCCACAGCACGCATTCCTTTAAATATAGAACATTCCTCCTCACATCGTCATCGCTTGTAATCCCCAGTTGCGTTCAAAGCTGTCACCCGGGGTGTCATTCTGGTAATTACAATGTACATAAAATATACCTTACCCTGGGGAACGAGTTATTAATCACAAATTAGAAGCTGGCTATAAAAGTGGGCAAGTTATCACAGCATGCATCCACAGCACGCATCCCTTGCGCGCATCCATGCCACTCATCCATGGCACCCATCTACAGCACGTATCCATTCATATAAAACTAAGCCCTGGGAAACCAGTTCATGACAAATTAGTAGCTCTGGCTATACCATTGAGTATGATAGTGATAGTGGGAGATAGTTAATAGTAAGCAAGTGATCCTGATATTAGCTGTGTCAGGGGCTTGTAATGCCGGGGCAAACACTTCATTACGCTATTTGTCTAATCAACAGCGGTTCAGACCAAATACAGGGATAACCGCATCTATGGAAGCCATGTTTGGTTTACCCTGTCGGTTGATTAGGTAAACGGCAACAACAATGATAGTTGTGTGCTAGATACAGAGCAGAGATGTTTATTCGCGAGACAAAATTGGGACACCAGAATCGAAAATCGTACTCATTCCTTTAAAGTGACGGGCAGGGCACACTAGCGACGCTAATTTTTGGCTAGTAAACCGGATCTATTTATACGCCGTCGAAGCGGGTTAGCGAATGGGTCGGCCTCCTGCTTCCGCTCTGCCGCCTCTTTCTGAGACATTACGTCTTCGCAGAAGGTGACTGCCGCCCAGGCTTCCTCGCATCCCAACATAGCTGTTACTACGTGGGGATATCTAACGTAACCTACGTTATGTTAGATATCATAATATAATATATAATGTGTGTTCTGCTATCAGAACCTACGACCTGGTGACCTTCATGAAAAGGGTGTACTCCTTTCTTAAGAGCCGGCAACGCATATGTGATACCTCAGGTGTTGCAGATGTCCATAGGCGGCGGTGATCACTTCCCATCAGGTGTGCCGTCTGCTCGTTTGTCCGCTATAATGTAAAAAAAAAAAAAAGAACGCGTTTCCATCAATGACAACATGTAAAAGCAATGTTAATTATGTTTATTTACGCGTGCCAGGAGCCCAATTCTCGGGTTTGTGACATTTCAAAAACATGGCGGAAATCACTTGAAAATCATACAAAAAAACTGTTTTAATGATATTATATCGTATGAACAGAAATGTCACGAGCCCGAGAATTGGGCTCCAGGTTTCAAAGCTGAAATCTTCTGATTTAAAAAATGAGTACTGTAAGAGCACCCTTAACAGACGGCGCTTCCCCACGTAGGTAGTTAAACAAACACGTCCATATAATTACCGCGCAAGCTGTAATATAGCAATCAGAGATGTCCTCGCCGCGCATGCGCGTCGGTAATGGCGGCCAATAAATTGTTATTATCCGCATAATTGCAGTTAATAATTCGCAATTACAGCGGAGGAGGCCACAATGTTTATTTCTGCGGCGTGGGAAAATATGAGCTTTCTCTCTTAATTTTACACACGGTCATCATCATCATCATCAGCAACCCACACTCATCCACTGCTGGACATAGGTCTCCCCTAATGCACGCCACTGCTCCCGATTTTCGGCCATTCTCATCCGGCCCACACCAGCCAGCCTTCGAATGTCATCATCCCATCTTGTCGCAGAGCGTCCTACACTACGCTTACCGAGTCGCGGTCTAAACTCAAGGAGTTTACGGCTCCAACGGCTGTCAGTTCTGCGGCTAATATAACCAGCCCACTGCCACTTCAGTTTGCTAATTCGGTGGGCTATGTCGATGACTCTGGTTCTCTGTCGGGATATATCATTTCTGACACACACGGTAGTGTTCGTTAATTCGCTTTGAATGAACTTGACTTTGACACACTACCGTGTGTCTAAATTTTAAGTAAGGCCCAGGGTCCTTGAAAACTATATGTCATGCGCACGCTTTCGACAAATGATGATAGCTTGCACATTGCATTACATAGGTAACAAACTAAATTCGCGTCTTGCATTCGTCGTGGGGTGCTCGCGGTATCAATGACACAGTCTCTCGCGACCCCACAGAAGTAAGAATAATTTTTGATTCCTTGTGTCCATTAAATATTCTTTCAACAAGCTCAAAATAAAATTGGAAGTTGATATTTTTAAAGCAATCTTTTGCAATTCATTCTTAAGTAAATAACACACTTAAAATTTCATCTCGTGTTCAGGCGGGACTCGAACTCACACCCTCCACAATCCGGGTGGATGTTCTACCAATTAGAACACTGAGTGCGTTACTAAGCTGACGAAAATTGTAAGTGCTTGATTCGACATGAGCTGTAGATAGTCTCATCAATATTGTAGGTATATTCACAATATCCAGTGGAAATATTATTACAAATGCTAGTATTTGACCACCAGTTAAGATGAGACTGCTAAATCAATAGTTGATTTTTAAATCATGTGTGGGTTTGAGTCCCGCCTGAACACGAGATAAAAAATTTAAGTGGGTTATTTACTTAAAAATTGGATGTGTCTGAAGTCTAGCTTCCTCAATCCTTCCATTGCTCTCCCTCATGAGAAGATATCCGAAGAGTGTATTTCATCTCACACATCGAATTTATTACTATAGTGACCGGTTTTAATAAGTTGAGTAGTAGAGATCAGTGGCATGTTCTATTCGAGCTACCACGTAAGTCAAACTACTATTTGTTACTAACGTAATTATCAGTCATACTAACAATGGATCAAATGTTATCTTTAAATTGAAATAAATGTATCAGCCTATAAACTGTCCCACTGCAGGGCAAAGGCCTCCATCATAGAATTCAAGTTTTATTTTATTTTTATTTTACAAGTTTTTGGGAAACTTACAGCTAGATTTAGGGATACAGTCACAGAAAAAAAAACATTGAGGGCCAATTACAAGTTTCCACTGATAATCACTTGGTTGTTTAACAAAAATGCAAGTGGGTAAAAAGAAAAAAGTTACTAAATTACAAACAAAACGAGCAACGTATTTGCCACTCTTAGAAGAAGAAACATTGAAATTGATCAAGTCATCTGACATTATCAGGAAAAAAAGAAAAAGTTATCGCTACTATGATGGGATTAGTGTTAATCACTACGCTTGCCAAATGCGAATTGGTGATCACAAACCCGAGCTGTGTCCGATAAATTCGAAACATACTTTTTGCTCGACCCGGGAATCGAACCCAGGACCCCGAGATCACGGCCCGGTACTTAAACCACTAGACCAACAAGGCGTTCTAAATTTTTTTTTAATTAAATTGTAATCAATTAATATTAATTATTAAACTACTGTATCTTCATTTAAGCGTGATTTTTTCCAGTTGCGTCGAAAGCAGTCGCTTCTGAGCCCTGGGCACGCTTGAACTATAATCCGAGAATTGATCATCATCATCATCAGCCTATCGCAGTCCACTGCTGGACGTAGGCCTCTCCAATTGTTCGCCACCGTGATCTATCCATTGCTTCTCGCATCCAGCTCTTGCCAGCCATCCTGCGCAGATCGTCCCTCCACCTAGCCAGAGGGCGCCCTACATTACGTTTGCCAAGACTTGATAAGTCTGGCAAACGTATGTTTACGAGAATTGATAAGTCTGGTTAATTACAATGAAACCGCTGCCATCTGATCTTTGCAACTCGACCAACTGTTGTTTTTTTATACGATATATACGATTGCTGACGCCTATGGACCCCCCGACACCAGTGGAGCTTTCCTCGCGATGTTTTCCCTCACCGCTGAACTAGTGGTAGATGTTTGGACATACATTTAAAAAGAACTAGTGGTGCATAAGTCTGGTTAATTACAATGAAGCGGCTGCCATCTGATCTTTGCAACTCGACCAACTGTTGTTTTTTTATACGATATATACGATTGCTGACGCCTATGGACCCCCCGACACCAGTAGAGGTTTCCTCGCGATGTTTTCCCTCACCGCTGAACTAGTGGTAGATGTTTGGACATACATTTAAAAAGAACTAGTGGTGCACGCTGAGATTTGAAGAACGTTCTTATCCATTTAGTTGCCTCGCCCCACCACTATAAGCAACTTCACTGTATTTCCTATTAAGACCAAGCATTCCAACGTATTTAGATAGGAGATCTCTGTTCAAGTTCGCGTTGCATAATACAATGCGCCCGCGCAGATTTACGGTGACAACTAGCTCCCGAGGATGTAAGGTGCATTGACTTTTGGAATTACTGGATGCGACTTTTTAAGAAACTTTAAAATTTTCTCAAAATAAGTAGAGATGTAAGTATATATATTCTCTAACTCCAATGACTCATGTTAATTTGTGAAGTAAGTAGGTACCTATTGAAGAAATAGAAGGTGGCAGATTTATTTTTTCAAAGATAAATATAAAATATACTGGGTGATATAATAGTGGTTGCAGATTTGCAAGCTGTACAAAACAGGTTAAAATTACACTCTTCAAAGCCTACTGTAATTCCCTGTACACTTGCAGCCTGTGGACACGGTACACCCAAGGGGCGTACAAGGCCCTGCGCACGCAGTATAATAATGCATATAGGATGCTGATGGGGCTGCGGCGACACTGGAGTGCCTCAGGTATGCTGGAGGAAGCTGGTGTCGATAGTTTCACAGCCATCATTCGTAAACGCATAGCATCCCTGATACAGCGGCAGCACCAACAGCCTCCTGAAGACGGTTGCGGCGCGGCTGGACGTGGACAGTGCTATTATGAAACACTGGACACGTGTCCAGCTGACCAAGGACATAACACCCTTTCAAAATAATTTTGAATTTGTATAATTTTTAATTTTAATTAAAAAATACAATTTAAATTAAGTAGTTTGACATTCAAATGTAATTCACAACAAGCTCGTAAGTAAGCTCACTGTTACTAACTTCGATATGGGTTATGCCCGAAATAAATGTTTTTTTTTTTACTTAAGATGACATAAAATCTGCAATTCTCATCATTCATCATTAAAATAAAGATAAGAATTGAAGATTTAATTTTTTAAATATTATGTCATCTAATTGTTTAATATCTTATTGCACACACTGTTTCGCGTATGACGAGCATATGGCTATGAAAACTGAATAATATTAAAAAACAATTTAATGCATAATAATTAATCAATACTTAATTAATAATCTTTTCTTTTTGATCAATGGTGTTCCTCCTCTCCATTTTTGTTGTGCCCGACAGGGTTCACAGTGATCTATTGTGTATACCTATGTTTAAGATCTTATAATGTACACTGTGAAATGCAAATAAAATATTGAGTATTGAGTATTGAGCTATTTTGAACAGGTACCTACAGAACGAAGAGACTACAGACTATTCTGAAAATAGCTGAATGGTGCTATTCGGTCTTCAACATTCTATACCGCATCTATCATGGGGAGTGCTCTGAGGAATTCTTACATCGAACCACACGCAAGCGATTGTCATTCCATCCCCATCATCTCGATGGATGGCGGTCTAATACTGTGCGTTTTTCGCAAAACTTTCTACCACGTACCTCAGTTCTGTGGAACGGTTTGGCTGCAGGAGTATTTCCCGACGGCTACGACTTAGGGACCTTCAAGAGAAGAGCGTACTCTTTTTTAAAAAGGCGGCAACTAGGGTTGCCAGATAGTAACTTATCAAATCCGGGACAGTTCAAGAAAAACAATGTTGGGTCGTGGCTATAATAGAAAATATCAGTATTTTTCAAAGGATTCATTTAAAAGGAAACGTCCATTTATTTTCAAATACAAACTTTTATTAGATATGGGTGTGTAATTAGTAGGTATTATCGCCAGTTATAATTCTAAAATGAAGAACGTGCTAGTAAATCACACGTTAAACTATTATGGAACTGAGCACTTCGCTTATATTAGCAAATATAAACTTTGTTAGACATTGAATACAAAATAATAACAAGAAACTACCATAAAAAAAATTAAAACAATAAATTCCTAATTTAAAAAACATTACATACAATAAACGCGCCGCGCGCCTCTTGCATTCGCTCACCAGCGGCCGTGTCATTCGTTGCCAGTTTATTTTGTTAAAAATAATACGTTTTCAGAATCCGGGACAATAAACGCTAATTACTGGACATGGGACATAAGGCAAGATTCCGGGACAATCCCGGATTTCCCGGCGGTCTGGCAAGCCTACCGGCAACACATTAGCGATCTCTCTGGTTTTGGAGATGTTGATGGGCGGCTTGCTCGTTTGTCCACCTCTATCATTAAAAAAAACTGACCCTGCTTCACGCTTCAAGGGTCGGTTCGACCGCTTCACAGAAAAACTGACTTGCGGCTATTACCTTAGATATATAGATATTTCCTAGTGACGCCAACGGAGGGTCTCTACATATTAAATCTGTCGTATCTACCGAGGGTCCCCCGACGGCTCGTTGTTTTATTTGCTACGAAGGGTATTTATCTAGAGCAGATCCATAAGCTTTCTGGAGTAGGCCCAAACCACCCGGCCCCAACATAGTTACGTACCCATAGTTGTGGCTGTCCAAGGGCGGCGACCACCGATTACCATCAGGTGATGTTGCTCGTCTTATCACATAAAAACCTTACATAGGTACCTACTTTGGTAGTAGGTACTTGGATGGTTCACTAAACCATAGGTTGTTCTCAGCTCGCTCCTAGATCCCTGTTGAAGCGGGATATCATTTACAATTTACGTCTGAGCACAATGGGGCATACAGTACAGTCGCGGTGTTCCGCTTGTAAGACTCATGGCTATGGAGGTATTGTGTTCCGTAGTGTCATATACCTAGTAACATAAATCAATACGATGTACAATTGAAAACTCACAAAACAGGGGAACCAGACCAATTAGATCTCGCGTTCATCATCACTCTAATGTGGGTCATAGAGTAACTTATATATACTGAGATAGAGGCATCAATCGGCTAGTCAGTACTAGCGCCATCTAGAGGAAAACGACCAATACTCAACGGCTATTTAGTACGGCCACCCTCGAAAATCAGTTAGGGAGACGATTAAAAGAAAATATAACAGAAATAATTTTACTCACGGAACCTCTGGTGGACCACTTGTAGCAGTACTTATCCAATAATCGAACACCTTAGAACAAAGATAAGTACCTATCCGCTAAGGAAAACGGCCAAACAATTGAGCTAATCAACACCAAACAATCCCACCCCGTATCCATTACCGCCCGCCCGTAATCCCGTGTAATCCCGCGCAATCCCGCGGCCGATCGACGACGCAGATATAAATCACCGGAGAATTAGTTCGCCGATAACGTCCTCCGGAATTACGGGATTCGGGATTTGAATCGATTTCGAGATGATCATTATTTCGCACTTCGGGTAACTTAGTGAGAATGTTTTTTTGGGTGACAAATTGACCCATTTTGTTGGTTGTGCGTACTGTGACCAGGTGTACAGATGTTTGCGGTATTATGCAGAAATATGGACCTGCTTATGCAGTGGTTCCTACGAAACGATTGACTTAACGATTTGAGAAAAATCAACACATTTCTTGACGAATCTTCTCGTCAGAATCAACTTTCCGATTCCGGTGGTAGAATGACATTAAATATGTTTATTCATTTCTTAGTAATTTATTTAATCGACATATATGTGTAACATGTATATTATACTAACAAATAAATAGTTATAATTTCTAATGTATGACGATTTAAAAGTGCTGTATGTATCTATACAAGCCTATGCAAATAAAGATATTTTGAAATGAATTGAACATTTTCATAAATTTTCATTGAATTTACTAACAGAAACATTACTTTTTGTTATGCCGACACTTTTTTTTTTCTCTTGAAATTTGAACATCAGACAAAAAAAAGCGGGGCACAAGTCATAATAGAATACAGCAAAAATATTTAAGAAAAAAAAATTTAAAAATATAAAAGTGAGAGGATAGATATGTATAAAATTATATGCTAAAAAAACTGCGCAGAACAGTGCTGGTCCACCATGATTATTCAAATCAATTTAATTTTAACATTGACCCGATTCCACGAAAAGTAGGCACCTTAAGCACTCGCGCGCGACACGAATATCAGACAACGGAGGTATTATTTATAGGAATGACGGAATGTCTCTCATCCCTTGGAAGATGGGACGTGCTCTAGTGTGGGATGCTACCTGCGTCGACACTCTGGCACCGTCTCATCTTCCCGGGACTACGAGGAGTGCCGGAGCTGCGGCTGACGCTGCAGAGAGACTGAAAGCTGCAAAGTATAGGCATCTATCTGGTGCCTACCACTTTGTAGCTTTCGGTGTTAAAACACTGGGCCCGTGGGGTTCCGACGCTCTCTCTTTCTTCCGTGACTTAGCTAAGCGTCTAGTCGAAGTCACGGGAGAGCCAAAAGCTGGCAGCTACCTCGCCCAGCGAATTTCCATAGCGATCCAGCGGGGTAATGCTGCCAGCATTTTGGGGACACTGCCACGGGGACCTACTTAGTTTTAACTTTCCTTTTTATTTACTTTTAGTTTAATTTTATTTCTTAGTTATTGTCTTAATTTTCTTGTGTTTTTGTTCCATTAATAAAATATCTTTACCATTATTTATATAAATACTTGAGTACATCCATGAACTATCGCCTGTGGTGTTTCCGGACCGATAAGACCTGCAAACCTTCAAGAAAAGAGATTACTCCCTTTTAAAAGGTCGGCAGCGCACCTGTGACTTCTTTGACGTGTCAAGGGCCTAATTCTCGTGCTCGTGACATGTCTTTTCATGCGACATATATCACTAAAACATAGTTCTTTGTATGGTTTTCAGGTGATATCCACTATGTTTTCAAAATATCACGAGCACTAGAATTGGGCTGCAGGTGTGGCGTGGCAGGTGTCGCGGGCGGCGGTAATCGCTTACCATCAGATGATACGTCTGCTCGTCTGCCCCCTATATCATATAAAAATATATATATTACACCCAGTAGGTATTAAACCGACTGACCGGATGGCGCAATTGGTAGTGACCCTGCCTCTTACGCCAAAGGTCGTGGGTTCGATCCCCACCCTGGACTAACATTCGTGCGATGAACACTTGTGTTTGTTCAGTGTCTGGGTGTAATATATGTATTTAAGTATATATTTGTGTTCCTCTGTTGTCTGATATCTGTAACACAAGTGCTTACGCTACTTAGTACGGAATCAGGTCAACGTATGAGATGTTGTGAGAAAAAAAAAACAAATGTTTGTTTGATGATTGAAACCCACAATTATTATATCTGCGCATTGAATACATGACCTGGGCGTACGAGGCAGGGTTTTAACTATAACAATTGAACGACTTGTCATTTTCATAGTACATACCTAGGTAATAACGAGCGTTTCTAAACTTAATACAGCACTTAAGCAGCATGTATAGATTTCTTTGACATGCCTGCGATGTACACCCTATATTTAATCAGGTATTTGTTCACCGTACACCCTGTATTGGCTGTGGCGTTCAATTTCAAATTTATCCTCAAGTTTACACTAGACAATCGAAAGCCCTATCTTTACAGCATTTTTATTGCCAGTCTAGACCTGAAAAACCAAAGCAAACACTATAGACTTCAGGCAGAGGCAATATCGTGTCCTGCCAATATCGTCGGATTTATTTACCTTTCCTCACGTTTGTCCTTGCTTCACACACTATTTGTGTTCAATATAGTTACAAGGACTAGATAGTCAGACAATGTTAGCGATGATGCTCAGCGGATATGAACGTACGCTTTTTAAACCAACCTACGAGGTTTGATTCCGAGCACGAATACGAAAAGACGAATCTCTGGATTATTTCAATATTTAACTAGTCCAAGTCAAAGTCAAAAACATCTTTATTTGCATAGGCTTCTACACAGCTCTTAATACATGTATATATATATGTTGACACATTAAATATACTAAAAAAATAAGTAAACACAATGCGATTCTATCACCGGCTCGGAATGTTGTTTCTGGTCGAGAATATCCAGCAAATAACTCGCCAGTTAATCTTTTTAATCGCCAAACTTTCATACAATATTGTGTCATCATCATACCAAGCCATACAGTTTAATTGTAACACAAAATGTAAAGAAAGGAAATAATAAAATAAATATAGTGGCTAGATAGAGCGATTAAAAGAGTTAATAGGCTATTATTATAAAATAATTAATACTTAACATTCATATTCTTTATTGTTTCATGTAGGCAAAGCTTCAAAATACATCTCTTAGCTCTGTAATAGTCTTAAGAACTTATAGCGTATTCTAATCTTTCGTTTCTATATTTAACTAGATTTTATTATTGTTTCAATTAAATTAAGATAGCTCTAAATACCTGTGATACAAGATTCTCTTAGTACAGGTAAATAATAAGTCTGTTTTTATAAAACTATGAGTGACCATCTGTAAAATTAACTCTAATATGATTAATAAAGTTTTATTTTTATTTTTATTTTATTTTTTATTACTAGACAGATATAATCCACCCTCGGCCACATCATCACTTACCATCAGATGCGATTGCGGTCAAATGTCTGGCTATTCGAAAAAAATCTTTGGGCTATGTACTCGTATGTATGTGGTCTTAGTTCTCCTGCGAATCACTTCGTCCGGGAAGTAGCAGCCGTGGTAGGCCTTCAAGGTGGACTGATGATCTAAACATTGCTAAGGTCGCGCGAACCCCTTGAATGCGAGCGGCACAGGACAGGTCTGTGTGGAGAACATTGAGGGAGGCCTATCTTCAGCAGTAGCCGAAATGACGATGATGACAGCGATGGTGGGTAGCTCATGGATAAGAAAGCATCATTATCATCGTCATCATCATTAGCCTATCGCAGTCCATTGCTGGACGTAGGCCTCTCCAATTGTTCGCCACCGTGATCTATCCATGGCTACTCGCATTCAGCTCTTGCCAGCCATCCTGCGCAGTTCGTCCCCCCATCTAGCCAGGGGGCGCCCTACATTACGTTTGCGAAGACGCGGTCTCCACTCTAGAACTCGTTTACCCCATCGGTTGTCGGTTCTGCGGTTAATATGGCCAGCTAAATTACGTATACCTCGGGCAGACTTTGCAATTGGGTAGAAACAACTTTGAGGATTAGGTGAATAGGAGAATCCAGTTAGGTTGGGCAGCGTTTGTAAAACTACGTCGTGTCTTCGTATCGTCGATACCACAGTGCCTAAAGACGAAAGTCTTCAATCAGTGTCCTACCCGTCATGACATACGGAGCCGAAACGTGGACACTTACGGTACGGCTGGTCCACAAGTTAAAAGTCGCCCAGGAGGCTATGGAACGAGCAATGCTCGGCGTCTCTCTCCGAGATCGAATCCGAAATGAGGTGATCCGGCAGAGAACCAAAGTCATCGACATTTCTCACCGGTTAAGAAAGCGCGCCTTCTAAAATAGGGATCATCAGGTTTGAATCCTCACTTCTGCAATTTTAAATAGTCACTGCACACTGGTAAGGAAACGGCTCTAAAAGAGGGGGCGTAAGTTCAATCCGAGTTTTGAATTTTATTAATTCATTGTACTAACACTAGCTTGGCAGTGAAGAAACAACATTGTGAGGAGTTGTGCTGTGTTTCGCGCTGAGTTAGGGTACCGGAAGCCCAATCCAGGGGAAAGGGGGGCTTAAAAGTTGGCAGCGCGCTTGTGCGCGGTAATCGTTTACCATCAGGTGATCCGTCTGCTCGTCTGGTATCTATCTATCTATCTATCTATCTATAAAGCACGGTCAAGTATCTAACAGAAGCGCCATCGCCCCGTCAATATGTACGGACGTACAGTCACAAATTCAATTTTTATATTGTACATGTTGGTACACAAAATCCCAAGTATACCTACAAAACTGTAAAATTTGTCATTCAATTCTCACCATAATTGTTAAACATGTTTGGATCAATATCAATTGAGGAAAGACATATTGTGGTAACCTGAAGTTTGGCTGTTTATATCTGGCATGAAAATAACCCAAGTAGCACGTTTAACAGTATAACTAATCAATCGTGACCTTATGTAAAACTTAAGGTTTATATAAGGCTTTATAGATGTTCAAACTAATGTCAGCCGCTGTATATAGGCATTTCATAAAGCCATCAGTTTTACAATAGCATTTTTAGGTAGAATAAAATGCCTAAAGCTTATTAGTAGCATTAACCAAACCTATTATCATGCATTTTCGAACAGTTGTACAGCTTGCAGCTGTTTTTAATGCCATGGGCATCATAAAAGCATCTTAGAAGCAGATATTTGCCTTGAAGCTGCTTTAAAGCATGAATTTGAACTAATATAATGCTTCATAATAGCTTTAAGCATATTTAATTGCCATTGGTTTTTTAAAGACATGATATTATCGGGTACTGGCTTGAGGTTTAGCTAGGCTCGTTAAAAGAATGATCTTGAGCAAATATAATGCTCCATTACAGCTGTAAGCTTTATTCAGTGCTTTTGGATTTGTAGAAACGTTTTTAAATGCTAAATTAATACTTAAAACAGCAGTGCAGCAGTATCTTAATCCATTATAATGCTGGCATGTTTAAACATCACCCGTACGCTACTATATATCTAATAGTTCACTTCTTTGTTTTTGTAATGCATCAAGCTGTATTAAATAAATCCTTTAGGTTTGTAAGTAAGTAACTATTATTAACAAAAACAATTCGAATGTTATTTTGAGGGTGTACAATGTGATTTATTTTATTAAATTGTGTTTTGAGTAACCATCCAACGAATATAGGAACCTAGTTTTACCGTTAGGGTTATAATATCATCGTCGTAGTATATAACATATATCGTATTTAAAAAATGGAGAAATCGTGGAAATTAAAAACAGGTACCGGAGGATTTAGGCAAAAAGTTGTAAAGGAATATACAAGAATTATGAATACTTCGGATGAAATAAAAAATGACGAAGATAACTATTTATGTCAAGCGAGTACCAGGGGAAATAATTATAGTTCCGTAGATAAAATAAATAAATACCATCAAAAAAATAATGCGGATTTTATGAAGAATAAATACACCCAACTAAACAGGATTGATTCCTCTCCACTTAGCGATCAGTTTTGCATTGGTGAGTTTGATATACAAAATGTAAGACCTGACAGCTCCGATGAAGATATTGATGAGAATATTATCAAATTTTTTTATTATTATATTTAAAAAAATATATCTGATTACCCATTTGTAAAAATAAATAGGAATAACATTAAAACACTTCATTTACAAAAAATTAAAGTTTCTCAAAATAGGAAAGATAGGTATGTATTAATACCGGACGACAAAATAATTGAAATAAGAAGTATAGTTGAAAGAGTCTACGGAATTTATGTTAATGGTTTTGAAATAAACAACAAAGAAAAAATGTATTTACGTCTCCAATACAGTCGTCATATTTGCATATTTATAAAGCAAAAATTGAAGATCCTACCGATTCTAATGTTATCTTAGCTCCTTTGGATATTCAGTGTAAATTAGTATGTGTGGATCATCATAAATATTTGTACTTCATGCTATTAATGCATACACTCTAATAAAAGACAGTATATTTTTCAATAATTTGATTTTATTAATGTAAACATTTTTTTTTCATTCTCATTACAATAATACACTACAACACTCGTACCTTAAAATGTCAAAATAATTTTAAGCATTGTTTTGAGAACATAATTACATATTTTTATGACGTAGCGGCAATCCGTTACGCCATAAAAATATGTAATTATCAAAGCACAATCAACCATTTCTTTGAGAAATACAATGTTCTCAAAACAATGCTTAAAATGATTTTGATATTTTTCACAGATTTCTGTTCCACACAAAATTTTGCACATCAGAAGCCTTACCATGAGTTTGAAATACTATCCTAGCTATCCAAAACTATTGCTCTGTCTCTTTCACATGTGTATGTGAAAGGGACAAGGCGATAGTTTTCGATAGCGAGAACAGTTTTTCAAACTCATGGAAAGGCTACACAGGTCACGTAGAAACAACAAGTTTTTAAAATTATTTTTGCCTTCAGTTTCCATATTTTCATCTTGTTTTTTATTTGCGTTATCGTTTAGTTGCCGTAGCCCAGTCTCTTTGTTTTCTTCTTCTTTTACTTCTATGTCATCTTTTAATATATTATGTTCTTTAGTTTGTTTTGTTGATTGGTTTTCATTTTCATTCTTTTTTCCTTTGTTTGATCATCTCATTGCAGACATTCTTGCAGAGAGTTTTATTCTGAATATAAATCATATTGTCTATTTTTTCAGATATAATTCTCTGATTAAGAAAAATTTGATCAAATGATACATTTTCAACGTTAAGTATCTGCACATAGTTATCACTGGCGTTAGCTACCGTAGCAGAATCGACGTCTACAGTAGCTGCTACGTCACCATAATTCAATGCCAAGTTTTCTTTATTTTCTTCTCCAGATTTCTGAAATTAAGATTGTTATGTTAATTTTTTATGTGATAGGAGGCAAACGAGCAGACGTATTACCTAGAGGTAAGCAATTACTATCGCTCATGAACACTCCCAAGAACATTGGAGTCATTTGACAACCCGTTTGGAACAGTGGTAGTGAACGCTGCCTTTGGTCCAAGGGTGGCGGGTTCCATCCCCGCACATTACAACCATTTGTGTGTATGAACATGTCTGTTTGTATTGGTCTGGGTGTTTGTATGTATTATATGTACCTATATATAAAAGAAAAGTATTATATGTATATGTTTGTAATTCCGCTGTTGATTCTGATACCCGTAACACAGGTGCTTGAGTTACCTATCTCGGAGTCGGATTAATGTATGTGATGTTGTGAAAAATATTTATTTATTTATTTATTTATAACTACGCTACCGGCTACCGACCTTTTAAAGTTTCCTCCCCAAATTGTGCCAAATAAACTATTACCGTCTCAAATTACTTTAAGTATTTGGAAATATTGTTTTAAGAAGATAAACATCAATAAAAACACGGAGAATTCAAATTTCCCGGCAAATGCGAAATGTGAGACGAAACCTTTAAGGCGACGGGTAGCCTTTTAAAGATCCTCCCTTCCAATTGGGCCTCTGGCATCTTCCCTCACTACATATGAATAAAAAGCATATTTTATTTTCCTAAACGTTTAATCATTCAAAATGGATTATAAACAGTGTTTCCAACGTACCAACGTACAAAGTAGGTAACAATTTTCGAGCATTAGCTCAAAATAATTTTGCAATAAATGTTCCAGCATTCAACAAGAAGATTAAACGCCAGGAATAGGTTCTTTCATTTAGCTTACAGATCCCTAAAGTATTTGAATTAATAAGTTCACATTAGGGATCTATGGACATTATGTGAAGAATAAAAAAATAATAGTAGATTTTACTTACCCACAAATAAATCCAAAACAGGGTTTATGATTTGACACTCATTCACCATTACTGATTTATTACGACGGATAAAGTTTAATGAAGTTTTAGCGATTATCATTATTTTTGACGAGAGAATAAGTATGTTTTTCCAATAACAAAAGACATGTAAAAGTTCTTGTCGTGAATACTTGTAGAACTGAAATAAAGCCCTTACTCGTGTGGCATACCACTATAATACCCATGTAATTCTTTTATCGTGCGAAAAACCTCCTAATGATTCACAGTAAAGCAATTACAATGCGGTTAACGTTTTATTTCTCACAATAATGCTGAATTAATGCTTCTAAAATGCTAGTGGCATGTTGCTTGACCACAATGCAGCTTATATGATGTGTTTTTAATGCTGTTAACTGACCATTTGTGAACTTTTTACCAGCTTGAAGCTGTTTAATTTGTGCCCAAATTAGCATTAACTCGGCACGGTAAGATCTTTTAATGCTAATTTTGGAAAGCCATTTAAAGAGCACAAGCACGCAGGTGAGCCTATAGAAAACTGTTATAGGGCTAAAGTGTGTTACTTGGGAATAAACAAAATTGTAGCATATTACGTTAAAAGTTTTTTTGAAGCGTAAATGTTGACGGCCATAAAAAGATAAGTGAACCAGTCTTATTGTAAGTAAATAAAGTTATATCGGCGAGCGTCGTGCGCCCACTGTAACTCGATTATTTGTCGAACCGAGCACTTCATCCAACTTCGTGCGATCGAAACATACGGGCTAATGTTGGGAGCGTACCGAGAAACAATATTGTGTTTTTGGCATACCTACTAAATATCGGTAGCGTATATCAAGTGAGGAAACCAGATATATTGAAGAGTCCAGGAGCCCAATTCTCGTGCTCGTGATATTTATTTTCATACGACATTATATCACTAAAAGACAGTTTCTTTGTATGGTTTTCAGGTGATATCTGCAATGTTTTCAAAAAGCCCTAGAATTGGGCTCCTGATCTTAACGATTTAAATGTATTTTTTTTTCTTTTCTAATATCTATCTCATAATATTATGTTTAGTCTATTATTTTAATTTATTTGAGCATAACTTATTTATTAGTTTATAATATTGTATGTAATTTATGTATTAGGGTTATAAATTTTAATCATCAAAGGTTAACTCTTCTTATTTATTTTTTCCTTATTGAATATTGCTCCCTTGCCGAGATGTTGTAGTGCATACAATGAAATTAATAAACCTGCTGATATCTTTGGCGATTCACGATCCAAATTTAGACGTAATTTAGTTGATGCCTTGTTGTCAATCAAGTAATCAGCCAAATTATGAAAGAATCTAAAGCTATTATTACAGTTTATTTTTAATTGTAATATTATGATCGTTATTGATTTTATTTTAATTGTTCGTGCATACATTATTATGATTTCTATTTTTACATAATTTCAAATTTAAGTTATTCTAAATTCTTATTTAATTAATATGTACAGTATGTTAAGTAGTCAATGTTGTGTACGCCTATAATGGCCATATATATAAGAACTACTATTCATCATCATCAGCCCATTTAAGTCCCCACTGCTGGGGCACGGGCCTCCCTCAATCACATGAGGGGTAATTGCCATACTCACCACGCTTGGCAGACGGGTTGGCGAGGGTTTTGAAATAAATGTAGAGTTTTCCTTCTCTGGGTGCTGATGATCATGCCAGCAGCTTAACCTTAGTCGCCTTTTACGACACCTCGATAAGAGTGAGGGTGGCCTATTCTACTCTGCCGGGACCACACGGCCGATACTAAGTAAGAACTACTATTACTTTAACTCATATTTTTTTATTTGTTTTGTATATATGCTATTGGTGTACCTTTTTAAATAAATAAATAGCACCACCTACCCCTTCTCTACTATGAAAGTGTCCTTTACCCGAAGGCTTTCTGGTCCGCTTTCAGCGATAAGACCGCCGAAATTGTACACAAAATTTCTGTAATGCCTAGTACTTAGGATGTGTATTTTGTGCAATAAAGTATATCTATCTATCTATCTAACGTATTACCTGGTTGCGTCCAAAGCTGTCGCATTAGACCAAGGGTCCGCTAAGACTGGTAGTTCAGGATTTGGGGAGTCTGGTAATTAATAACCATGGGAAAACCACGTTTCGGCATAAATGGGCCGGCTCGACAGGGGTGAGACCGCGGCCTCACAGAAAACCGGCGTGATGCAGCACTGTGCTGTGTTTCGCTGTGAGGGTACCAGAGGCCCAATCCGGGGGAAAGGGGGCTTTTAAGTTTGGCAGCACCGTTGTGACTCCACTGGTGTCGCGGGTGTCCATGGGCGGCGATAATCACTTACCATCAGGACCATCATCCGTCTGCTCGTATCACATAAAATAGAAAAAAAAATCAATGAAGCGACAGTCGTCTGATTTTCGCAACCCTTTTGACAGGAGAACCCGACCAACTGAATCATGATTTCACTTTTCAGAAGCTATCAGAAACGGTTTTATCACGGTTTTTCCCTCACCCGAAATACGCACATGGATTTGAAAAATCTAGAAGTGCAAGCTCGGATTCGAACCACGTCCCCCCGCATGGAGGAGGCGTTCATATCCACTAAGGTACGATCACTCTTTATCTTCATCGTCTCGTGAAGACTGTGCCCCTAAGTATTTAGGGTTTTTAAGGTTTATACATCAGTATTAATTGAATATTTTATGGGTGATCGAATCGCGACCCAATGGATGGCTTCCACTTTACCAATGACGCCTATGCACTTACTTTTATATCCGTATGTCCCCGGTAACAGGGGTCTGGACCCCAATTCTCGAGCTCGTGACATTTATTTTCATACGACATATATCACTAAAACATCGCTTTTTTTGTATGGTTTTCAGGTGATATCCGCCATATTTTCAAAATATCACGAGCACGAGAATTGGGGTCTTGGTAAACCTGGTCTTATGAAACTGTGTCCCTATTTATACCCTCCAAAGTCTCGAGCGATAGCGACCCAATTGACGGCTGCCGCGATGCTTTACGCTCACGATCTCACTATATGTACCCGGTAACATGGGTCTTGTGAACCTCATCTCGTGTTAACTTTGTCCTTCATTATACCCTCCGAATGCTCGAGTGATCGCCACGATCCATTCGACGGTATTCACAAAACCTTACGCTCACGCTCTTTCTTTATACCCGACTGTCCCCGTTAATACGGGTCTTGACCCGTGTTAACAGGGACAGTTCACAAGTGAAAACTGTGTTCCTCGTTATACCCTCCAAACGCTCGGGTGACCGCGACGATCCAATCGACTTTATTCACGAAACCTTACACTCACACTCTCACTTTTATACCCGTATGTCCCCGGTAACACGGGTCTCATGGATCTCATCTCGTGTAAACTTTATCCTTCATTATACCCTCCGAATGCTTTGGTGATCGCGAAAATCCATTCGACGGACTTCACAATACGCACATGCTCTCACTTTTCTACCCGTATGTCATCGGTAACCCAGGTCTCGTGAACCTCATCTTTTAAAAATCTGTGTGGTTATACCCTCCAAACGTTCGGGTGACCGCGACGATCGGCTTCACAACACCTTAAGCTTAACCATACTCTCACTTTTATACCCGTATATTCCCGGTAACACAGGTTTCGTGAACTTAGTCTTTTAAAACTGTGTGTGGTTATACTCTCCGAACACTCGGTTGATCGACACGACCCATTCGACGGCTTCTGGTATAGCTTACGCTCACGCAATCACTATTATACCCGTATGTCCCCGTTAATACGGGTCTCGTGAAAACTGTGGCCCTTGTTATATAAAACCCCTCCAAACGCTCGGGTGACCGCGACGATCGGTATTCATGGAACCTTACGCTCACGCCCTTACTTTTGTACCCGTATGTCCCCGTTAACACGGGTCTCGCGAAAACTGCGTTCCTCGTTATACTCTCCGAACGCTCGAGTGATCGCGACCCAATCGACGGCTGCCGCGATTTTATTGGACGTCTTGTTTTGTTAGATACGACTCACTAAGGGAAAATAATACTGTGAAATATTATGGGGGAAATAATGTTGGAAATATTGGGGAGAATCAAATCAGCGAGTTGCTCGTTATTTGGGTTTGGTTGAGTTGCGTGTGGAGTGACAACAAACACGTATTAATAATTAAAGCTTTATTTATTGAATATCATCTACTTACAAAAAAAAATACAGATGGCGTTAACGTCAATAGATAGGTAGATAGATACTCTTTATTGCACAACTTAAAAGCTAGGTATACACAAATACAATGAACAATTTAGGCGTTCTTACCGCTGGGAGCGTTCTTTACCAGACAACCGTCATGGAAAAGGACATTAGATAGAAGAGGGGAGGGTAATGTAATCCTTCTGATAATATTAACATTGGATTGACCGGATGGCGCAATTGGTAGTGACCCTGCCTCTTACGCCAAAGGTCGTGGGTTCGATCCCCACCCTGGACAAACTTTCGTGCGATGAACACTTGTGTCTGTTCAGTGTCTGGGTGTAATATATGTATTTAAGTATATATTTGTGTTCCTCTGTTGTCTGATATCGGTAACACAAGTGCTTAAGCTACTTAATACGGAATCAGGTCAACCTATGAGATGTTGTGAGAATTATTATTATTATTAAACAAGTTAATCAGGTGTATACTCTTTAGAACCCAAGGGTTCTAAATTTATTTTATTAAGTAATTTAGCAGTAGAACCACTTTTCCTTCACTCCCTTGCGGACTATCGTGTGTAAGAAATCCATTTGAGACATGGAAAGCCATACTTGAAAAACCGCGCGAAACCGTCAGTGCTTTTTTAATCGAGGTTTGAAAAGAGTTCTTCTCTCACGGTAGGCAGCGGCATGACTGTGCTCCGGCATTGTTGATGTCTATGAGCGGCGGTTACCGTTTACCATCAGATGGGTCGCAAGCTCGTCTGCCTATATTAAGCAATAAAAGAAGTAGTGGAGTTTTTTCTCTACCGCACCCGTACAGAGATTAAAAAAAATAATCTTTATTTACCAAAAACAAATACATTGTACAATATTTTATCAGGCGGTCGCTGCACTAAGCAAATGGCTTGTCTTGCAGCGGCCAGTAAGCATTTCCTAAACCTAATTATTGTACGAACGCACGGTACTCAATATTTAAGGTGAATTTAAATTTATTACAAAATAAAAGGAGCAAATTATAACATAAAAGGGTACAAGAAGGAAATCTATCTAAAGGGCTGATATTTTATACTATAAGAACATTTTTGGGATCTAAAACCTATTGTGCGTGCGTAGTCTGCGTAGATGCAGAGATGCTTCAAAGCTGCGTCAGGATCGTTTGAATCTCTTTAACACTCTGTGACGTCTGTAAATGGCACATTCCTTCAGCGCTTTTTAGTGCTATGGAGAAATCTAGGTACTAGGTGGCGTACTATAGTAAAAAGGTCTATCTACAAGGTGATTGGTTATCTTTGAATGTGACATGACGTGAAAATGACAATTTGACGCGCGAAACCACCAACGCTGTCGAAGTTAGACCATAGAGTAAGATCATAATAGTCTGCACCTTAAGAGCTCGCCATCTAGCCGATTATTCATACACGAGCCAACTTTAGATCTATAGGAGAAGTTGTTCATGCTAGAGTCCAGGCCACGAAAGCAGTCCCGAGAATAGCGCGCTTGAGTCGCCATCTGGATTCAAATTTTAGTTCCGTGTTGTTCCGCGGGACTCTAAGAAGAAACCATATCACATTTTGTTTGCTATCATACCGAATTAATAGTCATATAAAATTATAACAACATTTGACTCAAAAATAAAAAACCGGCCAAGCCCGGACAAAAGTCGGACTCGCCCATGAAGGGTTCCATAGCAGCAAGTAAGATATTACTCAATTGTGAAAAAATTGAGTTGACTAAATGGAAGGTAAATTGTGGTTTACGGTTTAAAGAAAAACTACTAACTAGATCTAGTTCAATCCAATTTTTGTTGTTAGTTTTCATGGTAACATATATCATATATTATTTTTAGTTTCATAATTCTTTTATTGTAGAAGTTAGAGAGGGGGGACACGTTTTACCACTTTGGGAGCGTCTCTTGAGCAAAGTATTACATTTTGAAATAAAAATTAATAGAAACCTCAACATCATTTTTAAAGATCTATACATAGATACACCAAACGTATGGGTTTGATGAAAAACAAATTAGAGTTTCAGTTCTAAGTATGGGCACCCCCCATTTTTTTTTATTTTATTCCTATTTTCGTGTAAAAATCGTACCGTGGTTAACAGAATACGTCTATTTACCAAGTTTCGGTCGGTCGGTAAAGTTCTTATAGTTTCGGAAAAAAGTGGCTGTGACATACGGACAGACAGACATGACGAATCTATAAGAGTTCCGTTTTTTGCCATTTTGCTACGGAACTCTAAAAAAAAGTATTTTTCCGACAATCCACTCCATTAAACCCTTGTACCCGAACATAACCTTAAAACACAATATAATCTGTGGTGTAAAATGGCGCCGAATCTCGTTACACGTAATGGCGGGCCGAGTGAGCAATTTGCTACGACCCTGATTTCACAGTCGTTAATTTCGCGTGCTCACTTTAATATGAGGGTTGGACCTTTGCGGTGAGGTTCCTGTAAGGATGTTTATTGCGTAGGGGCGAATGTCCAAGACTTTGTTAGAAAGTAGCCTATTAAATTTTGTTATTGAATAAATAAATAAATTCGTATCAAATGATCAAAAGGGTGCCTCTTCACCAGACATGTGCAGTGGAGCTACAAGTATGCTACAGCTAATAAATAAATAAATATTTCACAACATTACCTACATTGATCTGACTTTGCCGTAACACAGTTTTTACTAGTACGGAAAGTAAGAATCATTCGTTTTGTACTTACCTGCAATATTTAGTTATTATTATCAAAATATTCGTAGTTATTTAGCTGTTATGTAATGTACAGATTATTTCAAAGTAAGCACAATAAACTATTTGTATTTGTATTTGTATTGATCTGACTCCGAGATAGGTAGCTCAAGCACCTGTGTTACGAATATCAAAATCAACAGTAGGACTACAAATAATACTTTTCTTTTGTAAATACATACTTATAATACATAGAAAATATCCTCGCCTCTAGCATAAAAAAAGCAAAGAAAATACAAAACAAAGAGCTAATTTTCCGTGTTACCAAAATGGTTGCAACTCAGAAGCTTTGTCACGGCGGATGACCATGACGCTGGTATTCTGTGGGAACCATGGAGGTAGAGAGAGAATCACCGGTTTATACAATTTATATAACAAACACATTCAAATAGTAATAATAAATGTATATTTTTATTTCATACATTCGTCCATACAAATCCCTAATTCGACTTCAATGCCATTTGACCGGGGGAGAGCCACGCTTCGGCATGAATTTGTCGGTTCGTCCGGAGTGATACCACGGCCTCACAGAAAACCGGCGTGAAGCAGCACTGTGTTTCGCTGCGTAAGTGAGGGTTCCGGAGGCCCAATTCGGGGAAAAGGGGGGTTTAAAGGTTGGCAGCGCACTTGTGACTCCACTGATGTCGGAGGTTTCTCTGGGTGGCGGCAATCGCTTACCATCAGGCGATCCGTCTGCCACCTATCACATTAAAAAAAGGCGAGTGCTAGAGAATAGGCCTTCTGGGTTATTTCATTCAATAGGTCATCTCTATGTCTCTACTAATATTCTTTGTTCATTTCCTTCGCCCAGGGAGCGGGCATTAGCGCTTATCAATCAAGTGCCACGTGCCAGTGAAGGGCTGTGATGGGACGCGGTGTTGCAGCGAAAACACCCTGTATATCACTTGTCTTAATATAGATATTATTTTCTTCTGGAAAGGGATGAAATATATTAATAATTATGTTCTATTAGTTATGGATTAGGTCAGAGCGATGGTAGCTCAGTGGATAAAAGCGCACCTTCCATACTAGGGACGTAGTTCGTATCCGAGCTCGAACCTCTAGATTTTTCAAATCTATGTGCATAGGTATTTCTACCATTAGGTCGGCGGTGAAAGAAAATATCGTAAGGAAACCTGCTAGTTATGGATCATCGTCAGCCCATTTAAGTCCCCACTGCTGGGGCACGGGCCTCCTTCAATCACATGAGGGGTAATTGCCATACTCACCACGCTTGGCAGGCGGGTTGGCGAGGGTTTTGATATAAATGCAGAGTTTTCCTTCTCTGGGTGCTGATGATCATGCCAGCAGCTTTACCTTAGTCGCCTTTTACGACACCTCGGTAAGAGTGAGGGTGGCCTATTCTACTCTGCCGGGGACCACACGGCATATCAGTTACGGATAGAAAACCCTGTCAAAGAGTTGCGAAGGCCAGACGGCAGACGCTTCATTGTAATTACCATTGTACTAATCATGGTCAAATATTATTCTGTATCATGACCTTTGGGATTTTCTTTTTATACCTCACAATATCACATAGGTACATTGATCCGAGATACGTAGCTTAAGCACCTGTGTTACGGATATCAAAATCAACAGCGGGATTACAAATAAATACATTTTATACTTTTTTTTGTAAATACATACTTATAACACATAGAAAAGAACATACATAGAATAGTGGCCGTGTGGTCCCCGGCAGAGTAGAATAGACCACCCTCACTCTTACCGAGGTGTCGTAAAAGGCGACTAAGGTAAAGCTGCTGGTATGATCATCAGCACCCAGAGAAGGAAAACTCTGCATTTATATCAAAACCCTCGCCAACCCGTCTGCCAAGCGTGGTGAGTATGGCAATTACCCCTCATGTGATTGAGGGAGGCCCGTGCCCCAGCAGTGGGGACTTAAATGGGCTGACGATGATGATGATGAATACATAGAAAACATCCAGACCAATACAAACAGACAATGTTTATGCACACAAATATTTCTTCTGTGCGGGGTTCGAACCCGCTATGTTTGCACCAAAGGCAGCGTTCACTATCACTATTCCAAACATGTCGTCGGTGTTACCTAAGACAATTTAAAACTTGTCTAACTGCCACACTCAGAGTCGTTGATTAACTTAGTTGGCTACTGAAGAAAAAATATTGACCCTTATTTTGATACGCATAAAGACTACCGATACTAAAGTTAATGAACATTAGCTTAAATGACGTCTCTGAGTGCGGCCGTTAGTCTGTTACTAACGTCAGATTAATTAAACGATTTATTCAACCAATTCAATATACAAAGTAAAATAGTGTACGCCTACACCGTCTGTTATTTTGATGCTAATCATAAAGTAATGATCATAATGTGGTTTTCCAAGGGCGGCGATGATTGCTTTTCAGATCACTCGCTTTTCTTTCACACGGGCCTCCCGCAATCACATGAGGGGTAATTGCCATACTCACCACGCTTGGCAGGCGGGTTGGCGAGGGTTTTGATATAAATGCAGAGTTTTCCTTCTCTGGGTGCTGATGATCATGCCAGCAGCTTTACCTTAGTCGCCTTTTACGACACCTCGGTAAGAGTGAGGGTGGCCTATTCTACTCTGCCGGGGACCACACGGCATATCAGTTACGGATAGAACCCTGTCAAAGAGTTGCGAAGGCCAGACGGCAGACGCTTCATTGTAATTACCATTGTACTCCCCAAATCCTGAATCATGGTCAAATATTATTCTGTATCATGACCTTTGGGATTTTCTTTTTATATCTCACAATATCACATAGGTACATTGATCCGAGATACGTAGCTTAAGCACCTGTGTTACGGAAATCAAAATCAACAGCGGGATTACAAATAAATACATTTTAATACTTTTTTTTGTAAATACATACTTATAACACATAGAAAAGAACATACATAGAATAGTGGCCGTGTGGTCCCCGGCAGAGTAGAATAGACCACCCTCACTCTTACCGAGGTGTCGTAAAAGGCGACTAAGGTAAAGCTGCTGGTATGATCATCAGCACCCAGAGAAGGAAAACTCTGCATTTATATCAAAACCCTCGCCAACCCGTCTGCCAAGCGTGGTGAGTATGGCAATTACCCCTCATGTGATTGAGGGAGGCCCGTGCCCCAGCAGTGGGGACTTAAATGGGCTGACGATGATGATGATGAATACATAGAAAACATCCAGACCAATACAAACAGACAATGTTTATGCACACAAATATTTCTTCTGTGCGGGGTTCGAACCCGCTATGTTTGCACCAAAGGCAGCGTTCACTATCACTATTCCAAACATGTCGTCGGTGTTACCTAAGACAATTTAACACTTGTCTAACTGCCACACTCAGAGTCGTTGATTAACTTAGTTGGCTACTGAAGAAAAAATATTGACCCTTATTTTGATACGCATAAAGACTACCGATACTAAAGTTAATGAACATTAGCTTAAATGACGTCTCTGAGTGCGGCCGTTAGTCTGTTACTAACGTCAGATTAATTAAACGATTTATTCAACCAATTCAATATACAAAGTAAAATATTGAGGTAAGTACCTACACCGTCTGTTATTTTGATGCTAATAATAAACTAATGATCATAATGTGGTTTTTCAAGGGCGGCGATGATTGCTTTTCAGATCACTCGCTTTTCTTTCACACGGGCCTCCCTCAATCACATGAGGGGTAATTGCCATACTCACCACGCTTGGCAGACGGGTTGGCGAGGGTTTTGATATTTTTTTTTATTTTAAACAATTTCGGGGTTACGACCTCTCGGCAAACACTTATACTATTTCTTAAATACTTATACTTAACTTTTGGGTCTGCTTTTGTACGCAAAATTTGAACTACCGCCAAAAGTGTGGCGTGAATCAATTCTTCGCGTACAAAAACGGATCCAAAATTTGTGCATGGTTATTTAATAAATAGTATAAGTGTTTGCCGAGAGGTTGTAACCCCGAAATTGTTTAAAATAGTATAGATTTAGTAGCTAGAAATTAAAATCGATTGGCGTCGCTAGTGTGCCCTACCCGTCACCGACACGTCACGCGATTGTGTTTAGAGTGTAATTGACAGAATCCTTAGGTTGATAGAACGCAGCAAAACACTGGCGTTTTATTGTAGTGACTGTGACTTTGACAGTTGACTGACACTTATTCTCAATAAGTTACTTAACATTAGCAAGATATCTTCGAGTAAAGCCATATTATAAAAAAAACTTTCCTCTCTTGTATTCGCATCATATTGTAACTGTCCGGTAAACGACAAAAACTTACAGCTTCTTTTAAAAGCTGCCAGCATTAAAAACACAATCACACCTAACCCCGTAAACGACTCAGAAAAAATAAAAAAAAAGAACTAGGTATCTCTTTAGCTGCAGTCTATTGTTTTCCCGCGTCTTTTGTCATCCGGCCGAGCCAACACAGCTTGACCCCCCGCGGGTCGTTCCCCTGTATTAATAGGATATATGTGTATTTTTTAACACACATTTACTTATTCGAAAAATCTACCAAAAAAAATTATTGGTCAAAAAACTAGAATAAAATATATGATGGCGCCACTGCCTATTATATTGATTATATCATTGCCATTTAACCTTTTAGAGACTTAAAACCCACGATTATGTTTAGTGGTATCAGCAGAATTCGTAGGTTGATAAATCATAAAAAATCCTGCGAAAAAAAACCGCCTTCAAAAACCACGAACTAAAAAGTGTAAAATAATATTTTTGTCACTTTTTACACTTCAAATTACATTTTATAACAGTGCACCCGAAAAAAGATGTTAACGAATTCGGCGCCCAATACTATCTTGTAATGTAAACAACATTCAATTATACAACAGAGATTAGGCGCCGACTTCAATTAAACCTTTTCTCGAGTGTATGAATAACTTTGACTGACTTCGACTGTTGACTACTTACTCACTTATACCAAAAAATTACTTGACATTGGCAAGATATCTATTAATAGAGCCATATTTAAAGAAAAACCTAGAAATTTTTAATGCTTATTTCAGAAAGTCATTCAATGAACAAATGTTGCACATTAACTGCAAATTATAGTATTAATTATAGTGTATTATTAAGCATTGTGCTGTTTCGCTACTAAGCATTGTGCTGTGTTTCGCTGCGCGTGAGTAAGTGTACCAGAGGCCCATTTCGGAGGAAAGGGGGGAGGGGGGTTTAAAGGTTGGCAGCGCACTTGTCATCATCATCATCATCATTTCAGCCAATAGACGTCCACTGGTGGACATAGGCCTCCCCCAATCTTCTCCACACAGATCGGTCCTGTGCCGCCCGCAACAAATGGATTCCCGCGATCTTCACCAGATCGTCGGTCCACCTTGTAGGAGGCCTGCCACTGCTGCGACTTCCTATACGTGGCCTCCACTCGAGGACCTTTCCGCCCCAACGGCCCTGTGTTCTCCACGCTATGTGCCCTGCCCATTGCCACTTGAGGCATGCAATCCTTTGGGCTACGTCTGTGACCTTAGTTCTCCTGCGGATCTCATCATTTCTGATACGATTACGCAGGGAGACTCCGAGCATAGCCCTCTCCATTGCTCTCTGGGTGACTTTGAGCCTCCTTAATCGGTACATTCCGGCCACGTTTTGGTTCCGTATGTCATCACTGGCAACACATACGCATTAAAGACTTTCGTCTTGAGACACTGCGGTAGATCTGCCGAAAATATGCTGCGTAGCTTCCCGAACGCTGCCCAGCCGAGTTAGATTCGTCGATCGACCTCTTTCTGGAAGTTGGACTTACCAAGCTGGACTTTTTGTCCGAGGTAGATGTACTCGTCTACAACTTCCAGTGTAGAGCTTCCAACATTTACAAGAGTGGGTACGACATGGGAATTCGACTTGTCCATGTTCATTTTCAGTCCCACTTGTTGGGAGACTCTATTGAGGTCGTCGAGCATTGTGCCTAAGTCTTCCAAGGTCTCAGCCATGACTACGATAACATTAGCGAATCGAAGGTGCGTCATGTACTCGCCATTTATATTGATGCCAAGTCCATCCCGGTCCAGAAGTTTAAACACGTCCTCCAACAGAGTGGTGAACAGTTTCGGCGATATAACGTCGCCCTGTCTCACACCTCGCTGGAGAGGTATAGGTTTTGATTCCTGGTCCTAAAGACGGACTGACATTATGGCGTTTTCGTACAATGACTGCAACACTTGTATGTATCGGTAGTCTATTCGGCACCTTTGGAGAGACTGTAGCACGGCCCAGGTCTCGACAGAGTCGAAGGCTTTCTCATAGCCCACAAACGCTAAGCATAATGGCAGATTATACTCTTCGGTCTTCTGTATAACCTTGTGCACAATGCTTAATACTACACTAATTATAGTGTAGTATTAAGCGCGTGAGTAAGGGTCTCAGAGGCCCCAGGATTGGGAAAGGGGGCAGGGGGGTTTAAAGGTTGGCAGCGCACTTGTGACTCCACTGGTGTCGCGAGTGTCCATGGGCGGCGGCAATCGCTTATCATCAGGTGATCCGTCTGGTCGTCTGTCACCTATAACATAAAAAAATAACTATTTTCTACAATATTATTCCACTATCAGCAAACTATTATGCCTGGATTGATTGAAGGGGGAGGTCAGGGAACACTGGTCACTTGCCGACGACTCGAGCGCCCTCTATCCGAGGGCCGTAGAGCCAGCGTGCCAGAGTCGAGATATTTCCGATAAATTCCTAGTCTTTGTTAAATATTAATTTTTATAAGAAATAGTTGGCAGTCTTTGAGCGTTATGGCGGGAATTCCGCTGATAAGAATATTATTAGATTTCATAATGGAATGGAAAGGATTATTAATTTTGCATAGTTAAACAACATTTTTTTTCCTTTCTTTATTACTAAATAATTCTAAAGAGATTTTTTTTCCTCCAAGATGCCCAGTTATACAGGCTCCGATAAGAATAGCATTATAATAACAGATTATTTAATAATTTGGTAACATTTTTTTTAATGCGAATTTCCAAAAGTCATTTTGTTATGTGATAGGTGGCAGACGAGCATACGAATCACCTGATGGTAAGCTATTGCCGCCGCCCATGGACACCCGCGACACCAGTGGAGTCACAAGTGCTCTTGCCAAACGTCGTAAGGATAAAGTTTATACCACAGAATTATTTCGAACGTCATTTGCTCAGCATCATTATTGCTTGTTATAATATATACCCACGGGAAACATCGTACACACATCTACATACAGACACGCCCAATCACACACACACAAACACACACACACACACACACACACACACACACACACACACACACACACACACACACACACACACACACACACACACACACACACACACACACACGCACACACACATATTTAATATAATTATTGCTAAACGAGTATAACATTACATAACATAAATAAATTAAATAAAATTATTAAAACAGTGAATGTCTCGGCAATTAATAAATTCTTCATTAATAACTGAAATATTTACTCTTAGCTGGTTCTTAGTTCTTAAGCAATAAACATGATTAATCCTCTCCTTTATACCAACTTGAAACTATATTTTTCTAATATTCTGTACACATTTAGGAAGACAACTATTGCCTGTAACACAAGCCTCGGCTTAGCATAGGCAAGGTAGTTTTTAAAAATGTAAAACCTTTATTTGAATAAATAAATTTTTCGAATTGAATTAAACCTTTAAATATCCCTTTCCCCCGGATTGGGCCTCCGGTACCCTCACTCACGCAGCGAAACGCAGCACAGTGCTACTTTACGGTTTTCTGTGAGGCCATGGTATCACTCCGGTCGAGCTGGCCCATTCATGCCGAAGCGTAGCTCTGCCACGGTCTTAGAACAAATGTTCAGAATGATTGGTAGACTACGTGGTTAAAAGGATGTAAACGTTCACAGATATCTTCTGATGATGATGATGATGATGAGGCCTTCCCAGCCGATTTCGGTTACAGCAACCACTTTGTGTAAGCTTCGAGCATTAAGGTGGACTGGTAGGGCACACTAGCGACGGCAATCGATTTTAATTTGTATTGAACCCGGGACCTCTTGCGCAGCCGTCGCTTCAAAGTGCGACACACTACCCACTGCGCCAACGTGACAGTCAAATACACCCTATATAATATACATAGTCAATCAATCAATAATTTATTTATAGGTCGTATTTACAATGATAGTAGGTTTAACATGCAGTTCCTCTATATGCCGCCACTAGGCATACAAAAATAATTGGTATAAGTCCAAAACATTCAATAACATTCACATATACTACCTGTGCGGATAAAGAATGGGATCAGAAATGGCGGCGCATCAATTCACTTCTCGCTAGCACACTATTTGCGTCTATACTCGCACTCGTGGGTGTGCGAGCGAGAAGTGAATAGATGCGCCGCCATTTCTGATCCCATTCTTTATCCGCACAGGTTGTAAATAATCCATTAAATTAAAATCATCATATAAATAAGATATAGGTAGGTAGACATAGGTATCTAGTCTATTATTTACTTTCCAACAAGCAGTCCCCCAACAACTGTTTGCCCAACATTCTCTTAGATGGCTACTATTAATATTACTAGTATATTAATTGATCTAGTCAGGAAATAACAAATCTACTGGATAATTAACTGAACCCGACCCAAATATGGCCGCAGATAACGAAAGATAACAACTTTCGCAATAAGCGGCCGAGGGAATAGCGCGAAAGGCACAAAGACCCTTTGTACTACGGGTAGGACAATTGCTAGGGTTGCCTTGTGCAAGGACAGAAACAGGGACATAGATATGAAGCTCGTATGACTGTGCAGGTAAATTTCAGGTCATTATTATCAGTACCTACCTGTAGAAAGCAATCAGGCTTTGTTTCGGTAGATGTCACTATGCATAATTACATCGCGCTAGCAAAGCGTCCTACCGAAATAAAGACCTCGAGCCGCCTGCCTCACTAGGTCAATTCAAATTCGGTGAGGTACCAAACATTGAGAAAATATTAGTGAAGTCAATCAGACGGAATAGGTGGTTTTATTCCGTCTCCTGCCTGAACCTCGAGGGTGCCCTTTTACACTATTATTAGCACATATGTTTAAATATCCATTAATACCATCGCATTCAACCTCTGCGGTATACTATCATCACCGATTCAGTCAATATACGCCCACTGTTGGACATAGACATCTACTAAAGTTCTCCATCATCATCATCATCATCAGCCTATCGCAGTCCACCGCTGGACGTAGGCCTCTCCAATTGTTCGCCACTGTGATCTATCCATGGCTTCCCGCATCCAGCTCTTGCCAGCCATCCTGCGCAGATCGTTCTCCCACCTAGCCAGAGGGCGCCCTACATTACGTTTGCCAAGACGCGGTCTCCACTCTAGAACTCGTTTACCCCATCGGCTGTCGGTTCTGCGGCTAATATGGCCAGCCCACTGCCACTTAAGCTTGCTGATTCGGTGAGCAATGTCGATGACTTTGGTTCTCTGCCGGATCACCTCATTTCGTATTCGATCTCGGAGAGAGACGCCGAGCATTGCTCGTTCCATAGCCCGCTGAGCGACCTTTAACTTGTGGACAAGCCGTACCGTAAGTGTCCACGTTTCGGCTCCGTATGTCATGACGGGTAGGACGCACTGATTGAAGACTTTCGTCTTTAGGCACTGTGGTATGGACGATACGAAGACACGACGTAGTTTTCCAAAGTTCCCCATACAGATCGATAATGTTCCGCCCACATCTAACAAATTCCACTAAAGCACAGATATTCTAATACTAGTAACTAAAGGATAGGAGAAGCAGAGCAAAGGCTCTACTTCACCTAATATACCCCAAAAGTTGGATGTACAGCGGACATTTTGTACCATCTGTAAGACAATTACTCGTATTAATTAAAAAACAATGGGACTAGACTGCCTCGGAGGCGTAGTAGTTAGTGGGTCGCACTCTAAAGCGACGGCTGCGCAAGAGATCCCGGGTTCGATCCCCGGGTCGGGCCATAAATTTGTACTTAAGTTTTCGGTAAGAAATTCTTGCTGTCAGCCTAGAGTCTGGAAGTTGGTGGTCTTGTATCCACGTGCTTCGGAAAGCACGTTAAGGTGACGGGTAGGGAACACTAGCGATGCCAATCGATTTTAATTTTTAGCTACTAAACCGGATCTATTATAAACAATTTCGGGGTTACAACCTCTCGGTAAGCACTTATTCTATTTATTAAATAACCATGCACAAATTTTGGGTCCGTTTTTGTACGCGAAAAATTGATTCACGCGTTGATTGTACGCGTTGGAACCAACATTTGTGCATGGTTATTTCATAAATAGTATAAGTGTTTGCCGAGAGGTTCTAACCCCGAAATTATTTAAAATAGATCCAGTGTAGCTAAAAATTAAAATCGATTGGCGTCGCTAGTGTGCCCTACCCGTCACCTTAAGCCATTGGTGCTGCGCCAGATCCTACTCCGGTCGTCTCAACCGGTATCCCATCAGAATTTGAGGGTAAGGTGCACCCACCCTCACCACCTGCAGCAGCAAGGTGGCCGGGTAAGGTGCAGGCGCACTTTTGTTTGCGCACATACTTGAGCACTCTAATACATCCTGCGCACGTGGCTAATCGTTGAGATTGGCCACCGTATCCGTACCGTTGTCTGTCACCTATCACAGAAAAAAGAAATTAGGTTTAGAGGATTATACTATCATCACCGTTTCAGTTAATATACGCCCAGTGTTGGACATATGCCATTCTTCATAAAGATCGATTATGTTCCGCCCACATGCAAGAAATTCGCGCGACCTTCTCCAACATTGTTTTACTACTTGTATCTAAGGACTTATGAACATTGGACCTAATTTGGGACAGTAACATAACATGATACAACACTAGTGAGTTCATTGCCAGATCCTTGTTTATCCTGTGGTAACAGTCCCACTTTATTCTGTGGTATTCTACTACTTGTATCTAAGGAACATTTGACCTATTTTGGGACATTAACATAACGTGGTACAGCACTAGCGAGGCCATAATCGACACATGTGCCTTCATTGCGGTACCCGAGAATGGGTCCTGCTCATTCTGTGATATCTAATAACTTGCTAACATACTATCAAACGAAAGTTAGGACGAGGAAAATGAAGTTGGTACTATTATATTTGTTTTTTTTTTGTCTATGATTGCGAGTCGTAATTCACAGAACAATCGTTCACTATATGCATAGATTTACATGATATCGAACAAAGTTACGGTTCATTGGCTTGAGTAAAGCTTTAGAAGATTAATTTGCAGAAAAAAAAGTTTGCATTTTTTCTGGAAGGTTTTAGAAGCGAGAATTCTCTAACTTTTGCTTTAGTGAAGGTACCGAAGTCGCATTCCGGGGGAAAGGAGGGTTTAAAGGTTGGCAGCGCACTTGAGACTCCACTGGTGTCGCGGTGTCCACGGGCGGCGGCAATAGGGTATATGACTAAGCTTAAGGTAAAATATAAATATTTTATCAAAATATAGGTCAATATGTGCCAATAGCAAAAATTCTCAATTAAAAATATTACGTCTAGCCGGTTTTATGGTCATTCAAAGATTCATGGGCAAGTCCATTTTAAAACTATGAAATTATTAAAAAATAATTATACCATTAAATAACCCATACAATTTGCACCAATTATTATAATAGACCCATTGACATAAACGAAACATTTGATATAGCTACCATACAAAATTCAAATGAAATGCATACAAAATACTTAGGTGTGACGTCACATCTTAGTAGCCATTTGTAGGGAGCGTTTTGGGTTTGCCCAAAATAATGTGATTTTAAAGTTGTGATATCTCAGGTGGTTTAAATGAGAATCAAGTGATTTTTTTCAACGATGTTTCTATCATTGAGAGGTCTTTTGATTGCAAAAATAAAAAAAAAATAGTCATGTACCGTATTGCTTACCATCAGGTGATCCGTCTGCTCGTCTGCCACTTATCACATAAAAAAACATTCAACGAAAAAAGTTCACAACTCGAAAACTACAAGAATCGAATTTTGACATATGATAGAAAATTGATAAACTTGCAATTAAAATCAAAAGAAAAATAATTAACGTACATAGGTTACCTGTGACAGAGCCTACACGTCTATCAACATTATTTAAGGGTACACTAGCGACGCCAATCGAATTTAATTTTTAGCTACTGAACCGGATCTATTTTAAACAATTTCGTGGATACAACCTCTCGGCAAACACTTATACTATTCATTAAATAACCATGCACAAATGCGGACCCAACATTTGTACGCGAAAAATTGATTCACGCTAAAAGTGGCCGCTTTTGGCGGTAATCAATTTTTCGCGTTCAAAAACGACCCCAACGTTTATGCATGGTTATTTAATAAATAGTATAAGTGTTTGCCGAAAGGTTGTAACTCAGAAATTGTTTAAAATAGATCCGGTTTAGTAGCTAACAATTAAAAGCTAATGGTGTCGCTAGTTAGGGCTACCGTCGCCTTAATACAACTACACATCAAAGTAAACAAAACTGTCAAATTCCTTCATTCGATTCTCGCCTTATTGTCAAACATGTACAGTTCAACATCAATTAATGAATTTTGACAGATAGTAGTAACCTGATATGTGATTGTCTGTACACTTCAATTCGCAATGGAAATTCCCTGGAGGAGAATATTAGTTTTAGCTGTCAGCCTTTAAATCTTCTGGACTTTAGTAACGCTAAATATAAGTGGTAACATTACTGTAAAAAACGTCACTTTTTTTGTGATAGGTGGCAGTTGAGCAGACGGATCGCCTGATGGTAAGCGATTTCTGCCACCCATGGACAGCCGCGACACCAGTGGAGTCAAAATTGCGCTGCTGACCCTTAAAGCCCCATTTCCCATAGATTGGGCCTCCGGTACCCTCACTCACGCAGCGAAACACGGCACAATGCTAGTTCACGCCGGTTTTCTGTGAGGCCGTGGTATCACTCCGGTCGAGCCGGCAAATTCATGCCGAAGCGTGGCTCTCCCACGGTCGAACTTGACACTGTCCGAAACCAACAGCCGCGAAAAACCAATCAGCAATAAAAGAGTAAAAAAAACCTACCGCCAATCCGCGTGACCGTCCGGCAACAGCGAATCAACGAGAGATTGGGACGCGTGCTTTGAATACACGTGTTCCCGAACTGAGCCGCTGATAATGTTGCCAGCATCGTGTTTGATAACTAGAATAATATCCTCCAACCGATTACGGCTACGGCGTCCAATCTCAACAATCAGCCACATACACAGGAAATATTATAGTGTTCAAGTACCCTTGTATTCCGATGGGACACTAGGACCACGAAATAAATAGACACAGAAGATCGACTCTAATTGACATCGATATCGACAAGATCATAGATTTATGCACTAACCAGTACGTATATATCGTATCGTGTCTCTCCCGCACACTTTTCGTGAAATCTGTCTCATGCCGAACTAACCCGAGATATGTGTACTTAGTCAACCTGTTTACATTGCGATCAAGACCGCCGATGTAACGAATCTAACTTGGTATTTTGCACATAGTAACTTACTCCGATGGCTCAGCGACGCAAAATGTGTCTTGGCCTCCGATATAAGACTTCTCCATCGGTCTCGATCATTCGCGGTTTCACGCCAGTCGCTGACACGTAGCTCGCGTAAATCTTTCTGCACGACATCATCATTATCATCATCATCAGCCCATTTAATTCCCCACTGCTGGGGCACGGGCGTCCCTCAATCACATGAGGGGTAATTGCCATACTCACCACGCTTGGCAGACGGGTTGGCGAGGATTTTGATATAAATGCAGAGTTTTCCTTCTCTGGGTGCTGATGATCATGCCAGCAGCTTTACCTTAGTCGCCTTTTACGACACTCGGTAAGAGTGAGGGTGGCCTATTCTACTCTGCCGGGGACTACACGGCCAATGCACGACATCATCCCAGCGATATCTGGGGCGGCCGACCACATTGAAAACATAGTTTTTTTGTATGGCTTTCAGGTGATATCCGCCATGTTTTCAAAATATCACGAGCCCGAGATTTGGGCTCCGGGCGTATTCTATGCTAAAAGCATCTCGCGGGACAGTATGGCAGTCCCGGAGGTGATGCCTTGACATCGCCTCCGTTATAATTGCAACCTGGGCTCTTCTCTTGCTTACCAACTTCCGTGCTGTTACGTTTTCGTAATTTGAAAGGTTTTTATTGGACGTATCTTGACTCTGATTGGGCGAAATGACGCTGGTTGCATCTGATTCCCTCTTCGGGTTTTAAAGGTCAAAAGTAGGCTCACCATTGGCTGCTTGATCTGGCCATTGTGTTACTGAGTGTTGTATAAAAATGTTTTTTTTTTATCTATGGCTGCTACTGTGTTGCCCACGGCGAACACTTATATAGCCAATGTCGAGCGATTAAAGAGACACGTTTTAATGAGAAATTGACCGGTGTAAGGATATTTTACTCATTCTGATGTTTTTTTTTAATTGAGGGTTACACCACCTAAAACAAAATAATAAAACGTATACAAACAAACAAACACATATACAGCACAACATTATGAGGGAGATTCGGTTTATAAAAATGTTACATTATATTAACTAATATGACATTTCATTCCAGCGTTATCTGGTTGGTCGTCAATATATTATAAAAATATTTTTTGTAGCTTTTTTAGCAGGAACTGACAACACCGGTTCCAGATCTCGGTTCGGAAATGGTTTTACATAAGAATGCGAGTTCACGAGCCACTGGCGCAGATAATAGCCAGCTGTAGGCGCTTTCCGTTCACTGAGTCGTTCTGATCGTGAGACGACTTGGCGATGTTCGGTTCTGAGGCTGTGGCCCAGTGGATACGTCCGCCTAGGTCGTAGAATCGAAACCACCCTTTATTGAGGTGACGGGTAGGGCACACTAGCGACGCCAATCGATTTTAATTGTTAGCTATTAAACCTTATCTATTTTAAACAATTTCGGGGTTACAACCTCTCGGCAAACACTTATACTATTTATTAAATAACCATGGAAAAATGTTGGGTCCAACGCGTACGCGAAAAATGATCAATTTTTCGAAATTATTTAAAATAGATCCAGTTTAGTAGCTAAAAATTAAAATCGATTGGCGTCGCTAGTGTGTCCTACCCGTCACCTTAAGATGGCTGACAGACCACAGGCCCATCCACCGGCATTGCACTATCCTCCTCCTACGCCTGATAGGGACGGCACGACTCTCTCGGCTGTCCCCATCCCTCCCCCCGTTCCCGGGGGGTGAAGCGCCGTGCCCGCCGTGTAGGCGGTCTTCCCTGTCCGGGGGGTGTCGTGGTGCCAGGCTCCAAGCTGTGGTCCCATAACACTCACCCACTCATGGACAGACGATGGAGAGTCCCAGGAGTTTTAGTCGGAGAAGCCGTCGCCATAGGAGAGTCCGACATAACCCGTCCGCCCCCAGGCGGATGGGTATGCGTTGTGCCCATTCACCAAAAAAAAAATGGGTTGCGAAGACCAGACGGCAGACGTTTCATTCTAATTACCAGATCCTTCAAATCCTGAATCAGAGTCCAAGCGTACCCCGGGCTCCAAATGATCCTGTCGTATTTCTGTATTTATTACCTAAGTACTTTATTTTATGAGATTTTGCACAATTTAAGTACATAAGCCATCTTAATAATAAGAATATCGTTATTGCTAAAACTGTGTACAATATATGGTGGTAACATTATATACTAGGTATCAACAGTTACCCGTATCGGGCATGCAATATTTTATCTTATATCTAGGAAAATAAACTATCCAGTACCGAGTGAGGGTACCGAAGGCCCAATCCGGAGAAAGAGGAATTCAAAGATTGGCAGCGCACTTGTGTCCTATGGTGTCACGGGTGTCCATGGGCGGCAGCAATTGCTTACCGATCCGTCTGCTCGTCTGCCACCTATCACACAAACAAAACTAAATACATTTTAAATAAATAAATAAACTAATGCTTGGCGTCAAAATATTCCGTTACTCTAAAATACATTTTTAGACAGTAATTGAGTTCGCGGGAATCCTTTGGATGCAGGCACAGTACCGATCTGTGTGGAGATCATTGCATTAGGGGAAGCCTATGTCCAGCAATGGACGGTTATTGGCTGAAATGATGATGATGACGGGTTCACTTTTAAAATTGGCTTTTTATTGAAGATACTGATGTACATAATATGCATATGTACTTTTATATGATGATCTGTTTAGGAAGCACTGTTATGTTATATGAATGATGTTATTTCCAATACATAAATGCCAGTATAAAGTTTCATGATGACAAAGTATTGTAGTATAATACTCACTGATCTTTCTTAGACAACTGTACAAGGTCTTGGCCGAGCTTCCATACAATTTCGCATATCACCTTGACTGGATATTATAATTTTTTTTTGCCATAAATTAATAAATAAAACCATCACATACAAGTAACATCGTCACTATTTCGCAATCACATGAACTGACTATTCCACGTCCATCCCCGGTGTAAAAAGTAAATCGAATCACTCCACACTCAATGGGTGGAATCGCGAAGGCAATACGTCAGTCATGATGGATTGACAAAGGATTTATGATTTCCACTAGGGCTGCGCCTGAAGGCCCTGAGGCTTTTGCATGCGAATCATTTTGGCTATATTCTTCTTCTTATTTCATTTGTGGCAATCTACTTCTTGACTTTGAATTACTGCTGCCATTTATCATGTTTTATATTTTAGGCGTTATTAAGCGGGACAACTCGTCAGGGAAAAATTAAAAAGAAAATCAATTCGATATTTTGATAAAGTGCGTACAACAGTCGAAGTAAGTCAGTCAGTCACTCAATAAAACGCCGATGTTTTACGTTTTATTGATCTAAGATTCTACCGATTCCAATCTAACACAATCGCGGGTTTTAAGACTCTATTAGGTCCAAGCAAATTGTCCATGACAACTCACTCGAAACACAATAGCTGTGTTAAAAACTAGTAGGATTAAAACACTCCGCATCATGGGCTGATGCAATTTAAATGTTTAAAATTTGTTTTTATTGAATGAATTAATTAATGAATGAATGAAACTTTATTGAACAAATTTGGTGTTTATTTGAGCAGTGAAGTGCCGCGAAGTGATCCTATCATCCTAATAATAAAAATCGTTGAATTATATCGCTTTTAACACTGCTATTTAATTGTGTGTCACATGACAACTTGTTTAGACCTATTAGCGTCTTAAAACCCGTGATTGTGTTTAGAGTGGTATCGGCAGAATCCGTAGTTCGATAAAACGCAAAACGCCGGCGTTTTATTGAGTGTCGGTGACGTTGACAGATTTCGACTGTTAACTACCCCCTTATTCTGACAGTTACTCGACATTGGCAAGATATCTTCGGGTAGAGCCATATTGTAAAAAAAATATGTTTAGTTCAATGACGCAATTGACGCATTATAATTATACCAGAGTGTTGTTCCCGATTGCGTCCAAAGACTTCGCTTCAGAGCAAAGGTACAAGTACCTAGTATTCATCGTGGGAGAGCCATACATCGGCATGAATACACAGGACACTGAAATGAAGCAGCGCCTGCCCTGTGTATCATCGAATGATTGGCCTAGAGGCACAATCCTGGTCAATTGGGAGTTAAAGGTTGGCAGCGAATTTTTGCCTCCACCCACTATATTGCGTATTACGGGCAGCTGCAATCACTTACCATCAGGTGATCGGTCGCTCGTCTGACACCTATCCCATAAAAAACGAGTTGGTAAATTTTGACCGTGGGAGAGACACGCTTCGACATGAATGTTCCAGCTCGGCTGCCTCACAGAAAACCAGCGTGAAGCAGCACCGTGCTGTATTTCGCTGCGTGAGTGAGGTTACCGAGGCCCAATCCGGGGGAAAGAGGGATTTAAAGGTTGGCAGCGCACTTGTGACTCCACTGGTTCCGCGGATGTCTATGGGCGGCGGCAATCGCTTGCCATCAGGCGATCCGTCTGCTCGTCTGTCACTTTAAAAATCTTCTGATGTCACTATCCCCTCACTTCGAGTTACGATTGATGGGGGTTTTGCCAAGAATGTTATTATCTTTGTTACAGGGTTGACTGGAGAAAGATTTATCTCGAGAGGGTTAAGATGGATTTGAATTGTCAAAGGATGAGGAAATGTATGGTTCAGGCAAGTGTTTTATTGCATTTTTTTTATATTCCATAACTTACCCTAAAAGTTATGGAAAGTCAATATATTATTTACACAATAATACTTAACTTTTTCTCAAAGAAACATTAAGATGAAATAAAAAAAAACCTTATAATTTCATCAACAAAACGATGTGATTGAAGACCTCGATTAATACGACACCAACTCAGAAAGAACAAAGAAATTAAAACCCTTGTGTAAAATTTATTTTATACAAAAAAAAATATTTAGTTCTGGTAAGGTCTTACCAGTTCCGGCTGTGGGGTTTTCGATCTAATTAAACCTAACTAATTAGGCACAAAGTTTTTTTTTTTAATCTTATGCGTAGATAGCGGATTGGATTTGGCAAGCGTGGTGATTAAGCCTAATCCCATTATAGTAGCGATAACTTGATTTCTATAATGAAAGCCTTTGCCCTGCAGTGGGACAGTTTATAGGCTGATAAAAAAATGCGAAGATAGATTTGAATAAGAATTATTTATTAAAGATAATTGTTACATTACATTATGGCAATTTAAACTTAAGCTAACAAAAATAAATAAAAGAAATGTAAAATCCAGGAGATCAGTCCGTAGGTCCCACACTAACTACATGACGAGATGCGACAGATGTTTCATGTAGAAAAGTGAATAACTTAAAAATTTAAAATATTGAAAAAAAAAGCTTTGTAATTATTTAAATTCGATCGAATTAGTTTCACTTTAATTAGTTACACAAACTAAGAAATTACGATAGGTACCTACTATTTCTACCACTTTCAACCACAGGTAACCTAATATCATACAGAACTCCCAAATAGGTTTTTAGATTTTGTACTGGTGACATTTGTATAGGTATTTTTTCAGACTACGAATACCTAGGGGAGAAAAGTTTGGAAACTTATTGTTATCACCCTTTATATCGCTTCAGTGAGAAAACAAACAAAAAGTTATTGCGCGCACACAGTGCTTACGTCACTTACTGCAAACAAAGAACATTCCACGAAACAAATAAATCCGGTAAACAAGATTTGTTTAAAAAGTGAAATAAACCTTCTTCGAGACGCGACCTCGGTTCGGAAACGCGCGAATCGAAGGATTTTCGCTTGCAATGAATTCCCGCCTAGATTTAGTGCGGCTGGGAAAATGGCAGACGAAGATTTTTTTCACTATAGTTTTTCTTCGATAATCAAATCTTGAAATAACTAAACAATTAACAACAACAATATTGACGGCCCGTTTGGAACAGTGGTAGTGAACGCTGCCTTTGGTCCAAGGGTTGCGGGTTCGATCCCCGCACAGTACAAATATTGTGTGCATGAACATGTCTATTTGTATTGGGCTGGGTGTTTCTATGTATGTATGTCTACATATCCTATATCTCGTATGTATGTCCTCTTACCGAGGTGTCGTAAAAGGCGACTAAGGTAAAGCTGCTGGCATGATCATCAGAGCCCAGAGAAGGAAAACTCTGCATTTATATCAAAACCCTCGCCAACCCGTCTGCCAAGCGTGGTGAGTATGGCAATTACCCCTCATGTGTTTGAGGGAGGCCCGTGTCCCAGCAGTGGGGACTTAAATGGGCTGATGATGAAGTATGTATGTTCAAAAGAAAAGTATTATATGTTTATATTTGTAATTCCGCTTGTTAACTGTTACGGTGTAAATTTCCAATAAAAGTCACTTATGCTCAAAAACTGTTGTATTTTGAAAACACATGAAAATGTATAATTTAAAATACACAGAGCGACGTTGGCTGTCGCTTGAGGTTAATGGCGGACTGACAGTGCGGGCCGCGTACGTCAGAACCTTTTTCTTAAATTAGCGGTAAAAAAACAAACAAAAAGTATTTATCAATATTATAAAATAAAATATACTTGTCAAATGAGCGCGTCGCTAACACCGCTGTTGGTTCTGATATCCGTAACACAGTTGCTTCACAGGTGTCTCGGAGTCAGATAGATCATTGTCACATACCTACATTGATCTGACTCCGAGATAGTTAGCTCGATGTTGTGAAATATTTATTATTTTAATTATCAGGAACACAGTTGCATCAGACCATAAGTTCGCTTCGCGGACGGGGCGGACGCGCCAGAAGAGGAGCTCGTCACAACAACGCCCCCCTGTCTGGAGGGTCTCGGGTGGTAGGTGCGGGGGCACCGGCTGTCCCATAATGAGACACCACATATGGGGAGAATGACGCGCTGCACGCAGCGCGAATTTTTAAAGTTAAAGAGTGGGTCCTATTATAGCACCCCCCTGAGGCGACCTGCCTATTTGGTCTGGCAGACGTTGGCCGTTGGCGAGGTCAAACGGACTGTAGAGTCACCGTAGGCCTCGCCTATAAATCAACAGCAAGCGTCGGAGGGTTTTTAGTGGGTAAACCTCTGGGAGTCCCACACACCCCGTCAGGTCCCCCGACCTGACGGGAAGGTGCCTAATGCATTTTCCCTTCGTTACCAAAAAAAAAAAAGACCATAAGTTCGCTAATGACCACGAACACTCTTAGATAGTTCGACCGCCACGCATAGAGGAATATCCTATTATAGGTTGGTACTCTTACTATGGCCTGTGGGGACTCTGTGTAACATTTGTGTCAGTTTAGTCCAAACGCCGTGTGGTCCCCGGCAGAGTAGAATAGGCCACCCTCACTCTTACCGAGGTGTCGTAAAAGGCGACTAAGGTAAAGCTGCTGGCATGATCATCAGCACCCAGAGAAGGAAAACTCTGCATTTATATTAAAAACCCTCGCAAACCCGTCTGCCAAGCGTGGTGAGTATGGCAATTACCCCTCATGTGATTGAGGGAGGCCCGTGCCCCAGCAGTGGGGACTTAAATGGGCTGATGATGATGATGATGAGAGTATGTACATCGGGTTACTACAATCTGTCCCACAATTGATATTGAACTAAACGTGTTTTACATTAAGGTGAAGGGTATACCCCACTAGCGACACCAATCGATTTTAATTGTTAGCAAATAAACCGGATATCTTTTAAACAATTTCGAGGCTACGATCTCTCTGAAAACACTTATATTATTTATGTAATACTTATACTTAACTTTTGAGTCTGTTTTTGCACTCGAAATTTGGATTAACGCCATAAGTGGCCGTTTTTTTGGGGTAATTCAAATTTCGAGTACAAAAGTATACCCAAAAGTTAAGTATAAGTATTAAATAAATAGTATAAGTGTTTTCCGAGAGATCGTAGTCGCGAAATTGTTAAAAATATATTTGGTTTAGTTGCTAACAATCAAAATCAATTGGCGTCGCTAGTTGACCCTACCCGTCACCTAAGGCGAGGATCGACTGAAGAAAGACAGATTTGTATACGTGTGGCTTACCGTACACACGGCGTCACGTCGAGTTACCCTTGGTGACCTTTGGACCGTCCTTATGTCTGGGGCATAAGTGCATTTTTCCACTGCAGGGGGGTTGATCTGACACTGACTGTACATATTAATGTTGTTATTTAAAATTTTCATACCCTTGCTAGGCAACACAAACCTCCTGAGTCAAACATATTTCATTTTAAGACCTGTATGTATTACTTACCTATATTATGCAAATAAGTTTCGATTAGGTTGGATTTCTTAATAAAACCAGTTTTAACAGTGGGAGAACCACGCTTCGGCATGGATGGGCCGGCTCGACCGGAGTAATACCACGTCCTCATAGAAAACCGGCGTGAAGCAATGCATGCGCTGTGTTTCGCTGCGTGAGTGAGGGTACCGCAGGCCCAATCCAGGGGAAGGGGGGTTAAAAGGTAAGCAGCGCACTTGTGTCACCACTGGTGTTGCAGGTGTTCATGGGCGGCGGTAATCGCTTACCATCAGGTGATCCGTCGGCTCGTCTGCCACCTATATCATAAAAAAAACAAACAAAAAATGTAACACTTATAGGGTTAAATTTTTTTTTTTTCCTTTTACAGTTTTCCAATGTACTTAGTTGCTACTTTTTCCGTAATTAGTTGAACACTAAGCCCGATGGAGTGTCGAATCACCGCTAAGTAATTGCACTACTCGCCGCCAGGGGGCCAATTCTCACGCATTCGACATTAAGGCGACGGGTAGCCCTAACTGGCGACACTAATCGATTCAAATTGTTAACTACTAAACCGGATCTTTTTTTAACAATTTCGGGGTTTCAACCTCTCGGCAAACACTTATACTATTTATTAAATATTCATGCACAAACGTTGGGTCCGTTGTTGATTCACGCGAAAAATTGATTGACGCCAAAAGTGGCCACTTTTGGCGTCAATCAATTTTTCGCGTACGTGTTGGATCCAACATTTGTGCATCGTTATTTAATAAATAGTATAAGTGTTTGCCGAGAGGTTGTAACCCCGAAATTGTTTAAAATAGATCCGGTTTAGTAGCTAAAAATTAAAATCGATTGGCGTCGCTAGTGAGCCCTACGCGTCGCCTTAAGTCTAGAATTCAATCATAAGTCTATAATATACTTTTTTTTGGTTGACTTCTCCCTTTGAAGGAAAGGCAAAGGGTACAGAGCCCATACAGCCATCGTCTGTAATTTCCTACTAGAATAGACATTAACTGCCGCACTTCGAGATGCTGCGAGAGCTAAATGTTCATTAACCTAATTATAGAGAGCCTCTATGCGCATAGAAATATGTGACAATGTCATTTTATTATGTAAACTTTTTAGTTAATTTGACATCTCTGTGTGCGGCTTTAAGTCGTTTAGTTACCATCAGGTGATCCGTCTGTTGGTCTTCCACCTATGACATGAAAAACTAGATTTACTTTAAAATCCGATTGCCCCGGATTGAACTTCCGATACCCTCGATCGTTCAGTAGTTTAGTGGAAAATACTCATCGCTTAAAACATCTGGAGCCCAATTCTCGGGTTTGTGACATTTCAAAAACATAGCGGATATCACTTGAAAATCATACAAAAAAACTATGTTTTAGTGATATATGTCGTATGAAAAGAAATGTCACAAACCCGAGAATTGGACTCATGTTAATAGATGAAAAGGCTTATGATGAAATGAATAGCTAGTATTCTAAATGTTGCTTTCATTTTCTTTTATTAAGGGCTTGAATGAAAGTCAAGTCACTTGATACATTGCATTTTTCTTCTGTGACATTTAGAGAATAAATTAGTCCATTTGATATTTAACCATGTCAAATTCGATTTAATGTTGAATACGCCAGAATTGCCTCCCAACGGGCTTAGGGGAAGCGCTCGACATTTCTCTATTAAGTAAGGCATTATTGTCCAAGGCACGGTATAGGCACATTATAACATAATCAAATTACATTATAACAAAATGGAAAAGATTTATGGTATCATAGTCCCTCTACGGTGGGTATCTAGTTAGTTACTTTTTTTGTTATTTTTTTTATATACCAATGTCACGCAGAGAATTATCTACCGACTCCAGCATAAGGCGAGTGCATTTTTCGTCGTCTCAGCTATTCACTGAGCTCACTCCCGCTAATGACATTAGCATCGCATTTAGCTTTGTTTTAGATTACATTAACAATTGCCTCGAACGAGCGGAGGCTTCGCTTAGCAGAGATGGTATTAACAGAAGTCTGATAAAATATTGTATTTCTTTGGTCAGATCACCATCATTAGCCGGAAGATATCGATATAGGGTCTCTTCCATTGACTTCCAGTAAAATCCCGCGAAACATTTATTAGGTCGTCCGTCACACAACAAACGAATCACGAAATGATGACCTATGCCACCTGATTCCCTACTTATTAAGATATTTTAATATTATTATCAACTAGCTTTTGCCCGCGACTTCGTCTGCGTGTAATTCGAATAAAAGCAAGGTCTTTATGTATCAATAACTGGTGCCCGCGACTTCGTGTGAAATATTTGTCCAAATGATGTATTGTGAAGGACAAAATTTATCTCCTTTAAATACCAAAAGCGATAAAAGTATTCATTTTGATAAGGATCCATTTATTACTACCAAATGTGCATTAGAAATAAATTATCAATTTTTATTGTATTTATGGTTCACTATTTTGACAATAATGGCTTACTCATTTGGACAATTCACACAATATCTTTATAAATTATAGCCTATGTGTTATTCTGATCTATAAGCTACATTACTGTAAAGTTTCATCAAAATCCGTTTAGTAGTTTTTGCGTGAAAGAGGAACAAACATCCATCCATACATCCATCCAAACAAACTTTCGCCTTTATAATATTAGTAAGGATAAGGATAATAAGGATTTTTTTGTGAATGAGCCATTCATATTTGGAATTGGAAATATTCTACTTCTTGTAATAATACATGTCACTTTAGCCCCTCATAATAATAACTGGTTCCACTGAAAACCAGCGTTAGCGGCTCCTATTCTAGTCGCTAACACATGCTGAGTGGATACCATTTTGGGCACATATACTTACTTGTGCACCTGTATTGATTTGCCTACTGTAAAATTTTAAGTTGTGTTATTTAAATGTACTTGTAATTTTTAATTGTGTCCAAATAAATATTTTTTCTTTCTTTCTTTCTTTCGAAGAATCAGGTGATTTAAATTCTTAGATACACAAATTGGTAATACCCCGTGGGATTTAAACCCACCTGACTGTGTCTTTATTTTCAAGTCTAAGATTGCAAGATGTAAAAAAAAAACAAGCAATAAAACCCTTGAGCGTGCGACCATAAAGTCTCAAACTTCAGCGCCACATAAACCAAGGTTCGGATTTACTTTCAATTTATCCCGGGTCGATTCCCGGTTCGGGCCGATTTATGTTCTCTCAGTTGTAGAGTGCCTTGCTTTTTACTCCTCGGTTAGTCGCGAGGGAGGTGAAATAAGTACTTGATAGTTCGAAAAGTACATCTTCGTGAGATCTTATTTATCACAGTACAAAATAAGGCAATATCGAGAGCGACGGTTGTTCAGTTGTTCATTTAGTAGAAACGTACGTCATAGAGGGGGGATCTTATATATACTAAGATAGAGACATCAGTCGGCTAGCCAGTTCTAAGCGCCATCTAGAGGAAAACGACCAATGCTATGTAATATGGCCACCTTCGAGAATCAGTCAGCGAAACGATTAATTAAAGTATCAGAATTAATAATAGATAGTTGTAGATCTCTAGTTTATTTCCCATACTTTTTTAAATTGCTTGTGAGGGCAGGCGGCTTGAGGTCATTGATTCGGAAACACGCTTTACTAGCGCGATGTAAAAATGCATAGTGACATCTACCGAAATAACGCCGAACCATCTGCTTGATTACTTTTTAAAGCTACATCTGCTATTTACAAGCTCCATCTAACGAAAACCGCTGAACAATTTTTCCCATACTAAGGAAAAAGTACCTACTAAACGTGAAATGACGTACGTTTAGATAGATAGATACTATATTGCACAAAAAATTGCAGAACTTAATTGGTCACTGGTAAATTCAACCTCGGCGGTCTCCTAAACGGAAAGTCATGGCAATCATCATGTACATGCTCATGTACCTCTAGATGATTAACACCAAACTTCCTTCTGACACTTGCTCGGTGGTGAGGGAAATATCATGAGGAATCTTACCGTTTCAGATAGTTCATCAAACTGTGTAGGTATAGGTATTTACTATCCTCCACCCCGATTACCGTATCGTACCGCAGTTACATTTTGTCAAGCAACACTCTGCAACACGGCAACATTCAATTCAATTCATTTTGTTAGTTTGTTGATTTTAACTCATCGCACCCATTCATACGGATATTAAGGAAACGGGTAGGGCACACTAGCGACGCCAATCGATTTAATTAGTGAACCGGTAAACACTTCGTACTATTTATTAAATAACCATGCACAAATGTTGGGTCCGTTTCGTTTTTGTACCCGAAAAATTGATTCACGCCAAAAGTGGCCACTTTTGGCGTGAATCAGTGACCCAAGAGTTTTGCGTGGTTATTTAATAAATAGTATAAGAGTTTGCCGAGAGGTTGTATCCCCGAATTTTTTTAAAATAGATCCGGTTTAGTAGCTAAAAATGAGATTAAAACACTAACTTACAATGTGTTGAAGTTGTGTTTAAGTCACAAAACTCCACTCACTGTGGCGGTCACATCAAGCTATACAAAACTGTCAAATTTCTTCATTCGATTATAAACCTTAAATTCTTACACATTGAGTTCGAAATCGGTTTTTTATAGGATGCATTTTGGAGAGTGTTCGAATGAGCTTCACGACCTGATACCACCTTCTCCTTTCTACCACCGGACATTGCGGAAGACGACAGGAATCCACCCTTACACTGTGCAAGTTCCACCAGCTCGTACTAAGCGGTTCGCTTCCTCTTTCTTGGTACGAACTGCTAAGGAATGGAACAACTTGCCGGCTTCTGTATTCCCAGAGAGCTACAATTTGGGTGTCTTTAAGTCGAGAGTGAATAGGCTTCTTCTGGGTAAGCACGCTACATCTTAGACCTTATTATCACTTTCCATCAGGTGAAATGAAGTCAAGTGCAAACCCATTTAATATATAAAAAAAAAATATAAAAAAAAATCGATTGAGGAAATTTGACAGTTTTGTATAGTTTGACCTGTCCGCCACTGTACACAGAGTTGAGCCACTGTCTAAATTAAGACTGTGATCTTATCATGTAAGCCGTTTTACTGGTAACATCGCCTGGTGTCTGGAGCGGATATTAGACTAGAATATTTCGAGTTTTTGCTAAAATCTTCCTAAAAGACCTCGGGCCACCAGCCTAGCTCGTTTGCCGGATAATAAAAAAAAATGATGATAAAAACATGAATACTTACTTAAATATTTGGCTTGAATGTGTTCCCAAAAAGATATAACATCAAAATAATAACGATTAATTCATTATTTTGATTGGAAAAGTAATTGATATCTTAATTCTTTTAAGGTTTTAACTGTTTACTTACTTATCAAGTAAAAAATTTGTTTAGACGCGCCTACAAGCGCGCTCAATATAATATGTACCTACGGAGATTTTAGTTCCAATCCTTACCAATAGATGGCGCTGAGTGTATACTGCATCACGCATGGATTTGTGCATTTCAATTTCCATAACCCCCAGCGGTCATCAATTAGAAACAGTCTGGCCTTGCCTTGTTTTATAAGAATTAGTATTGTTCTATCTAAAAATAAGTCTACAGAGTACTTTTTAATATAGGAAAGTAACATGGAAATCTAAATACTTGTTAGAACTGTTACTGTTTCTTAAAAATATCTGTTCCAATTCTATCGGATTATAGCATCTATTTACACTTCTACAAGGTTTTACATTTGCCGGCGGTGTACAAAAGTTTTGGAAATAAAGCGAGTCAACTAACAGTTTAAAAAAATAGATTATTGTTAGTACGAGTACTTAGGTAATTATCTCGTTAAATTATTGGCAAACTATCGGCTTGCCTTGTCTGACTTCTTTATTTACTTAGGTAGGTATTGCTTTTATTATTTGTTATTAGCAGAATTAATTAGTTTAGTATCTCCACTAAGGACACGCAAAGATATTATCGTCCAAAAAGGTTTTCTTCTCACGAAAAATTAAAAAGCATTCCAACAATTCGAATTTGGAAGTATCCATGGCTGATGTCTGCGGTTCGACCGAGCGCTCCGGAAGTGCTCCGGTAGTAGCGGAAGTTCATGAAACGCAAGCCGGCGAACATGTTGTAATGGCCGCCCACAGAGCACATCCGAGAAGGTTAATTAAAGCTTAGGTTGCAACGTGGGTGCAATCTGAAATTTATAGGTATATACTGTATAGGTATCTAAACTAGCTGCTCGCCCCATTTCCACACTAAGGCTGGATCCGGTATATAAAACTATACTCTTTGGGCTGGATTCGACCAATCTTTCCGTGTATAAATCTATGGCACAGATATTAACGTCAGATTTGTATAGAATGACAGAGCTAGGCCATAGATTTATTATCTGCTTAAGGATGATCGAATCGGCCTTAAGGTGACGGGTAGGGCACACTTGCGACGCCAATCGATTTTAGTGTTTAGCTACTAAACCGGATCTATTTTAAACATTTTTGGGGTTACATTCTCTCTGCAAACTATTATTTAATACTTATAGTTAACTGTTTGGTTTGTTCAAATCCTTGGGTATATTGCCTCTTCCTTCGTTGTACATTCTTGAAATAGCCAATTTTGTTAAGTGTAATATTCAACTGTTTAAAAAATCTAATTGTACATTTTTGAGGACTGTCCGTGATCCCACGAAGTTGGTGTACAATAAAAACCCAAATATAAGCCACTACCTTCGGCAATGTGATGCCATGTGTGTTAGAATTTTTAATTCATTACCTAGAGACTTAAAAGAGCTCCCTAATTCTAATATATTTAAGCGTAGATTGTTTGGGTGGCTTAAAGGAAATAATTTTTATTCTATACAAGATTTTTTTAGAATTTCTCAAAATAGAAATAAGTTAGATTTATAAAGTGTTATTTATTTTTATTGTTTTTCCTATAATATGTTTTATTATTACATATTACGTAAGTTTAGTTTATTATTTACCTGTAGTTGTGTATGTGTAACATAACAATACATGATACCTTATGTACTTAAAATGTGCATGCCAAGTTTGGCAAAATATGAGAACAGCTATTATACTGAACAATCCATGTATACCATATTTTAAGCAAATAAAATTATTCTTATTCTGCTTTTGTACTCGAATTTAGGATTACCGCCAAAAGTAGCCGCTTTTGGCGTGAATCAATTTTTCGCGTACAAAAACGGACCCAACATTTGTGCATGGTTATTTAATAAATAGTATAAGTGTTTGCCGAGATGTTGTAATCCCTATATTGTTAAAAATAGGATATATAAAAATAGATTGAACTCGCTTAGAATTAAAATCGATTGGCGTCCCTAGTGTGCCCTACCCGTCACCTTAAGTAGTTTAACATATTAGCTAGACTAGACTAAAATTTGGATGTTGTGAATAAACATAGCCTTTACCTAGGTCATGTGGACCACGAACAGAAAATAGAAGATATAATGGTGCATAAACTCAAAATAGATAATATGACAATAATAATAAGTCTATAGCGCTACATGTTGCGCAACACCGTCAGTACGATTCTCCAGGAGCCCAATTCTCGAGTTTGTGACATTTCAAAAACATGGCGGATATCACTTGAAAATCAAACAAAAAAACTATATTTTAGTGATATATGTCGTATGAAAAGAAATGTCACGAGCCCGAGAATTGGGCTCCTGGGGGCTTACAAACTGTGCGGATAAAGAATGGGATCATTTTCGCTCTCTTCGATTCTCGCTCGCACACTATTTGCGTCTATACTCGCACTCGTGGGGTGCTAGCGAGATGCGCCGCCATTTCTGATCCCATTCTTTATCCGCACACGTTGTACAATAAAACTGTCCCGTAACACACAACATATTTTTACACAATTTTCTAGACCCTGGATAAGTATCATTCCGGTCGAGTCGGCCCATTCATGCGAAGCATGTCTCCGCTTAAAAATGATGTAGTCAATCCATGTTTAATAATAATGGGTTGGCAATATCTCAGAGTTGTGACTATCTAATTCATTTTCTTGGAGTCTGGAAGACGTTGAGCTGCAGCCACAAGTTCGTTAGGCAGATCGGAGCTGATATAGATTCAATTTCCGCGGCTGCAGCTCCCAGCTCGCCAGTAAAATGTTTCACGAAGTCATTCGAAGTTTATTAGATCTTGGAAAGCGACAAATGCTTTGCACACTAAATAGAGATAGACCGAAAGAGATAGAAACATTTTCTTAATTTATTTTTTATTTTTATTCGCCATTTTATGGGGGGCGGCCATCTTGGATTGGAAATGATTTATAGTGTATTGTATTCTACTACTCGAACACTAACATAGCTTAGGACACTCCTGATCAATTCACCATTCAAACAAAAAATACAACATCAAAGGTTCATCCGTACGGGAGCAACAAACAATGCCACGAACAGACACACACACACAGACACGTCAAACTTATAACACCCCTTTAAAAATACTATTGACAAAATCGGCCTTTAGGGTCCTCTCAAAGGTTCATTTCTTTTTTTTTTTATGGCTTGCTGTTGGTCTTACGAGACAACTCTGCATTGGCAGAGTTGTTGTTGTTGTTGTTGACATTGGTCAAGTGATTAAAGAGACACGTTCCTTAGAAAATTTGTTGAGAAATGAGCTGGTTCTCTCCAGATGATTGAGTTTGGGTTATTATTAACCATCACCTAAAACAAACAGAACGTACACTGACATACACATTTAGACAACACAAACTTTGTTAATTGGGAGATTCATAGAAGGTTCATTTCATTTTGTCATTTTACTACTTACATGTAGGTACCACAACTACCCCATACCCTTAGTCACACTCGACTAAACTCTCCTATAAATAATGTGTCACATTACTCTTGGCCACCTGCATCAGCTCTCATCGCCAGTCCATCACGAGAGATTACCCTGAGCCCGGTACCAAATTGGAGATTTGGTCCCCCCTCAGAAACTGACAAATTGAGCTTGTGGAGCATTCGAGACTTTATTTAAAAGGTGATAAGGGCGATTCTATTGTTATCAAAGGGATTGAATAAAATGAGTGTGTGTATTAGGTAAGGGTATAAGTAGGCAGGTCTACTGAATGTACCAACCAATTATAAATGTACTATGAGCTCGGTTATTTGATTAGAATTTAAGTGAGTAGGCGGTATTTATTTTTTACCTTCATATTTCGAAAGAACTTCATTGTTTTGACACAACTTGAGAGCAATTAGAACGCCCACTATAATAATGTAAGTACAACGCAAAAATAAGACCCTTATTATAACAAGCAATGGTAACACAGTTTTTTTTTTATATTATGGCCCGAACATTATTTTACCAATGTCAAGTACCCTGTTGAGAATAAGTAGGTAGACAAGTTTAAGTCTGTTAAAGTTACAGTCACACAATAATAAGCCAGTGTTTTACGTTTTATCGACCTAAGGATTCTGCCGATACCACTCTAAACGCAATCGCGGGTTTTAAGACTATTAAAAGTTGCCACGTTACAACTCATACAATTCAATGATTCTTATTATAATGATCACTTCGCGTCACTTCACTGTACCTACTAAAATATCTGTGAATGTACAAATAATCTCAATTTTGCACAAATTTGAACAGTAGAAACCACTAAGTAGTACCTAGATACTAGTTCAAAACCTTCGAATTGCAACCACGCGGAGTGCTATTATCTTAGTCTATAGTTTAAGACCTACCCCCAGAATATTTATCTATCCACAAAATACCTATTTTATTGTTTATGAATTAGATAAGTACCTAAGTATTTTGACTACGTTGGCTGCGCCCCGTATGAAAATACGGCGGATTTAATTCATTGCATTATGTCAGGATTAATAGATTTATGTGCTAGATGGTTTCGTTTTAATCGCGAAGTATTACGAAATATGTCTAGCTACGAATGTGTAAATAAGGATTTTCTTCATTTTCGCTTTAAGTGACCCTTGTTTAGGCACTTATTACAAGATTTCAATGAGCCAAATTGCGTCTACTCTACATCATTTCCATTGGATTCGTTGAAATGATAGATGTCTTAAAAGAAACCTCTAAATTATAAGCTGAGATAAAATACGAGTACCTATAATAATATAACGCCTACAAAGAAATTGCTAGCAAAAAATCATATCGCTCTGGCTACACTCCAATTTCGTCAAGATCTGTCGCTATTACAAGGGGCCTTGCTCCAAGATAGAATCTACTCTTCATCTTAGCGCTATATCTTATACCAAGAAGATCTTCTTGGTATAAGATATAGCGCTAAGATCTCTGAAACCTGGGGTAATTATGCTTGCTTGGACCATGATTCAGGGTGTGGTGTCTAGTAGGTAGGTAATTACTATGAAGCGACTGCTTTAACAGGGGAACCAGACCCACTGATTCTTGGTTACATGTTTCATAAACTATCCGCAACTTGCAGGTTTCCTCACGATGTTTTTCCTCGCCGCCGAGCTAATGGTAGAAATACGCCGAAGTAGAGCATACAATCTACAATTTACATATAATTAATTGAATACAACAGCAAACCGGTGCTTTTTGCTATATTTTTAATTACCTTTGAGTAGAGAAACATATAGTTAATTACGATGTTTTTACAAATTATTGATTTCATGGCCATGATTCTTTTCTTCGTGTAAAGAAACGCCTACGTGGAAACGTTTAGAAATTTCTTCACTACGCATTTTATACGTAATTTAAATGATTATTGATTTCAAAGGAAAAGCAATTAAAATAATGAAGGAGAATGATAAATGTTAAGTTATAATATGAAATGTATAAAATAACATTTATTTCTATTCCTAAAATAAAAGAAAAACAATACTTTTAGAAAATAAAAAAGTCAATCAAATGGTGTCGTTTTCGTTTCAGAACGAAACCTATAAACGTCAAACCTCAGTACTTGCGTGCTTGATTCCGGAGTGTATTTTAACGAAATTCACACGATTCCAATAAATAACATAGTGTCTGTGACTACAAGTGATGGCTGGAAAGCTGAACAAATTCGAAACACCCAGCTCTGCCAGCTCAGATAGGTAATACGTGTATCTGTAACCTATCAATTTGTTTGTTTGCCCAGCTGGCTGGTGTCAATATAAATTACGAGGCATAAGTTAAATTTTTCAGTGTTGGCTTAGTCATCGTCAGGCTCATGGGATGTTCTCACGTGCGGTGCTTTAGTGCTACTTCAATTTGAGGTTTCAAACGCTAGTTGTAAAATAACCTCTTTCGCTCGCATTGTGATTTATTTTTAGACTTTTATTTAGTACATTGGCAAGCTTGAATGGTGTGAGGCAAGCACGTGTTCGACGGGCGTGTTGTTAAACACGTTGACTCGCATGAGAGATCGGGACCGCGGCAGACATGGACCCTGGGTCCCTAGTCATCGTGAACCCGTAAGATATTCCAAGCAATCTCCTAGAGCGTCTTGTGTCTAGCCACTTTCCGCTTCATGTTTCTTTGGTTGCATAAATAATACTCTGTTGTACTTTTGTTATGACTCATGTAAACAATGTTTTTATGTTAATGTTGTCAATTAAAGCCGGCTCATTGTCATAACATAAACATGTTTGGATTGTAAGATCTGTAAATTTTATTTAATAACATGTAGAAAAAACTATTGTTTACATGATTTTTTGGGAGACACAATCATCAACCTTTTATATGTTCGTTTCTCAGCACTGAAATAGAAATCACACAAACAATAACACATCAACGTAAACATAGTGCCGTTGACCTTCAGAGATAACACCATCTGTACATCTGATTAGGGCCCTCTGCATGATAATGACTGTTATTATTCTATAGTGACCTGTTGACTTTATTCGTAAATGTTTGTTGTGAACAACAGGTGCAGTTCGATAAGAGTTGGTGTGAACCTAAAATAAGTTTAATTCAAATAGGTACTCACAATATTATCACTTACTTTAGTGTACATTATGGTACTATGTTTTATTAATAAACAGTGGTCCTTAAATAGTCACTGAAGACATACATAATAAGTAAATCCACTCACACATTATATAGCAGAAGGGGATATTGCTACTGCAGTGTTAGAATATCTTGAACACTAACAATGATGATGTTATAACACCTGTTTGCTTTCTTTTGACTGGAGATGAACAAAGTGTATACAGAGACGAGGTGTATAATATACAGATTGTGAACACACCAACCATATTATGATATATATTGTATATGTATTGTACTAATCTATACTTCTAATAAAGAGGTAATGCCACGACGGGTGACTGGCTGACTGACTGATCTATGAACGCACAGCTGTAACTACTGGACTGAAAATCAAGAAAATTGGAACATGGGTAGTTTTTATTATCTAGGCACGCACTAAAAAGGAGTTTTTAAAAATTCAACCCCTAAAGGGGTGAAATGGGGTTAAAATGTTGAATGGAAGATTCGCCATATTTGATGCTTGAGTTTATGAAAATTAGAATTTGGACATTCATACAGAAAATTGTTAGGTCCTTTTTTTTAAATCCTGTTAGGGTGATGGTGGTTACACCGCCGTATAGAAATGGTCTTTCAATATAAATTATTAGCATTTTTTAAATGTGAAATGAGGTTTAAACATTGTATGAAAGATTTGCCATATTTAGTGCTCATCAGTCATGAAAATATATGCAAAATGAATGAAAGGCATTTCAATATTTTTGTCTCCATTTAATACCTACCTACATATAATCTCAGAATTGGTTAATTGCAAATCAAATTCGTATAGAAAAATACAATTTCTAAATGTTTCGTTTTAAGATTAAATTACCGAAGCGAAGCGAGGGCGGGCCTCTAGTAGATATTAAAGTGGGTGTTCAATTATTAGTTCAAACACATTTTTTATTCAATCCAAAATAATCATCATGAAATAACTAAAAACAATCCTTGTTATGAATGATACCTACAGACATAAACTACAATAGTCATAAACTATATATGTTTACAAAACAACAATGATTCTAAACCAGCTCTGTGTTTTTGTTGCATATAAATCCCTAGCTAATGAGCACTCTCATTAATTCAAGGTGAATCTTTAGCAACCTGTTTGAAATTTTCAATAGTATAATATGTGTCTGTGTGCTATATTATTTATACAAACTTTTTTTTTACTTTTTATTTGCTAGAAACACAGTTGATATACAGTTCTTTATCTTGGGTACATGTGTTCAGTCTGCTCGCAGACATGCAAAAACATTAATTGGCTCAAATACATATCACACTTTATATTAATTATTACGCATTAATTACATTTGAAGTTAAATAATATAATAGTAAATGTCAAGTATGTATTTATAAATATATATATTAATAATGTCCAACACATCCATAACCATTTAAATAGAACACATCCATAAACCATTACTTACTCTACATACATTTATTATCTTATCTGACTACCTTTTCACTCCCGTGTTACCTGCTTAACTAAATGATGTTTACCCACAGGAATGAAATGTCTACTCTTTTAAATGTAGCCACGTACACCTTGAAACTAGTTTCAAATCGACCTGACCTACTATGCCCCACATCTCTTATTATTATGCAGTGTTGCATTGCACAATGCATTTATAAATAAAATAATTTGTTATAATATCAACCCATTCAGAGCAGGAAATCACCATTGTATTGTACCAGCTGTGAAAACTGTTATTTCAGAAATGAATTGTTAATGTAAATATTTTATTCTTATTGTTTTAATACTACATTGTTTTCTCATTACCATAATCAAGAGGTTAAAAATGGGTCCCATATTTATTTATCAGGTCAAACAAGTGCATGTCCTGGGGTTATCCATCGTTTGTTAAGTTATCGGATGTAAAGTATGATTCACTGTTTCCAAGGCACACCTAGATATTATCACCAGGAAATAATAGCATTATATAGCAAATAATTATATTTATACTGGTAGTGTAAACATTTGTATCTTAAGATTTTGCGAAGTTTAATAGACTGAAAATTATACTGGTGTAACTAGCTACAAGACCATATATATACTTGCTGATAGCCAGTTGCTAGAAAAAGCTCTCAGGACATGATATACCTAGATATCAAATTCGACATTTATATGTACGAATGTATAGAAATATCTAATTGCTCTTATTTGCCAAGTCCACGAGAACAGGCCCTTTAGCTTCATATGAATTGTCGATGTTTATACGAGTTTCAATTTTAAGTAACATGTAAAACAAGCATTTGAAACGATAGAATCGTCAACGATACATGTTGCACTGCAATCAACCTAAATAGTAAATTCATTGAAGATCATTTGACCTGATTCCTTGCCAAGTAACTTAAGCACTTGTGTTAAATAACTGTATAGAAGTGATTACGCCCTAATTTTTTTGTTACACAGCTTATCTGTTAAATCCCAGATAAAATACCTAAATCCCGATATAATAAAATAGGTAATTCAGGCGGACTATAAAGATGATGAGTAATCCAATTTTTGAGTTTATTTAATCTTCAGTGAACTGAACGTAAAAAGTAAAAAGTAAAGTATCAGCCTATATACTGCCCACTGCAGGGCAAAGGCCTCCATCATAGAAATCAAGTTATCGCTACTATGATGTGATTAGACCTAATCACCACGCTTTGCCCAATGCGGATCGGAACTGAACATAATATCATTTATTTTTATGGTTTTTTTTTTAATTATGGCTGCTACTGTGTTGCCCACGGCAAACACTTATATAACTCTTCCAATGTCGAGCGATTAAAGAGACACATTTTTATGGTTTACATGATCTTTTACATATTTTTCTACCTACACTTCTGCACTAAGTCTTGTCATTTTCATAAATAGTTGATACAAACAATGGTAACACATGATGTTTTATAAACATGCATAATGTTTGCATTATTAGGATTTATTCAACAAGAGTATTTGGTTTTTTTTCAAACCAATACAAATCTTTAAAAAAAATATGTTTGATGTGTTGTTGAGGTGGTTCAAGTAGCAATTTAGTTGAGGCCTAAGAGCACACATAGGACAAAGTTTCGTGATTCATGCCTGTGTTGGAGACATGCACAGAAAAACTTTCAGCTTTTATAAAATGACAGAAGTTTGGCGTTGTGGCCTCTTCCTCTATTAAGTCAGGAGATTAAAGATCCAATCTGCACTGCCATTAAGAAAATTACCCTACCAGAAGGGCAGAGTGGATTTTTATTTCATTTTTCAATTTTAACTTGTAGTTCAATAGTTTGTTCCTTCTTCTTTTCATAATAACAACACTTTATGCGCAGCGACACAGAATTGGCCCTGGAGCTCAGCGAGCAGGTGTTCCTGGACGATGACGAGTACGCGAGCAGGGCGCCGGCGTCGCCCACCACCGTGCCCAACGTGCGCCCCTACCGCCCCCCCTCCACAGGTCAGTCACATCATCGTTATCATCATCATCAGCCATTACTGATCCACTTTTGGATATAGGCCTCTCCCATCTTATTCCATGTGTAGCGGTTAGACGCCTTGGTCATCCCTTTTACGCCCGCGTAAGGTGACGGGTAGGGCACACTAACGACACCAATTGATTTTAATTGTTAGCTACTAAACCGGATCTATTTTAAACAATTTATTAACACTTATGCTATTTATTGAATAACCATGCAGAAATGTTAGGTCCGTTTTTGTACCCGAAAAATTGATTCACGCCAAAAGTGGCCGCTTTTGGCGTCAATCAATTTATCGCGTACGCGTTGGACCTTAAAATTTTGCATGCATATTTAATAAATAATATAAGCGTTTGCCGAGAGGTTGTAACCCCGAAATTGTTTAAAATAGATCCGGTTTAGTAGCTAAAAATTAAAATCGATTAGCGTCGCTAGTGTGCCCTATCCGTCACCTTAATATCGACAGTCTATCGCTTGAGTGGGCAGCCTCGCGGTCTGGTGTGCTTCCACGGTCTCCACTCAGCGACCCGCCTCGTCCAAAGTCCCTGCTTATCCCCGCTATGTGTCCAGCCCAACTCCACTTCAGTTTACACACAGTCCTTTAGGCCCGTTACTCGGCGAATCCATTCGTTGGTCTTATGGTCGCGAAGAGTCACATACTTCTTCTTAAAGTGCCTCCCCGACTAGCGAAGGTTGGTCAAGGTTGGTCGTCAATCTAGCATATCCCTCTCGGTCTCTAGCAAAGCAAAACAGCTCAGTGTGTTTCGAATTTGTCGAACATAGCTCGGATTTGTGAATATCCCCAATTGATATTGTTTTTAACATTCATTGTCATTAGAATAGTTGTTTCCGAGATTTCAACCGTGTAAAGGTGCGCGTAGTAAAAGACTGCGAAGGAGGGTAGACCGATATGTCTGCCAGTAACAACTTACCCGCAAAAACTCCAGTTACTCCGTGACCATGCATGCATGGCGCTTGCAACAGTGCCGAAATATGGGAAACTCAAAATAAGGTACATGGTAGAAATCTCGTAAATAGCTATTCTAATCACCAATTGATTTCCATGACGGAGGCCTTTGCCCTGAAGCGAGACAGTATAATGTATAGCTATAGACTAATATTTCGAACTGAAGCTTTTTGGCAATAATGTCTGTGATAGAATTAAAAGCGACCCCAGTAAATAGCCGTTACATTCATTCATTCCTCATCTTTTTTAGTGTGCTTCCGTTGCTTTGTGTTCTCAGCTCTGGAGCCCGAGGTACGCTTAGACCAGGATTTGGCGGAGTCTGGTAATTACAATGAAGCGACTGCCGTCTGACCTTCGCAACCTTTCCGGGGGAACCAGACCAACTGAATCATGGTTACACGTTTCAGAAACCATCCGAAATGTGCAGGTTTCCTCATGATGCCCCGTGTGTCGCAGATGTGAGCCGTTTGCTCGTTTGTCTGCCATAATGTAAAAAAAATATGTTTTCTCTCACCGCCCAGCTAATGGTAGAAATATGCACAAAAATAAAAAAAAACAAAAAAGTTTTTATTCAATTTAAGTCCATACAGAACATTTATGAATGTCAAATATTATGTAATCTACCGCTGATTCGGAATGTCAATTTCTACCGAGAAGAATCAGCAAGAAACTCAGTAGTTACTCTTTTCAAATAATATGGTAATTACAATATTCATTCTTATACAAATTATGATTACAGTGACAGTATGATATACAATGCTTATAATCAATATCGTTTAGATAAATCTTCAAAGAAAAATTATGAAATGAATTATACATTAGAGGCCAGGCGAAGAGATCAACATGTCCAAGAATCCTTCTTCTTCTTATTTTATTTGTGGCAATCAACTTCTCGACTGAGAATTATTCCTGCCATTATCATGTTTTAGATTTTAGGCATTATTAAGCGGGACAACCGAAGATAATTCGCCAATGTCAAGTAACTTATTGAGAACAAGTAGGTAGTCAACAGTCGAAGTCAGACAAAGTCACAGTCACTCAATAAAACGCCGGTGTTTTGCGTTTTATCGACCTACGGATTCAGCGGATATCACTCTAAAAGCAATCGCGGGTTTTAAGACTCTATTAGGTCCAAGCAAGTTGTCACGAGACAACGCACTCGACACACAATAGCAGTGTTAAAAACGATACAATCCAACGATTCTTATTATTAGGATCACTTTGCGGCACTTCACTGCACAAACAAACACCAAACTTGCACACTAAAAACCACTAGACACTAATTTAAAACCTTTGAATTGCATCAGCCCACGCGGCTTCTTTTAGCCATACCCGCCGAATCCCCCAAAAATCCTTATTAATCATCTACTTTATAGTAGCCTTTCTGCATTAGGCAGTTTTTTACATGCAACTTAAACTTATGTGGTAAATCAATATTTTGAGGTAACTTATTAAACATTGTAATGCTCAATCCTACAAATGAATTTACACAATCATAGATTTTCGCGTTTTGACCCACTGAGCTGCTATCGTCCGTTAAAATTCATTCATTGTAGTGTGCAATTAGAATTCCAACGTCTACTTAAGAAAGAAAGACTGCCATTCCTCGTCCGCGACCGTTTTGCTTGCCAAAAGTCGTTATGGAAATTAATGAACTAATAATATATACAGATTCAAGAAAGATGCGCTGTAGGTTTGAAAGAACCGTTTTCCTTTACTTCCAAGCAATTTGCGTCCAGTCGTAGTCGGCACGATTCCCCTTATTACAAAACACGGTCTAAGAATAGTTCCGGAACATAACTCGTTCGAGCCCATTTTAAGGTGACGGGTAGGGCACACTAGCGACGCCAATCGATTTTAATATTTAGCTACTAAATCGGATCTATTTTAAACAATTTCGGGGCTAGAACCTCTCCTAAAATTTCCATTATAAACATCTGCCAATTAAACCAATAGGTATTTTAGTTTTGTTTACAAATATGGAACTAATGCTAAACCTACTGTTTTCATATTGGTCAAAATTAGCGCACTGAGTGTGTTGTGTGTTAGTAAATTGATGTTCTATTTAGACTAGAAACTTGAGCACGATCTTACTGTTAAAAGAGTTAAATTGCGCTTCAATTAAAATCTGCTGATTTCAAGAACAATTCAAATCTACTGCTGAACATGGAAACCTTTTTTGTTTTATGTGATAGGTAACAAACGAGCAGATGGATCACCTCATGGTAAGCGATGGCCACCACCCATTGACACCCGCGACGCCAGTGGAGTCACAAGTGCACACTGCCAATATTTTAACCCCTCTTTTCCTCGGATTGGGGAATCCGAGGAAATCCGTGAGTAAGGACTCACGGAGCGAAACACAGCATTTATTTATCGTAAAACAAGGATAAGCCTTGGAGTTGGAATTACGGAATTATTAAACTAGTGCTAGTTACATTAAAAGAGCGATTGTACAGTGATGTGTATAAAAATCGCAGGTTCAAATCCGTGCCGTCACATCGGTGGATCCTCTAGATTTTTCAAATTTCGTACATTTGTATAATTCTGCCATTAGCTCGGCCGTGAGTGAGAAAGTTTTCTGAAACGTGTTACCATGAACCATTTGGTCTGGTTCCTCTGTTAAAGGGTTACGCTTCATTGTAATTTACCTGACTCTCCAAATCCTGAATCATGGTCCCAGCGTATAGCGCGACTCTAAAGCGACGGCTTTGGACGCAACCGGGAATAATACGATATTCGCGAATTATTTTTACTAACCTCCGACGCAAAAACGACGGGGTGTTATAAGTTTGACGTGTCTGCTGTATGTGTGTGTGTGTCTGTGTGTCTGTGTGTCCGTCTCTCTCCCTAACAAATGAACCGATTTTGATTTTGTTTTTTTTGTTTAAATATGAATAAGGAGGGAGTGTTCATAGCTATGTTGGATAAAAATCGATCCAAGATGGCCGCCGTCACAAAGATTTGGATTCTATGTTTTAACACAACTCCCACAATATGGGTATCATATAAAAGGGCTTGAGTAGCAGAATATATTAATTGTGAAAAATTTCAAATCCATGATGGCCGCCGTCAGAAAATGACGAATAACCTATTTGTTGTTCCAACTGCCTCAATATAGGTATCAAATGAAAGAGCTTTATTTGTGTCGGGGGTTTTTTAAATTTTCAATTTTTGCGTTATCATATCACTTAAATCGTGATAGTGAGTTGATAAGTTGGTTTGTTTTGGCGTCAAATAGATTCGTCATACTCATAATTTATCTCCGTGTACGCAGGGGAAATTCTTGTATAAATTTACTCTACGCCTGCAGTACATCATCACTGATAATTAATTGTTTCTAAAATATAAATAATCTACGAGTTCGTCTTGTCTCCCGTCCGTATCGACTTGATAGCATTTAATTGTATAAAAGAGAAAAGCAAACGATAAGTAATAGTGAGTGCACAAACACAATCTACTAAAACTAAAATACATATTTCGCAATTTGATCCAGTTTTCTAGATAGAACAACTGCATAAATAACTTGGTAATTCCATATAAATGTATAAGATTACGAAGTAATATTTGCAGTTCTTCTCACCGTCACTTATCCTCCAAGAAGAGCCGCGGTAAAGCAATTTGTTTAGATGTACTTTTCGTGTAAAGTTACTCGATAAGGTAATAGGGTATTCCAACTTGTAGCCCTGGATATGCCGAGAGCAGCCGCAATGGTTTTAGGCCTCACATTAGGTGAAGTCCCACTCATGGGAGAGCGCGCCCACCCGTCCGTCTCCCAGCGGACGCGGGCATGCATAAGGCGCCGTTGAAAGGCGGCGACGTCCGCCCATTGCACTCCGGGTTGGCGGCATTTGCACTGTGACAAAAAAAAAGAGAGCCCAAGTGGAGATTTAGGTATTTACCCGACCGTGTCAGATACAAGATACTGGAGATTCCTTGTTAACTCGGCTTACTACTTCCACCAAATATGAGCCTTATAAGTAGATGTGTAGCGACCGCCCAGACCAGTTAGCCTGCACATAATATACAAATATTAATTTTCCAGTTATTTTGTTACAATATGCTTAAAATTAAGCTTAAAAGCTAAATTTTGAAAACTAGATACTGTAACAATACAGGAGATCGCACACTAGGGAGTCCCTGTATCGTGGGCACCTACTTGGTGTTCCAGTGCTGCGACAGAGATGTTTATTTATCCCGGTTATTCTATTCTGTTAACTATAAATATTCAATTCAATTCAATAGCCTTTATATTCAGAAAAGTTTTTTTTTCTTTTTGTTCATATATTTCTTAGTATAGTAGTATATTAATTTGATTAATTTGGTATTGTTATTACTACTGTTAATTTAATTTATTTGTTTATTATAGATAGTTTGATTTATTTTATACTCTCTTCTTTGTTTTCTGTATGCCCTTTGGCAAAGGCCTCTTCCACTGGCTAGCCTAATCCATTTTTTACCTGCTACTTTAATTATCTCGTCTTCCCACCTGGTGTATGGTCTCCATTTTTTTCTTTTTTGACCCTGGGGGGTACCAGATAGAGACTTTCTTACTCCACTTGTCTAGTCCTCTCATTAAATGTCCAGTCCATTTCCATTTTAAGCGCCTTATTTTTAATTCCACATCTTCAACTTTGGTCTTTGGTCTGATGACTTGGTTTCTTATTTTGTCTTTGAGTTTCATATGTAGCATACTGCGTTCCATAGCTCTCTGGCAGATTACTGCTTTTTGTAAACATTTTTTATTCAAAGCCCATGTTTGGCATCCATATGTTATTATAGGCAGCACTGAAGAATTAAACAGTTTGCTTTAGTTTGCAATAACATCATTAATTACTATAAATATTATTAAACATTTAAAGAAAAAAATGCCTAAAGTTAAAAGTTAGGAACTATTTGTGTTGTGTGTGTTTGTTGACGTACTCATAAGTTATTTAAATTGACCGTATTTTTAAGGTTGGAGCTAAATATAAGGATTCTTGTTCCAAATTGAGCAACGAGCAGTCTCACCGGCCATAACCTCAATAAGTTTCGTTTATTGTTTCAATACAAGACGTCCAATTGAGAACACCAGCCATACTACGGTATGACACGTGCTTTGTGCAAATTTGTTTTGGCTTGTGTGAAATGTTTTTTGTATATCAAAACCCTCGCCAACCCGTCTGCCAAGCGTGGTGAGTATGGCAATTACCCCTCATGTGATTGAGGGAGGCCCGTGCCCCAGCAGTGGGGACTTAAATGGGCTGATGATGATGAAATGTTTTTTAAAAATTATTCTTTTTATATGAGGTGTCAGTTAAGTAGACGGATCACCTGATCTTAAGCGATTGCCGCCGCACATGGACACCATCAACACCAGTGGAGTCACAAGTGCGCTGCCAATGTTTAAACCCCCCCTTCCCCCGGATTGGGCCTCGGAAGTCACTCACTCGGCGAAACACAGCACAGTGCTGCTTTACGCTGGTATTCTGTGAGGCCGTGGTATCACTCCGGTCGAGCCGGCCAATTCATGCCGAAGCGTGGCTCTCCCACGATTAAAGTAGTCTTTGGTAAATTGTATTTTTTTCTCATCTCAATTGAATCTCTGTAACATAAATATTTGAATAGAGACGATCCGTTTGGAACAGTGGTAGTGAACGCTGCCTTTGGTCCAAGGGTTGCGGGTTCGATCCCCGCACAATACAAACATTTTTGTGCATGAACATGTCTGTTTGTATTGGTCTGGATGTTTTCTATGTATTATAAGTATGTATCTACAAAAAAAAGTATTATATGTATTATATTTGTAATCCCACTGTTGATTCTGATATCCGTAACACAGTTGCTTGAGCTACCTATCTCGGAGTCAGATCAATGTATGTGACGTTGTGTAATATTTATTTATTTAGAGTGTCTTCTCAGTAGAAATCGACATTTAGAACCAGCGGTAGATGATAATATGTATACCTATTTTGACATTCATAAGCGTTCTGTATGAATCTTAACTGAATAAAGATTTTTATATCTTTATCTTTATCCGTCTGCTCGTCTGCCACCTATAACACAAAAATAAGACACGGTAAACACGGTTCTCATGTAACACAACGCCACCAATAATGTACGCTATGGGTATTTATTATGGTGCTATATTAAGCTACTCGTGTGGCTGGCGAGTCATGGTGAATACAAAGGCTAACATGAGCAGGTCGGATCGAGTTACAGAATATGGAGGTCACCATGGGTGGTATACATTTAATGGGGTGAGGTGACCCAATGTCACTCACAACTCAACAGAATTAAAATCGACATTGATGTTAAGGAAATTTTAAAGACTGCGTATCTATTGTTTTTTTTTTCATTATGGCGGAGAAACATCCAGACGGTTCACCTGGAGACCTATTTTTGATTTACTCGTATGACTTAGCGTCGTGACGAGCGCACGATTTCTACTGATTTTCCTTCGACATACGATATTCCGAATTTTTTAATCATTCGTCTGCAACGAGTGACTTAAAGCGAGCGGTAGAAGCAACGTCAAAACAGTTGTCAATGTCAAAACCTTGATTTGACTGATTTTGACAGCTGACCCAATGTGACATTCATCGTTTTTTGTGACAAAAAAAGCAAAGATTTTTATATACAGCCAATAATCTATGGTTATTGCGTTCCGTTTGCAATACGGAAGCTACCGGTTTTTATAAAATTCTGCATGGAAGGGTTAGAGTGTCAATTTACCGTATTATATTGGCAACATCGAAATCGAATTATTCAAAAATAGGGAAAATCGTCTTCATGCGACTTAGAAGGCGAATGTGACTTACGTCGCATGCGACGACGCTAAGTCATACGAGTGAATCAAAAATAGAGCCCCTGATGGTAAGTTATTACCGCCGCCCATGGACATCTGCGACACATGGGGCGTCACAGATGCATTGCGTTGTAACTGGTTCTTCAGTCAAATTATTATTGACGCCCTGTTGGTCTAGTGGTTTAATTACTGGGCCGTGATCTTAAGGCTCTGGGTTCGATTACCGGGTCGAGAGCGAAGCTAAAAGGGGGCTAAGTGGCTATAATAAAATTATTTTTCCAAATTTTTATTATCTGAACTGTAATGTTTAAGGTTGATGGAATCTTACCGCCGCACTCAGCGACGTCATTTAAGCTAATGTTCATTAATTTTAGTATCGGTAGTCTTTATGTATATCAAAATAAGGGTCAATATGTTTTCTTAAGTAGCCAACTAAGTTAATCAACGACTCTGAGTGTGGCAGTTAGGTTGTTAATCTAAGACCATTTTAATAAACGAAACTCAAACACCCATCAAACTTAAGTGTTTCGCGAAGTTCTCGCAATTTTTTTTGAATTAACGGAGCAGCACTAATAGGTGTCCATTAATTTTCGTTAACGAAAAATAATCTGCGTACACTAAAATCTGCCAGTACGTTCACCTCTCGAGGGCCAACGGACGTGCTTATACAGAGATAGTTACAACTGTGCTTAGTGACTAATAGGTTTATTTGAGTCCTAGTGTCTAGATTAGAAAGGTGAGTGACTTAATTTCTTTTTCGTGTCTTTTTAGGGTTCCGTAGCCAAATGGCAAAAAACGGAACCTTTATAGATTCGTCATGTCTGTCCGTCTGTCCATCCGTCCGTATGTCACAGCCACTTTTCTCCGAAACTATAAGAACCATACTATTGAAACTTGGTTAACAGATGTATTTTGTTAACCGCATTGCGATTTTTACACAAAAATTTAGAAAAATAAAAAAAATTGGGGGTCTCCATACTTGAAACTGAAAGTCAAAATTATTTTTTTTTTCATCAAACCTATACGTGTGGGGTATAGGTCTTTAAAAATGATGATGAGGTTTTTAACATCATTTTAAAATAAATAAATTATAAAACTAAAAAAATATATATTTGATGGATTTTAACAACAAAAATTGGTTTGGACTAGATCTAGTAAGTAGTTTTTTTTAATACTTTATAAACCGTAAAACGCAATTTAACTTCCATATATCTTACTTGCTGCTACGGAACCCTTCATGGGCGAGTCATCCATAAAAACCGGCCAAGTGCGAGACGGACTCGCGACTCGCACTTGGCCGGTTTTTATGGATAACTTTCGCAAACGAGCAGGCGAGTCACCTGATGTAAAGTAATCACCGCCGCCCATGGACGAACATCTACTAAGCAAGAAAGAGAAGGACTGTGAGAGGTCACGTTTCGACGTTAATGACGACCCGTTTGGATCAGAGGCAGTGTACGCTGCCCCAGCAATACTTGCAGTATTGCGGGTTCGATTCCCGCACAGTAAAAACATTTGTGTGCTTGAACATGTCTGTTTGTATTGATCAGGGACCCAATTCTCGTGCTCGTGATATTTTGAAAACATGGCGGATATCACCTAAAAACCATACAAAAAAACTATATTTTAGTGATATATGTCGTATGAAAATAAATGTCACGAGCACATCGTGAAATGGGAGAAAGAGAATTGGGCTCCAGGGTGTTTTCTATATATACATATAATAAGTGTGTATTTACAAATCAGAAATCTTTTATTTGCCAGAAAAGTGGTACAAGAGGTGGTACAAATAAATAGTGTAGCTAGCATATTTCACCAGGAATTGGCATGCAAAGTGTGACAATAATAAAGTAAAAATAAATGAAAATGAGATTTACAATGGTCTTTTGCGATGACAGCATAGAATAATGATAAATCAAATATTTTATGTCATCATCATTATCATCATCATCAGCCCATTTAAGTCCCCACTGCTGGGGCACGGGCCTCCCTCAATCACATGAGGGGTAGCTGCCATACTCACCACGCTTGGCAGACGGGTTGGCGAGGGTTTTGATATAAATGCAGAGTTTTCCTTCTCTGGGTGCTGATGATCATGCCAGCAGCTTAACCTTAGTCGCTTTTTACGACACCTCGGTAAGAGTGAGAGTGGCCTATTCTACTCTGCCGGGACCACACGGCTCCCAGCTTTTATGTCAATCAAAACTCTATTATGTCCATGAATACAAAAGTAAAGTATTACGGTGACGGGAGGGCACACTAGCGACGCCAATCGATTATAATTGTTAGCTACTAAACCGGATCTATTATAAACAATTTCGGGGTTACAACCTCTCGGCAAATATTTATTAATTAACCATGCACTAATGTTGGGTCCGTTTTTGTACGCGAAAAATTGATTGCTTCGCTAAAATTTTTCGCGTACGCGTTGGACATAAGATATACATACATATCGCAAAAACGTAAGTTTTTATCATATAGAAAGTTCCAAGAATTGGACCCCTGTTTCACCGAGTGAGTGAGGATACTGGAGGCCCCACTTGTGACTTCACTGGTGTTGCCATGGGCGACGGAGATACTTACCAGGAGGTGATCCGTCTGCTCGTCTCTGTCATCTCTATCCATCATCACAAAAAAAATCGTCTCTTATGAATTTGAGTTGATATTTCCTCACAGATCGTTACAGGATGATTCTCGCATTTGTTATAATTCGCTATGTCATCTCGTCAGCACGCTCGTCACTCGCTAATTGATCTCGTCCATCAGATATGACATTGGCCGGATTCAGGGCTGTCAAAATGACAACCAGTTTTTTTAAAACAGGAAATGAAGACGATCGCAAATGGTTAAATCATATGATATTACGAGTATTTGTTTACTTAGCGAGATGAAGCGCGATCGTAGAATAAGACTATGGGGCTTAATAATATTCATTATCATGTGATTCACGAATAAATTATTTCATCATCAGCAACCCACACTCGTCCACTGCTGGACATACGCTTACCGAGTCGCGGTCGTCACTCAAGGACTTTACGGCTCCAACGGCTTGACAGCCGTTGAGCCGCAGAACTAACGTTCTGCGGCTAATATGACCAGCCCACTGCCACTTCGGTTTGCTAATTCGGTGGCCTATGTCGGTGACTCTGGTTCTATGTCGGATTACATCATTTCTGATGCGGTCCTTCAGAGACACTCCGAGCATAGCCCTTTCCATAGCTCTTTGAGCGACTTTGAACCGGTGGACTAGTCCAGCCGTGAGTGTCCACGTCTCGGCACCGTAAGTCATGACCGGAAGGACGCACTGGTCGAAGACTTTCGACTTAAGACTTTGAGGAATGGGTGACGAGAAGACTTGACGAAATTATTTGTATTTGCACAATTTTAGCCAGCAGACACCCACTGCTGGACATAGGTCTCCCCTAATGTTCTCCACATAGATCAGTATCATAATAAAGTTTATCATACTAATTTGCTTGGGAATGCGTGTCGGCATGTCGTCAATACTGATGTAAGCTTTTATGTGATAGGTGGCAGACGAGCAGACGAATCACCTGATAGTAGTGGCAGTAGAGTCCAGTGGTCCAGTAGCAACACCAGTGGAGTCACAAGTGCGCTGCTAACCTATTAACCCCCCTTTCCCCAGATTGGGCATCCGGTACGCTCACGCAGCAAAACACAGCGCAGACGCTGCTTTACGCCGGTTTTTTGTGAAGCCGTGGTGTCACTCCGGTAGAGCCGACCCATTCATGACGAAGCGAGGTTCGCCCAGGGTCAAAAAGCTTACTTACATTCCGATGAGTGTCATTTTGTCTGACTTTAGTACTTAGAAAAGTCCTCGAGTGGAGGCCGCGTATAGGAAGGAGGTCGAACCGAGGCAGGCCCCCCCCACAAGGTGGACCGACGCGACGATCTCGTGAAGGTAGCGAGAATCGAGAATCCCTTGGATGCGGGCGGCACGTTGGACCGATCTAAGTGGAAATCATTGAGGGAGGCCTTTGTGGACGTATATTGGCTGAAATGATGATGATGACGACAATGATAATAATGCTTTAACCATGTACCGTCATAGTCCGTCCACACACGTGAGTGAATTATTGCTATTGTAAATAATAACACTCGCTCTCGCTTCTGATTGGTCCACGGCATTTGACGGCTAATTCATTTGTTTGGACACATTATGACATACTCCGCACGTGTCTTTAGCTCATATCGTCTTTGAAAGATGAAGACAATTATCAATTATGGAAATAAAAAAAAACAATAATAGATTATTGTTGTTGGTACATTTAACTTATTAATTCAAAATTGGTTTCTTTAAAATCATTAGACTTTTGAGTAGGTAATGGTAATTGTTATTTTTATTTTACGCATTCCTACTTAGCACAGATCTGTAGTGCATACCAAAGATCACATAAATTAGCTGTGCAGACACCTCTTTTATTCTTATTGAATTATATCTTAACAAGTGACCCGCGCTTTCTTAGTCTCGGGACATTAGTTCCACTTTATGCCAACAGATGGCGCTAAATGTCGATTACATCGCGGAAGTGTTTTCGGATTACACATAAGCGTTGCGCGCTGTCTCTAGGATTTACATGCTTGCCCGCGCGGGGCAGTCGTCCTTTGCCCACTTGCGCGAGATTGCGCCGTACCACCGACGCCCCCCCGACAGACCGTATCCGCGGGACCTTAGAGGACAAAGAGACCAAGCCCCCTGCTGGCTCAAGACCGCGCACCGGACGTTCCGTCCCTCGTGGGTTTGTATTATGCCGGTGGGGCTCGGACTAGTCAGCGGGGCGAAGCCCACCACCGGAATGTCACCCCGGACACGACACCTAGGCCTAGAGTAGGCCGCGCCAACGCCCCGTGCATTTTGATGCACGGCATTATAATAACTATCAATTTCTACTCTATCTCACTGGCACTTATGCAAAAATCCTTTCAGTTCCTTCACACAACGAAGCACGCTTTGTCGCGAATGATTTGATCGTTGCGATACGTTTTGAAAAAACGTAATACATCGAACAGTTGTCAAACATGGATAAGCTACCTAATATAATGTATCAATACGGGGATTAACACGATATTTATTATGTGAAACAACATTGTGTACTCACATATTTGGCTCGACGTTTCGGCTACGTTACAGCAGCCGTGGTCACGAGCGGACTCATGCTAGATAATGCTAGATAGCGGGTAATGGTTATGGTGTTCAAGTAGTGCGTCGCAACGTCGTTGCGATACGCTTTAGCTGCTGTACGCTGTTCGTTTAGACAGACATTGCGTGCTGTCTGATTTAACGTTGCGGAAAATAGATAGTTTTTAGGGTTCCGTAGCCAAATAGCAAAAAACGGATCTCTTATAGATTCGTCATGACTGTCGTCAAGTATACTATTGAAACTTGGTAAATAGATGTATTTTGTTAATCGCATTACGATTTTTACATAAAAATTTAGAAAAATAAAAAAATGGGGGTCTCCATACTTGAAACTGAAACTCAAAATCATAATTTTTTTCCAAACACAATACTTTGCATTCTGCCCCCCCCCCCCCCCCTCCCCTCTAACTTCTATAATAAATGAATTATAAAAATAAAAAAATTATATATGTACATAATCATGAAAACTGACAACGAAAATTGGTTTGAACTAGATATAGCGAGTAGTTTTTTTTTAATACGTTGTAAACCGTAAACCGCAATTTACCTTCCGTATATCTTACTTGCTGCTACGGAACCCTTCATGGGCGAGTCCGACTCGCACTTGGCCGGGTTTTAACGAGTTATCGTTGTGAAGCTAAATACATAGTTTTCTATTTGTGCTGTATAACGCCCACCGCTACTGCAGATTGAAAGTCTCGAGTTCTTCATCTGCCGTATGACTTAGCGTCATCGCATGCGACGGAGGTCTCATTCGCCTTCTAAGTTGCATGAAGCCGATTTTCCTTATTTTTGAATCATTCGATTTCGAAGCTGACAATATAATACGGTAAGTTGACATTTCAACCAATGCAGAATTTTACAAAAACCGGTAACTTCCGCCAACTGTCAAAACCAGTCAAAGCTGTTGACAACTATTTTGACGTTGCTTTACCGCTCGCTTTAAGTCACTCGACCAACGAGTGGGTGGGGTCACTCGTTGCAGACGAACGATTAAAAAATGCGGAATGTCTTATGTCGAAGGAAAATCAGTAGAATTCGTGCGCTCGTCTCGAGGCGAGTAAATCAAAAATAGTGCTCCTGGCGGCTCTGGCGCCATATCATCGGCGCCCGCAGGACGACCGCTGTCCATTGGAGGAGCCTTATCTTAAATTGTTTACATTATTCTTTATAAATGATCACCCGGGTTTTCCCAACGGTCAGGGTTATCAGTAACAAACTCATTAAACCAGGCGAGCTATTTTCATCACTCCAATAGAGTTGACAGAATAAACAATCATAGTTCGTTCGTTTTTGGGTCAAGAACCCGTCTGAAATGTTAATGTAAACGTAGCTATTTGTAGACACACGTTATTTTAAAGCTTACCTTTAAATTATATACTGCACCAGCCGTATAATAAAACTAGATTATTGACTTATAGAGTGAATTATCACCTGCGGTATTTCCGGACCGGTACGACCCGCAAACCTTCAAGAAAAGAACGTATTCCTTTTTAAAGGAGACCAAGCGCACTAAAAAAGAAAATAAACAACTTATAATTCAATAACTATTAGTCTAAATTAAAGTTGTCTTGTTCGTTCATTTGTATATGTGTATTTGTGTGTATGTGTGAGAGATGATTGATCGACGTGAGTAAAGAGAGAAATAGAGAATATCACGGGGCTATATATGTCAAGTGCACGAGAATGGTCTCCCTGCGTTACTGCCCGCTAGTCATTGGCCTAAGTTCTAGACATGGGCCTAAGCTCTAGACATGAGAAAACTACTATATGTATTATGTTTTCTACCAGACAAATTCCAGGCAATAGTAGGTATCTCTTTTCTCTTACTTTGATATTGTATTAAAACTCTCTTCTCTTCCTTTATTCCAGGATCAAACATCCTCAAGTCGCCGCGAGCGCGGCGCGTGCGCACCACATCCATGTCGCAGCCCAACAAGAAAACCACAGCTGAGAGCATCCTCCACGCCGATAGACGGACGATCTACACCGCAGGCCGACCTCCGTGGTACAACTGCACTGGGGGGCAGGAGGTGGAGCCTTTTCTCATCGGTGAGTGTGAAGGATCCTTTTTACATGTCCCTAGAGACCACAGCTGAAGCCATCCTCTGCGCCGAGATATGATCTACACTGCAGGCCGATACAACTGCACTGGGAGACAGGACGTGGAGCCTTTTCTCATCGGTAAGTTTACCATCCTCACAATTCTAAGCAAGAAGATCACTGCTGAAAGCATCCTCTGCGCCGACAGACGGACGATCTACACTGCAGGCCGATCGCCCTGGCACAACTGCACTGGGAGACAGGATGTGCAACCTTTTCCCGTCGGTAAGTGTGGACAGTCTCCAGAAGAAGACCACAGCTGAAGGCATCCTCTACGCCGAGAGATGATCTACACTGCAGGCCGATCGCCTCGGTAAATCTGCACTGGGAAACAGGACGTTAAGCCTTTTCTCATCGCTAAGTGTGGACAATCCTCACAAGTCTCCATAAGAAGATCACAGCAGAAGGCATCCTCCACGCCCGAGAGATGATCTACATTGCAGGCTGATCGGCTTGGTACAACTTATCGGTCAGTGCACTGGGGGACAGGAGGTGCCTCCTGTGCTTAGTCTTATGTCTAGAGCTTAGGCCAATGACTAGCGGGAAGTAACGCAGGGAGACCATTCTCGTGCACTTGACATATATAGCCCCGTGATATTCTCTATTTCTCTCTTTACTCACGTCGATCAATCATCTCTCACACATACACACAAATACACATATACAAATGAACGAACAAGACAACTTTAATTTAGACTAATAGTTATTTAATTATAAGTTGTTTATTTTCTTTTTTATCCTCACAAGTCTCCATAAGAAGACCACAGCAGAAGGCATCCTCCACACCCGAGAGATGATCTACATTGCAGGCTGATCGGCTTGGTACAACTTATCGGTCAGTGCACTGGGGGACAGGAGGTGCCTCCTGTCCCCCAGTGCGCTGATCGATAAGAAAAGATCCACACCTTTTCTTATCGGTCTGTGCAAATGTTACTCCTTCCTTGCATATATCTCAATAACAAGACCACAACTGTAGACCCTTGCCAACTATCCTATGCTTGTCTTCTGCAATCTTCAAACCATAATAAATACTACTAAGTATACCCCGGGCTCCAGAGCGACAGCTTTGGACACTACCGGGAATTACACGCTAAGACGAGGACAATTGAATAGTACTCCTTCATACAAATTGTGATAAACCCATTCTCCATCCGTAGGAGTCGTGATCTTTTGATGATGATGATGAAATAACTAAGCATTGATTTGCAGGGTGTTTCTGTTCGAAGGTATATGCGGCGCGAGCGCGTCGGGAAAGACTACAGTCGCGGCAAAGATCATTGAATCTCTGAACATACCATGGGTCACCATCGTCAGTATGGACTCCTTTTACAAGGTTGGTTCAGGGGATCATTTGTGAACATGTAATGAATTAAGAACCGTCAAGGGACGAGCATACTCCAAGGCCGGTAATGTATCAGCGGCTCCTCATATCACGCAGATGTTCACGGACGGCGGATTATCTTAAGGAAAAAAAAAGATCTGGAGCTATTATGACAGACCGTCGTCATTTGACTGGATCCCACCTGTATAAAAGAATTATATTCATTCGCTCCCAACTACTTTCGAGTGCGCTTTCCATCATCATCATAATGTCACCCAATAGACTTCCACTGGTGGACATAGGCCTTGCCCAATGATCTCCAAACAGATCGGTCCTGTGCCGCCCGCATCCAAGTTATTCCCGCAACCTTCAATAGATCGACGATCCATGCACTGCACGCGGCCTTCACTCGAGGACTTTTCTGCTCCCAACGGCCGTCTATTCTCCTCGCAATGTGCCCCGATCATTGCCATTTGAGGAATGCAATCCTTTGTGCTTTCCGAAGCAACCTGTATTTAAAGTCTCATCAACGATTGCATATGGCAATCTGTAACTTTTTCGCGACGGATCACCTGATGGTACGCCATTGCCGCCGCCCATGGTCACCCGCTACACCAGAGGAGTCACAAGTGCGCTGCCAACCTTTAAACCTCCTTTTCCCCTGGATTGGGCTTCTGGTACCTACTAATCACTAACACAGCGAAACACAGCACAGGGCTGCTTCACGCCGGTTTGCTGTGAGGCCGTGGTATCACTCCGGTCCAGCCGGCCCATTCTTGCCGGAGCGTAGCTCTCCCACTGTCAAAACGTTTTCACGCTTTTATGTTGTTATTGTTGTTGGACAATTAAATAAATACACATGACGGCGGGAGCGTAAGATTTGCAACGTCCCCGTCGGCATCAGAGTCATCTGGAGCTGGGTTCATGGCTTAGGTATTCAGACTTAGGTAGGCGTAGGTCTCAGGCAAATGAATCCACACACGTACTGAGTAATTACACACACGATTTATTCCCGCAGAGTAATGAAATTAAGTACACACAACCCTATTTGGAATGAGTGAACCAACGGTCTCGTGTTATACGTCTGCCCCGTTCAAACGCTCGATCAAGACTGAGCTCTGCGCTCCACAATTCCCGCCAACCGAGTGCTTAGTACGAGTTTCCTCTCCTCACGTTCGATTGCGACCGCGTTTGTGTTTTCTATGGGACACAAAAAGCGCCACTTAGCGGTCACTAGGGGAAACCAAATTTCTGAGTACGAGTTACTTACGCGTTCGATATCGAGTAGTGACAATCGAGTCACATTCACAAGTGAGCGCGTTTGAAGCATTATCCGAGTACGAGTCGTCTTTTTGACAGCTTTTGTCACAAACTTGATCGAGTCAAACGTTAACGCGAGTGAAAAGTTCTCACTAGAGTTTTTGTGGTGAAAACTTAATAATTTCGACAAATTTTGTTGTAAATCATTGCAATCACGATGTCGAAAGAACGAAAGAGGTGAAATGGTCTGGCTCTTAGGTATGTTAAGCATTCACAGTCAAACTAAAGAAGCCTAAATATTATTCTACTTTTGTCCAGTAATTTAATGTAATAAAATGTGCTTAAGGTGACTCCGGGTATCCTCAAAGACCATGGCTCATGACTCCAATCTTGGACGCTGAGGCTGATTCACCAGAAGAATTTTACAACAAGAAACATAAGAAGGCCCGTGTGATTATTGAAAATACATTTTCAAGATTAAAGAATCGGTGGCGTTGTTTGCACAAGGACAGAGTTCTGCACTACAAACCACAAAAATGTGCCAGGATTATATTGGCATGTTCTGTCCTACATAATTTATGTATTAACTATGGCATTCCCACTGCTGCGATAGAATGTGGTATGTAATACATTTAAAAAAATCCAATGCAATACTTTATTTAACTTTGTTATATTTATTATGTACTAATAAAATCTCTCAATTTTTAGAACTTGATAGTGAAACCAGCGAGAGGCATCATACAGAGAGAGGAAATGCAACCACAGATTTGATTAGAGGAAGACATTTGAGAAGTCAATTAGAAGATTACAGTCACTAGTATAAAATATTTTAAAAATTGTTTCAGTAAGTGCCTAATTTAAGACAATTGTAACTATAAACCATAATTAATAACGTACATAACAAGTATTTTATAATAGTTTAAATACCTACCTTGAGCCAACTGTTATTTTTAATCATAATAAGTAAGTTACCTACTTGATTAGTGTTGTGTAAAATATTTTCATTATTCTTTATATACCCACCTACCTTTAAATATTTTAAAAATTGTTTCAGTAAGTGCCTAATTTAAGACAATTGTAACTATAAACCATAAGTAATAACGTGCATAATAAGTATTTTATAATAGTTTAAATACCTACCTTTAGCCAGCTGTTATTTTTAATCATATTATATAAGTTACCTACTTGATTAGTGTTATGTAAAATATTTTCATTATACTTTATATACCTACCCAATTTAGGTGTATTGTCATCATAAATTACCTACTTGATTTGATTTATGTAAGAAATATAATTCATTTAAAATTTAAAATAAGTATGTACCTATCATAATTAGTTAAGTTATCCATGTTTTGAGTGTCATATGTACCTATGTACATGTAACACTTAAATTAAGGTTTGTTATTTATTATATGTATAAATTTAAGGTTTTTAATTTAAAAATAAAAAAGCTTTGCATAAAAATCATTTTTTATTAACACTATAAATTAAATACTACCCAATTAAAATGTTGCGTTGCCTGCTCAGTGTGTGAAGGCCTGTTAATCCGTCTTCGAGGGGATCCACGGGACCGGGTTGGCCTAACACGGCGAGGTGTTTTTTGCCCAGACTGAGTAGGATTGACCACATGAAACCGTGAAGAGAGCAACGGTTCTGTGAACCAAGATAGAGCTGGCTGAGCACGGGTTGTGTCTGCTACCTCTCTCGGTGACACATCTCTTGATGGTACTATCATCATTTCAGTATCTGCAAAAGAAGAAATTTGTTACTTTCACCTTACATTTTAATTTATTTATTCTAATGTAGATAATGTTGCATAATATATGCATAACTTAAAAAAGTGCTTGTAAGTATTTTTATTATGAATGAAAAATAATAATAAAATGTTAAGTAATTCTCATACCAATTACAAGATTTTAGAAGTATCTTTGTTCTAAATCTGATAGTTTGCAAAGATCAGTTGGACCACCATTGGTAGCTCTAGCTGCTCTGTGGATTCGAGCAGCCTTTTTTTTGTGTTATTTTTGTAATCACTCCACACCTTAAACCATTAGCACAATATAAAGATTTTTTAACCATTAGCCCTGCCTTTTCAACCATGCAAAACATACCAAATGAAGGTAAGATCAGAAAGTTCACAAACCTTTTTCCATTTATCTGTGGTCTTGGTATCACCACTTCCATCACTATTTAGTGTATGGGTTAGTTGTTCCCATCTTCTCAAAGTCCTCAATTTGCCATTAGCATCGGAGGATGGCTTGCTGAGGTCCCCATGCCTTTAAAAGTAGGTAAATGCAATTAAACTTTTTAACAGGTATAACAATAAAACAAGCATTACCTTATTTTAGAAGTAGTATTAGATATACATTTTAATGACTTATTGCTGAAAGTTACACTTTTAAGTTAAGTAAAGAAATTCCACAGCAAAAAAACTTTTTATTAAGTACTTATTTAAGTAGCTGCAATATTAAAAATCACTTACTGCTCCATAAAAGTAATCATTAGTTCAAATTGAGCCGCACTTGTCTTCATCGTAATGCACTTTTTGCTAAAACTTTTAACCACAAACTACTTAATAAAGAAAACACCAAAACAGTCTACAAGAAAGTTTGTTTGTTTTAATTAAGTTTGACATTTGCATGATTCATTACTCTGCAAATTTTAATAGACAGCTACTTTCCTTATGCTAGAAAAGACAAAATGTACTTCCAAATATGGTTGGCTTATTTACACAAGCTGACGTGATACCAACATAACAAAAAATACCGCTCACCACTCACGGTGAGCAAACGTTGTTCGAGTAGTAAGCTTGAATTGTAACTCGTACTCGGATATTTTCGATACTCGATGCGTTTGACGTTAGCTCGATTAACGCGATAGTAAAGTTACTCGAATACATTTGTGTAACTCGTACTCAGCACTCCGAACTCAAATTCGCGCCAACACGATTCCGTTCACGTTCCGTCACTGATTTAACTCGTACCGGTCGTGACGTCACGGCGCTCACTCGTTTCCGTTACAATATTCAAATTAGCTACTATTTTAAGGATTACGAATATTCAAAATTAATCATATCCGTTTCCGTTTTAATCAAATTAGACACTTTTATTATTTTGCGATATTGAAATCGCTGACACACACATATTTTGTATGTAACGTCAGGTCCTAAACGAGAAACAGCACCAGGCGTCCACCCGCAACGAGTACAACTTCGACCACCCCGACGCGTTCGACATGGAGCTGCTGGTGAGCGTGCTGCAGCGCCTGCGCGAGGGCAAGAAGGTCGAGGTGCCCGTCTACAACTACGTCACGCACTCGCGCGAGAGCCGCACGGTGAGTCACCTGTTTACACTGACGGGTAGGGGGAAACTCGCCCTATTAAAACTCGTCCCAGAATTTTTTTTTTTTTTATATGTGAGGTGGCAGACGAGCAGACGGATCACCTGATGGTAAGCAATTCCGCCGCCCATGGACACCCGCACCACCAGTGGAGTCACAAGTGCACTGCCAACCTTTTCCCCTTCCCCACCATGGGGCCTCCGGTAACCTCACTCACACGGCGAAACACAGCGCAGGCGCTGCTTCACGCCGGTCTTCTGTGAGGCAGTGGTATCACTCCGGTAAGCGTGGCTCTCCCACATTTAAAAGGTATTTGACTTTTTGTTTTTATTTTTGTAATCAAAAGACCTCTCAATGATAGAAACATCGTTGAAAAAATTACCTGAGATATCACAACTTTAAAATCACATTACTTTGGGCAAATCCAAAATGCTCTATACAAATGGCTACTAAGATGTGACGTCACACGACAGTATTTTGTATGCATTTCATTTGAATTTTTTATGGTAGCGGTATCAAATGTTTCGTTTATGTCAATGGCTCTATTATAATAGTTGATGCAAATTGTATGGGTTATTCGATGGTATAATTATTTTTTAATAATTTCATACTTTTACAATGGACTTGCCCATGAATCTTTGAATGACCATGAAACCGGCTAGACGTTATATTTTTAATTGAGAATTTTTGATATTGGCCCATATTTACCTAAATTTGATAAAATATTTTGTAAAATCTCGAGCTTAGTCAAATAACCTATTTATAATTTTTTTCCTGGCCACTGTTCTAACTTAACCCAACCAATTTTTTTTGGCGGTAATACATACTGAACTCTTCAAAACCAAAAATATTGGTTAGTATAGGTTAAATCAGTAACCAGCATAAAAACTTAGCCCCTCTTATTCCAAAACATGGTTTAAAATAAATAGTGGGAGTAGTTAACCGTGGGAGAGCCACGCTTCGGCATGAATGGGCCGGCTCGACCGGAGTAATACCACGTCCTCACAGAAAACCGGCGTGAAGCAGTGCATGCGCTGTGTTTCGCTGCGTGAGTGAGGGTACCGGAGGCCCAATCCAGGGGAAGGGGGGTTATAAGGTAAGCAGCGCACTTGTGACACCGTATAGTGACTGGTGTTGCAGGCGTCCATGGGCGGCGGTAATCGCTTACCATCAGGTGATCCGTCTGCTCGTCTGCCACCTATATCATAAAAAAAAAAGTGTAACTAATTCTGGGAATAACTGAATAACTAGAATAAACATTATTACAAAACTAAGTTTAATGTTATTTAGTATATCTACTTCAATACTTAAGTTAAACCACCCGGACCCCTAGTTTGAAATGAGTACTAAAATAATAACCTCAATATTTCGATTCAGTAACAACTTATTCCTCTGCCAGTTCGTTCCGTTTTACACCAAAGTTATTTGTGAGAAAGTGGCTAATTTATTTTTAGGATTTAATCCCAAAAATATAAGCAATTCCTATGCATATTACATAGGAATTGCTTATATTTTTTGGAAACCTTACTTAGGTAAATATTTTAATTTATTGTTGCTTAAAAACCATTCTTTAGAATTTTTACTTCAGACAACAAAAGAAGGTTATGTAAAATGAAATGTCACTGAACGAGTGATTGAATGATGCGATCAATTTTGACACTATCCTGTGGTACTAAGTTGTCTATGGTTAGTCGAGAATTTGTAATAAAAATTTAAGAACTAACATTATTCCGTAATAATCATGAACTTGCTAGTTTAGGATTAAAAGCGGTATCCAACCAGTTTTATAAAGACTCAGACTAACTGTAGTTATATACGGTTTAAGACATTTATTTCTCAAAAAGAATACATTATTCACTTATATGACCAATACAAGATAATGTGGGTATATGATAAAAATCCATGCTCTTAGTGCGCGGCGCGCGCGCATTCCAAAGCGTTAGAGTATTCAAGTAATTGAACGCGACATTTAAAAACTCCAATGTTTACATTTCGTTCTTTCACATCATATGAGATTATTTTTACATAGTATTATTTTAACATTAAAATAGCATCTACATAAATAATTTTGAAAACATATTATAATATTATAATACATCAATATTGAATTTATAAATAAAAAAGTTACAAATCATACCAAGCACATAAGTAGTCTTGAGTTCGCAACTTAAGCGCGTCAAAGGCAATGGACTCAAATACGTATCGCTTAGCAATTGCTATCAAGTGTGAGTGATAGACATTTTACGGCTTGGTTTGATTTTTTTGACAATCATTGTAATAAATACCTAGCATGCATTAGGTTTGTAAAAAAATAAATAATAATCATTAAAATAAAATTAATTTACAACAATTAATTAATTTGAACAGATTAAATAAAATTAGTTGTATGATTGATTTCAATAAAAACCCATGTTACCCACAATTTAATAATTATTTTTAAATAATTAATAGCTGCATAATAAATTTTTAACATTAATATTTAATTTAACTAAATTCAGTGTAGTCGCTTAAGAAGTGTTTTTTCAATTTATTTTTGAATAACTTAAAGGAATATATTTGTTAAATAGTAAGTGGCAATTTGTGTTGGTTTTCTGTGAGGCCGTGATATCACTCCGGTCGAGACGGCCCGGTCATGCCGATTTGTGGCTCCCCCACGGTTGCATGAGCGATTGCGCGTACCTATGCAGTACACAACAGAAAAGGGACCTTGTCCATTAGGGATAAGATTTGTTTCCGTTTGAGTGGCACATAGACCTTACATTATTTACTAAAAAAATCTAATTTGTTACAGAAAACGATGTACGGCGCGAACGTGATCATCTTCGAGGGCATCCTGGCGTTCTACAACGCGGAGGTGGTGAAGATGCTGGACATGAAGGTGTTCGTCGACACCGACGCGGACATCCGCCTCGCCAGGAGACTGAGGAGGTAAATAATAAAAAGAAACATATTAAAAACCAGTGCTCCTCCACTAATGTTTTCGGTTTAATACTTTCATGGTAACTAACATTAGAATTATTCGATCTCCGACCTGTTTGGAACAGTGGTAATGAACGCTGCCTTTGGTCCAAAGGTTGCGGGTTCGATCCCCGTACAGTACAAACATTTGTGTGCATGAACATGTCTGTTTGTATTGGTCTGGGTGTTTTCTATGTATTATAAGTATGTATTTACAAAAGAAAGGTATTAAATGTATACACCGTTAATTTTTTCGTTTACATCCCAAAAACCTCATATAGGTATCGTTTCTGCTGATTTATTTTTTCGCTTATTTTGTTGATATAACATTCTAAATGGACTTTATTCACGATACCTGGACAGGCAGCTACGGGCCGATGAAATAATACGACGAAAATTTTCTTTACAGCGATGTACTTCGAAGTAAGGTATAAATGTGGTCGTCTGTACACCCTAGAGGCTTGATCCTTTAGGCTGGTAAGATGGCAAGTGAAGCTAGTTTCGGGCGGCGAGTCGTCGCGGGTCGACAGACGATTGAGGGGACTGGGGGGCGAGCGGCGTAGCGAGATTGGTCACGGCGTTAACAATACCTATATGAGGTTTTCGGGATATAAACGATAAAAAAATAACGATGTATATTTGTAATCCTACTAATTCTGATGTCTGATATGATGGTTCTGATATTCGTAACACAGGTGTTTGAGCTACCTATCTCGGAGTCAGATCAATGTATGTAATGTTTTGAAATATTTATTTCACATATCAATAGTACAAGTTTCCTCGTCCCCACAGGGACATAGTGCAGCGCGGGCGCGACCTGGAGGGCGTGCTGAAGCAGTACATGACGTACGTGAAGCCCGCCTACCAGAACTACATCGCGCCCTGCATGGCGCACGCCGACATCATCGTGCCGCGCGGCGGCGAGAACAAGGTCGCCATCCACCTCATCGTGCAGCACGTGCACAAGCAGCTGCAGCTGGTGAGTGCCATTAGCATCCTAGTTATTCCTTTCTCCGTTGCGTCCAAAGCCCTTGGGCGTAGTTAGGGGATGGGCCCACCCTAGAATGCTCGAAACCTAGAATATGCTTGGGCTGGAAGGCGTGATCAAATAGAACTAGGTCGCTATATGCCTAATCATGCAACACGTGAACGAATAATTAAAGCTGGTGAATGTCATTATCATTCAAGTTATCCCCAGTTCTGGCCAAAGCTCATGGGCGTAGCCAGGGAACGGGCCCACCAAAGAACACTGTGAGCTCATCCTTGAAAGTTGTGGGTCCACCCAAGAAAGCCGTAGGCTCTTCCTTGAAAGCCGTGGTTCCAACCAAAAAAGCCGTGGGCCCATCCTTGAAAGCTGTAGGTCCACCCAAAAAGCCGTGGGCCTATCCTTGAAAGCTGTGGGTCCAACCAAGAAAGCTGTGGGCCCATCCTTGAAAGCTGTGGGTCCACCTAAGAAAGCCGTGGGCTCATCCTTGAAAGCTGTGGGTCCAACCAAGAAAACCGTAGGCCCATCCTTGAAAGCTGTGGGTCCACCTAAGAAAGCCGTGGGTCCATCCTTGAAAGCTGTGGGTCCACCTAAGAAAGCCGTGGGTCCATCCATGAAAGCTGTGGGTCCACCCAAGAAAGCCGTGGCTCATCCTTGAAAGCTGTGGGTCCACCCAAGAATGCCGTGGGCTCATCCTTGAAAGCTGTGGGTCCACCCAAGAAAGCTGTGCGCCCATCCTTGAAAGCTCTGGGTCCACCCAAGAAATCTGTGGGATCACCCTAGAATACATACACATCATCGTGCTACACGTGCACAAACAGCTAAAACTGGTAAGTGAGGTCATTATTTGCATCCAAACCTGTCGCTTTAGGGTATGCTTGAGCTGAAAGGTTCTTAAACAGTACAAGGTCGCCATACACCTCATCTTCCAGCATGTCCACAAGCAGTTACAGCTGGTGAATGGCATTAGCATCCTGGTTATTCCCTTCTCCGTTACGTCCTAAACCCATGGGCGTAGCTAGGGGCTGGGCCCACCCTAGAAAGCTCGAAACCTAGAATATGCTTGGGCTGGAAGCCGTGATCAAATAGAACTAGGTCGCTATATGCCTGATCATGCAACACGTGAACGAACAGTTACTGCTGGTGAATAGCATTATCATTCAAGTTATTCCCAGTTCTGGCCAAAGCTCATGGGCGTAGCCAGGGAACGGGCCCGCCAAAGAACACTGTGAGCTCATCCTTGAAAGCTGTGGGTCCAACCAAGAAAGCCGTAGGCTTATTTTTTTTTTTTTTTTTTTTTTTTACTGTAGATAGGTAAGCGTTTGACCATATTTCACCTGATGGTAAGTGATAATATGGTCTAAGATGTAGCACGATTACCTAGAAGATACCTATTCACTCGCGCTTTGAAAACCCCCAAATTGTAGCCACTAGGGAACACCTCCTCAGGCAACTGATTCCACTGTTTCGCAGTACGAATAAGAAAACAGGATTCAAACCTCTTTGTGCGGACTTTTGTGTGCTTATCCTTGAAAGCTGTGGGTCCAACCAAGAAAGCCGTGGGCTCATCCTAGAAAGCTGTGGGTCCACCTAAGAAAGCAGTGGGTCCACCTAAGAAAGCCGTGGGTCCATCCATGAAAGCTGTGGGTCTACCCAATAAAGCCGTGGGCTCATCAGCATACTTATAATACATACAAACACCCAGACCAATACAAACAGACATGTTCATGCACACAAATGTTGCGGGGATCGAACCCGCTACCCTTGGACCAAAGGCAGCGTTCACTACCATTGTTCCAAACGGGTCGTCGATAGTCGGTCGTCGAAATGAAGAACTAGTTTCCCATACCCCTCATTGTACTACACGTGCACAAGTAGTAACAGCTGCTGAGTGTCATTGACATCATAGTTATACCCAGTTGCGTCCAAAGCTCTCGCTTTAGGGTATGTTTGAACGTTTACTTTAGTCAGAATGCTTTCATTTACTACTACGCTGGCTCAGCGATCCAAAGTGGGTCTTGGCCTCCCACGTCAAAGTTCGCCATTTTTTGCGGTCCTGTGCCATTGCCGCCCAATCGTGCACGTTGAGTGCTTTGAGGTCCTTGGCGACTTCGTCCCTCCAGCGGTATCTCGGACGACCCACTGGACGTCGCCCCATTGGTCGTCCCAGATAGGCTCTTTTGGCTGCACGATCCTCTCCCATCCTCTCCACGTGTCCGAGCCAGCGCAGTCGGGATGATGTTATTTCCCCGATGATGATGATGCTTTCATTTATGGATGAATATTCATACATTTACTACATTTGCTACATAGAGCTTAAAAACAAAATGGATTGACACATACAACATTGTACCAACGTTCAATTCTCTAGAAAAGTAATTTTTAATATTTTTAAAAATAGTTTAACAGAGAAAGTAAATCGTGAAATCATCTTTTTTTTTATTGTTTTTATTTTAATTTAACATAGAAAGATTGATAAATTCAATGCCCGTTGTTACAAAGGTTACCTTTTTCGAATTTTGTTGAAGTGTCAAATGCGGCTTTTTATTTTGGCACATCTTTAATATAAAAAATAAGTAGTCTTTGTTCTGGTCTCGGCATATTCCAAAAAGATGAAAAAAATCGTTTGACATTTCATGTCACTGTGCCAAATGATGACCCGAAACGAAGTGAGGGCATAGCGCTAATAGTGAAATACACAAACTAGACGTTCTAAACGAATACAAAATTACCGCACTCGCCAGCTGGATAGAAAAAGAAAGAAATATAACAAAGTTCGTCGCGATGCGGAAAGGTAATTCCAGAACGGCGTTAATATTTTGAAGAAGTTAACATGTTTTTGGAATCCATTCAAATTATTACTTAATATTTCTTTTTTGCAATCTTCTCAATTGAGCGTGATAAAGTGAAAGTTAGATTTATTCACGGCCCAGTGTACTATTCGTTACACGTTTTGCTTAGTCTATAGCCGGGAATTTCCCGCAACGTCTTTGAATAGGAATACCTAGAATTCATTCAGATTGACTCTCCCTAGAAAAGCATTCATTGCATCTTAGTTGAATCCCAGAATCACTAATGAGTGTACTGGTATAGATGAAAGTCGTGCATGGTTAAAACAGGAAATACGTATAATACCACCAAAAAAGTAATTCAATTGAACTGTGAATAAATCCAAAATGGACGACTGTGAGGTCAGTAAATAGTAGAATAATTTTAACATTTAATAAAGCAAGTCTCATTTGAACAAAACGTCCTCCTCATCTTAGCATGTGATTCCCAGTTGCGTCCAAAGCTGTCGCTTCGGTACGCTCAGACCATGATACAGGATTCGGGAAATCTGGTAATTACAATGAAGCGATTGCCGTCTGACCTTCGCTACCTTTAGACAGGGGAACTAGACTAACTGGTCGGTAACACTCTCAGAATAATTATCTCAAATATTGTGTGTATCCACAATTTAGGGAAGCTATCCGAGACCGTGCCGGTTTCCTCAAGATGTTTCCCTCACCGCCAAGAAATATAAACATAGATTTGAAATTTAAACAAAATGGCATTTTTTTATTATTATTATTTATTTTGCATGTCACATGGTAATTTGCATATCACATGTTTTTTATTGTAAAAATAGATTCATTTCAATTTAATTTTTATTTCACATTTATATAATTTTAAATTTAAAAAACTTGACACCTAAAATTTTAAAGTAACTTGACATTTAATTATTATAATAATGCATTTCTTTTTAACCTGACATTAATAATCCCCTATTTTTTATTTAACTTGACATTTATTTATTTATCACAATGGAAGGAAGTACAAATACGAGTATTGTACTGCTATTATTACCTATTATATTTTGTATATGACCTGTAATTTGAATGATGTTTAATTTAATTTAATTAAATTAAATATAAAAGTATAATTCCTTAGACCATTATCCTGAATCGTCATCTGCTGATGCCCACACTTGTCCACTGCTGGACATAGGTCTCCCCTAATGCACGCCACTGCTCCCTATTTTCAGCCACTCATCCAGCCCACACCAGCCAGCCTTCGAATGTCATCATCCCATCTTGTCACAGGGCGTCCAACACTACGCTTACCGAGTCGCCACTCAAGGCCTTTACGGCTCAAACGGCTGTCAGTTCTGCGGCTAATATGACCAGCCCACTTCCACTTCAGTTTGCTAATTCGGTGGGCTATGTCGATGACTCTGGTTCTTTGTCGGATTACATCATTTCCGATGCGGTCCTTCAGAGATACTCTGAGCATAGCCCTTTCCATAGCTCTTTGTGCGACTTTGAACCGGTGGACTAGTGACCGTGAGTGTCCACGTATCAGCACCGTAAGTCATGACCGGAAGAACGCACTGGTCGAAGACTTTCGACTTAAGACTTTAAGGGATGGGTGACGAAAAGACTTGACAAAGTTTACTAAATGCTGCCCAGCCTAGCTTAATTCTTCTATTGGCTTCTCTCCTGAATTATGGTGTATAATAGTTTGTATAGGGGTTTATTATAAGGGAATCGAGTACTTAATTACCATGAAGCGGCTGCCGTCTGACCTTCGCCCCCTCTCGCATGGAAGACGCGTTTTTAGCGGCCATCGCTCCTAAATTTTGATAAAAAGTACCCTGGTGTCATATTTTCAACTTGCTCTAAGTGCCTCTGATTTTTTTTTATAAAACAATATAATATGTTTTCAGCGCGGTTTCAAAGTGCGGGAAAAGCTAGCTGTCGCCCACATCGGACAACCTGTTCCAGACTCGCTATACGTACTAAAGGACACACCACAAGTAAGTTACATTTTTAACATTAGTCGCGTAGTAGTGTTGGCGAATAATCGACAATCGATAAATCGATTATTTTCACCCTTAATAATACTATCGATACTCGATAAAATTGATTTTAATTTTTGGTGATATAATCGAATTAATTCGATTATAATCCTTTAAATTGACGATACTGTCGATTATGTCGATTATAATCGATTAATCTGTAATTATTTCTAGATATAATCGTTCTCTCCCATGGTATTTAGAAAGTTGTTGACGTTGTGGTTGTCGACGCCAGGTGCAAGGGCTCCACACGTTCATCCGCAACAAGGACACGCCGCGCGACGAGTTCATCTTCTACTCCAAGCGGCTGATGCGCCTCGTCATTGAGTTCGCGCTGTCGCTGCTGCCCTACTCGCCTCACAGTGTAGACACGCCGCAGGGGTTCAGCTATAGTGGTAAATATCCATAGTAATATTGTAAATATGAAAGTGTGTGTCTGTCTGTCTGTTTGTCCGTCTCTCACGGCAAAACGGAGTGACGTATTGACGTGATTTTTTTAGTGGAGATAGTTGAAAGGATGGAGAGAGAATTAGGCTACTTATTTGTCTGTTTTTAACGCGAGCGAAGCCGCGGGTAAAAGCTAGTACAACCATAAAGTCATGAGCGAATGTGAATTTCATTCATTTGAATGATCATACGAAGGCAAGTTATCGAATTATTAGATTCTAAGAGGGAGGCATTCGAATATCTCATATGAGTGACAATAAATGTATTGAATGTTGAATTATTCGGATGATTTCTCATCATTCGAATGATTATTCTTATAAAAAGGAAACAGGAAGTATGATTTGGTTGGCAAGTAACTAATTTTACCTCAAAAACAAAGTAAAAAAGCAACGGTTCCCTTATTAAAAAAAAAACAAAGGAAAAAATATTCCGTTGCACGTAATATGTGAATGAATGAAATGAAATATTTATTTTCTTGCTAAGTGTTACATACAAATATTAAGTGTTTTTTAGTAAACAGGTACTTATAACTTAGCTACCTTTTAGGTAATCGCAAATGTGAGGGCAGCTTTATCCTAATAACAATATTAATATAAAAATCTTAAATAAGTAGGTCTTAAAATAACAATCTGGTCACGACATAGACATTTTTTCTTAGGTCTAATATACATAGATTTATCTTTTTATTATGTTAAATATTCATTTATAGTGTAGTAGCATTTTAAAATTAAGTGAGATCTTCTTGTAAATATTTTAAAGTTTTGTTCATTTTTAATATTGGGTGGTAATTTATTATACATTTTAACTGCCCTATAATAAGGGCTGGTATTTGACATTGTTAATCTTGATTGTGGCAGGTAAAGTCTGTCCTTATGCCTAGTATTTATATTATGGGTGTCTCTGACTCTAATGAAGTTTTCTATATTTTTAAATGTAAATATGCAAATATCATAAATATATAATGAGGGTAAAGTAAGTAAGTTAAATTTTATAAAGTATGGTTTACAACTTTGAGTAATGTTTATCTGGGCTATAATCCTTTCACATTTTTTTTTGCATTATAAAAAGGTCGTTTGCATTTGTACTATTTCCCCATAACATTATTCCGTACCTGAGATGCGAGTAGGCATATGCGTAATAAGCTGACAAAGCAGCTTCCCTGTTTCTGCTGTGTACCAGTTCGTGAACAAAATAATAATTGAAAATCTTTCAAATACGGCATAAAGAATCATTCGAATAATTTTATCGTTAGTTTTTGGTACAATCGTCCATCACACTATCCTCATTCTTCGACAACCATAAGAGTTTATCTCGACCAATGGGCTACCATCTTTTGAATTGTTCTAGATACCGCTGGAAGGACGAAGTCTGTCAAGTTACTAAACGATGGGGAGGGATTGGTACGAATCAAACAAAACGGGAAACCTTAAGATTGAAGAACAAGACCCATTTTGAGTGAGCCAGAAAAATAAACTAAAAAATTTCACTCCTTACCCCAGCTCAGTGGCCAAGTCATTGAAATATGTCGGAGTGAAACGTATACGACTATTTGCATCTATACTCGCGCCCCACGAGTGCGAGTATAGACGCAAATATGTGTGCGAGCGAGAAGTGAATAGATGCGCCGCCATTTCTGATCCCATTCTTTATTCGCACAGGTTGTAATTATAGTAGAACGAAATTCATTTTCAACTCTCTCTAAATTTTATTTAAATAGACTGATGAATATTTTAATGTGTGAAGAAGTTACATAAACCTTAATCTCCTTAACCTTAAGGACGTAAATGCGACGTGGAGAAAATCTGCGGCGTATCAATACTCCGGGCCGGCGAGACCATGGAGCAGGCCGTGTGCGACGTCTGCAAGGACATCCGCATCGGCAAGATCCTCATCCAGACCAACCAGCAGACGGACGAGCCAGAGGTAAATAGACTCTATTGCCGTTGCAATAAGGCACAATTACAGGCTATGTATGGCTGTGTGTGTTTCGATTCCCGGGTCGAACGCCCTGTTGGTCTAGTGGTTAAGTACCAGGCCGTGATCTCGGGGTCCAGGGTTCGATTCCCGGGTCGAGAAAAAAGTATGTTTAGATTTTTACGTACATTGCTCTGGTTTGTGATAACCTACCCGCATTAGACAAGCGTGGTGATTAAGCCTAATCCCATCATAGCTGCGATAACTTGATTTCTATGATGGCGGTATTTGCCCTGCAGTGGGAGAACATATAGGCTGATACTTTACTTTTTTATGACGTCGGCCATATCCTCATCCTGACCAACCAGCAGCTAGAGGTAAATAGACTGTATTGCCGTTACAATAAGGCACAAATACAGGCTAATAGCCTGTATTTGTGTTGTAACTGAATTCTATACACTGTATAGAATTCAGTTACAACGCCATCTAGTAAAGTATTTAAACGTTAAAATCTCAAATGTTCATTCTGCTCTGTTGATAATGGTTGGTATTGAATTGGTTTTAAGTAATAAGGGGGTTGGTTAAAAAGTATATCTCTCGATATTTTTGACAGCACTGGCAGACAGGGGCTTGTATGGAAGTGCCGACTCTTATAATGTAGTGATTATATTCTCTTTGGGTCCCATAGTGAAAGATGTTCAGTTTCATGGGCTGAGCTACCATACGAGAGGTTTTGCTTTATTTAAATAACACGTTGTATATGAAGTTATCTGATTTTTGTTTATTTACCTCTGCAGTTGTATTACCTCCGGCTGCCCAAAGACATCAAGGACTACCGCGTGATCCTCATGGACGCCACCGTGGCCACCGGCGCCGCCGCCATCATGGCCATCCGCGTGCTGCTCGACCACGACGTGCCGCCCACCAGCATCAGCCTCGTGTCCTTGCTCATGGCCGAGATAGGCGTGCACTCCATAGCCTACGCCTTCCCCGAGGTGAGAGACGGATACCGATACCAGCATCAGCCTCGTGTCCTTGCTCATGGCCGAGATAGGCGTGCACTCCATAGCCTACGCCTTCCCCGAGGTGAGAGACAGGATACCGATACCAGCATCAGCCTCGTGTCCTTGCTCATGGCCGAGATAGGCGTGCACTCCATAGCCTACGCCTTCCCCGAGGTGAGAGACAGATACCGATACCAGCATCAGCCTCGTGTCCTTGCTCATGGCCGAGATAGGCGTGCACTCCATAGCCTACGCCTTCCCCGAGGTGAGTTGTTGAGGCTATATCTCTGGCGACATCTACCATCAAGAAATACTTTTGCTACGTATCAGTACCATCCGACTATCACAGATGGCGCTAATTTGACTATTTCATACCAGTTCGAAGTTCTCATACGATCCTCCATCGTCCTTTAATTCAATTTAATCTGAATTAAAAAGCCCTAAAATTTTACCGATACCATTGAATCATTTAATAGATAATCAATTATATTTTTCTATTTTTAGGTAAAAATTGTCACGTCTGCCTTAGACCCAGAGATCAACGAGAAGTTCTATGTACTTCCCTGGTATTGGTAACTTCGGAGACCGATACTTCGGTACGGAACCCACCGACGACGAGTAGGTACTTAGTACTCGTACAGCGACTGAGAACTACGGCGGGCGAGGACTTGTTGTAGTATGACGTGCGAGAACCTTCACTGTATTATGGCGAAAGAGAACTTGCTGTAGTACGACGTGCGAGAACTTTCACTGTAATATGGCGGGCGAGAACTTGCTATTGTATGACGTCCGAGAAAATTCACTGTATTATAGCGAGAGAAGTTTGCTTTAATACAGGGAGCGAGATCTTGACTATATGGCGACCGAGAACTTTGCTATAATGTCGCTGATTTAGGACGATTGCAAGTATTGCTGTACTATGGTAAGTGAAAACATCTTTTAAGTATGATAGGCGAGACATTACGTTATCTTTGCATTGTGGAGTGTGAGGACATCGATGTACCAGAGTACAGTGAGTAGATCACTATACACGCTTATATGTGGCGAAACATTATTATTATTAACTTAACAAAAATGTTTCTCTTTTGTATAAACATTTATGTGATATGATTGGAAAGATACTTATGCCATGCGCATTTTGTAGTATAAGAAAATTTATTTAGGGGTATCCTACACTTGTGCGCTTTGACAAACCGAAAACATTCAAAATATAGAAACTAATGTCATACGTCGTCTTATCGAGCAAGTGTGTGTCGCCTCTTTTTAACATGCGTTTGGTTGTACAGAGCGACAAAGTAGTTTTAGCTGATGACAAAAATAGTGTTGTTTTCTTAGGAATTACGAATGACACTATTGTTGACATTTGTTTCATAGACAATTAGCAGTAGGTTAACGCCCACTGTTAATGTCGCACTTTAATCTTTGTATTCATATTTTATGGTATTTATTTATTTATGCAAAAACATTTTGCTATGGAACCGGGATAAGGCAATTTTTAGGTCTTTCGCATAGTATTTAATCGATGAATTTACTTTTAGTTAAGTATTGATAGTTTACATGATTATAAAAATTTAATTATTTGGAGTATTTATCAAATCTAATAAAGAGATTACTGTACAGTGAATCGAATGAAATATACTAAGCATAATATCTATGTCTCATACGAAAATACATACGATGACTTAACAAAAGAAATAAATTTCCAATTGACTGACTATTGTCTTTTACTAATTTACAAATTAAAACACCAAAGATAAGTGACCACAGAGAATGATTGAATTTTAAAAGAAAACACCGGAAGGCCTAAAAATGGCGATATGTTATCTATGGTTGTATTTATTAAACAAATCTAGTCCACACTAACATAAATTAAGTTCTCGTTAGACATTATAATGTCGTCTGATGAAACCGTCATAATAACATACTTTGATATCAAAATAGTTCCTATAGAACTAAAAAAACAATGATTTTGATAACATTTTAAAATAAATTTATTGCTATGGTGATTTTTCGATCTTTTTATCTTATAAATTTTAACATTATTGTACTGGCTGTTGCATCATGCTTGTATTTTATTTTTGTGCAATAAATCTATCTATCTATTATGTACGTATTTATTTTTTAAAACAAAAGTATATACTTACTTTGGGTGTCATGTATCTATGTAATCTGATTTTTATTTAACATTAATGAATGTTGATGATATCTATAAAAACCATGTATGAACTGATAATTTTTGAAAAAAGAACGTGAAATCACCCATGAATTAAATTATTTTGAGTTTTACAAAATTCAAAAGGCGCCAAAGAATAGGTTGTTTCTAACGATGATTAATAAATTTTATTGTTGTAAAAATAATTTAAACAAACCACGTTTCCATAGCAACTTGTTGTTAACAACAAATTAAGGTGGGGTCCACATTAGACATTTTGTATCTTTATTGGTGAAGTGACTTCATTATCGATCCCTTTTTAAAGCCAGGTATACATTAAGCAACATTTAAGAAACAACAAACAACATGTCGCGCGACACCTACCATTACTACCATTACCATCGGCGGTGAGGGAAAACATCGTGAGGAAACCTGCACGTTTCGGAAAAAGTTTCTGAAACGTGTAACCATGATTCAGTTGGTCTGATTCCCTTGTTAAAAATTTTGTAAAGGTCAGACGGCAGTCGCTTCATTGTAATTACCAAACCCCCAATCCTGAATCGTCGTCTAAGTGTACCCTGGGCTCCAAACCGACAGCTTTGGACGCTACCGGGAATTACACTCTAAGATGAAGAAGAAGATTTATCATAACGTTAGATTGATCTCTAACACACAATTTCTATGACAAAATGTCATCTAAAAGCAAATTGAAGGAACTTGTCTAATGTGGACTTAAATTTAGTCGAATATATCGTAATTATACGCTTTCAGAGTATAAAATGTGTAAGTGCTATATGATTTGTATAACGGTATCTCCGATATTGTCTAACTAACGCGTTTCATAGATTTATATCACTAAATTATTATTGTGAAGATCACTGGATAAGGCGAAAATGTACACAATATATCAATGAACTGAAAAATTTATAGTAATATTTTTTGTGATGAATTTTTTTATGAAAAACATCTGAGTACTCAGCATACGACTCAAAAGTCTTCTTTAGGTACATATTTGATTTTTGTTTTTATTATATATTAATATTATCCAGTGAGTTATAAAAAGTACATAAAATAAATAAAATATCCGATATAAATTAACCATGGTGCTTTTATAATACGAAATTACCTACAATCAAGTGTTCCAGTACTAGGCTAGTACGTTATATCGAAGCCAACAGCCCTTATTGTAGTATTTCCATTCCGAAGTAATGCTGCCATTTTGTTTCGTTTTTCGTTCCTTTCTCAATTTTCAGTATTAGGAATGTTCTACATGAGTAAGATCACATTGTATAAAGCTCCATAGGACGAGTGATAAAAATATGCCATAATAAGTGCATGATTTGACGGACTGACAGCTGATTCCCAAATACAGTATGACAAGTATGTATTCTTCCCAGAGCGTCACATTAAGAGACGCTGTTTTTGTCATTTTCTATCAAAAATGTAGTATAACACCCTTTGTCAATGTCAATGAGCAGTTTTCCAGTAGGTATTTATAAATTTCCCAGTGATTCGCTAGATGGCGCAATCAGTAAATGTTAGGTGTGGTATGATATTTCATGTGGACCCTAATTTATGCGAAAATTGTTTTTGGTTTTTTTACATTAAATATCTTAATACTTCGCAGTTAATTTGTATTTTTAGTGCTATGTACCTTTTAAATGACAGAGAGTGATACAAAACGAAACTTTTCATAAACAAGTAAAATATGTTTTTACTTGTTTACTTTTTATCTCTATTTTCTTAGGTAGGTAAAATAAAGTTAAATATGGCAGGACCGTAAATATCATGATGATAGTTTGGATGATGATAGCAAATATTTCCTATCTATCATAGACAAAAAAGGAACTTTTAATTGATAGTGAGAGTAGCGCCATCTGGTGTCGCTTTTAGAGACCACCCGAAAATACCTACTGGAAAACTGCTCATTATTAACTAAAAATACTTGACGCAATGTAATACCACCTTATTTGTTATTAAATTTGATCATATTGAAGCACTTAAAGAGTTCACTTATTATGCATTATATTTTATCTTTGAAGAGACAATTTAATATTTTTTAAAACAATCGCCAAGGAGCTTTTTTGTAAACTCTTAACTTAGTGTGAACAACTAAACATTTGATGTTGATTCTGTTAAGGATAGTATTCAAAATCCAATAAAATCATGTTAATAAGTTAAGAGGCTTTTACTCATGTGCTTTGCAGCCAGGAACGGCCGTTATCTTAAATTTATTTTCTTTGTGTATAACATTGGAAAATTGGCATGACATTCATATTTAATAAATTAAATTGACGTCTCGCTTTTTTTAAGACTTGAAAAACAATATTATGATATTAATTTAGATTTAATTTACGTTTTAGTTATTTATTTTGCAGTATTCGAGTACTGTTTTAGATTTTAAGTTGTTTTCTCTCAATACTTAATGATGTGCTTAAATATTTTTTTGGTTGACTGATCGTGGCACATAAACTTATTTGCTATTGCTAGATTGTTAGTGCATTTTGGATCTTATCGTTTAGATAAAAAGGTTTATTCTTCTGCACACATAATTTAATACTTTTTTGTATTATTTAAATGAAAACATCGTAGATGTGATGTGACTTTTTTAAAATAATTCAATAACGCTGCAATGAAAATCTACAAATATTTACTTTTTGTATACTATATTTAGCAACAATGAATTCTTATCAAGTAAGATATTTTATACGAATAATTTTACTCTTCTCGTTGTTTCATGACATCAAAATATTTATAAGTTGGTAAAATGTGCAGTCGTTATCAAAATTGTCGAAAACATTTTAAACTGTTGTTTAATAAATTGTTACACAAACATCAATTTAATATTGAATCAACTATCAATGTACGATCTGTAATGTCTGTACAATATGTCCAACTGTGATATAACGTCATGACATCATCACCGAATATCATCTCAATGGAGGCTATGAAATATGGCGTGAACCGAGGTCGAACTTCAACATCATTGGCTGATGATCATTGGATGAATTGACATTGACTGCCATCAAACCAGACACAAATAAACATTTATTGTTTGTCGGTCACCGGTCCCCTATGGCGCTCAAAACCTTTATTAATACACAATTACCTTATAGATGGACCTGAGGCCGTCATCTTGCGAATTTTTCGCACGCGATAGCCCTCATGTGTTTAACATAAAAGTTAGAATCGATAAAAGAAATTTGTCAAATTCGTATTCATTGATGTGTGATTATCCCGTACATTGTTCATTTTATAAGCATTTAACCAGGTGTCGGAACAATAAGGATTCTTTATGACATAATTCCTTGAAATATATTTTTTACATTGCTGAAGTCGTCTGTACATTTTACCTTCACGCAGCTAAACATCATCGTTGACTAACAAACCGACTGCGTTACAGCCCGTAACTTGCGTATGTATTATTGCACAATGTGTGTGTACAATGTATTTAAGCTGTAGGCGAAATTGTATAGGTGTAAGTCGCTGTGAATATTTGAAAAAATACAAAAAAAGTTAACAAAGGATATGTTGCAAATAAAGTAAATGAGAAATTATTTGATATGACTTTTATTTGAAACTTAACATGATTATTGATTGAGTGTAGAACTGATATAACGATACTTAATTAGATGTTGAGCAGTATTTTAATTAAATAAATCATCATCATCATAATCAGCCCATTTAAGTCCGCACTGCTGGGGCACGGGCCTCCCTCAATCACATGAAGGGTAATTGCCATACTCACCACGCTTGGCAGACGGGTTGGCGAGGGTTTTGATATAAATGCAGAGTTTTCCTTCTCTGGGTGCTGATGATCATGCCAGCAGCTTTACCTTAGTCGCCTTTTACGACACCTCGGTAAGAGTGAGGGTGGCCTATTCTACTCTGCCGGGGACCACACTGCAATTAAATAAATAAACTTATCATAAGGTAATTAAACAATTTTTAAAATAAAATATGATTGAATATTAATTAAATAACATTTTAAGTTATTGGTATAAACATTTACCTTTGAAACTGTTTGTTAGATTCGTTTGTCACTAATAACTATTAAATACAATAGGGCTTTATTCACAAACGATCAACAAACCTTTCTTAGCTAAAACGTGTTATAAGTACAGTTTTGACGTGAAACAAAATAATTTCAAACAATGAAAACCGCTCTATGACACCGATTGAGTTCAATGAATAATACGCATAATGTATGTGTCTATTATTTCACTAATTTGTACTACAAGGTGTTATAGACTACATCGTTGGTTTGTCTGACTCCCGCGCTACTGCAGCTGGAGCGTAGACCCGGGCGCGGTCAGATGTGGTCGTTGGAGTCCAGGTACCGCTGCAGCATCAGGTCCAGGCCCTCGTGCCGCGGCGCCGTCGCCTCGCTGTGAGGCGTTTGGTTCTTTCTGCAAGTTTACAAAAATATATTTTTCGTTAATTAGTACTAGCATGAGTACTAGGTAACTCATCTTTAAGGTTTACTACTCTGTTGAACTTGATTATAAATGATTCATAATATGAAAACTCACATAAGTGTGACATTATCAATACATCACGTATGTACTTAATATGCATGTCGACTAGTGTATGAACTTTATGCCGAAGCGTGGCTCTCGCGCGGTATAAATGGCCTATATTAATAATATTGTTTATAAAGGCCATTCAGCATGGCAGTACAACAAAATAAGCGGAATAATTTTTCCATAGATTATTGCCGGGGGGATAGAACTATTTTGCATGGAACAGCTGTTGATTTTTTCCACTTATTTTGTTGATGTAACATGGTAAATGGACTTCGTTTGCAATACCTATAGGGAAGATTTCGGGATGTAAACAATAAAAAAAATAGGTAACGGTGTATACATGTACTGATTTATAAGTGAAAAATTGTAAAAAGTTTGGTTATCATTGGATAATCAATCTATCATATTAAGTACCTACTAGCATTTGTTATAAAATATTTTATACTTATATATATTATTATTTTATACTTATATATATATATTTGGTCTGGGTGTTTGCTATGTATTGAAAGTATGTATTTACAAAAGAAAAGTATTATATGTATATATGTGTAATCCCACTGTTGATTCTGATATCCGTAACACAGGTGCTTGAGCTACCTATCTCGGAGTCAGATCAATGTATGTGATGTTGTGAAATATTATTTATTTATTTATTATATTATTTATTTTACAATTGTTCACTTATAAATCAGTACATGTCGTTGATTATGTCTCTTTAAATAAAAAATCAACATTATTTATTTCAGAAAATAAAGATGTGGACGAACAAACTGTGCGGATAAAGAATCGGATCAGAAATGGCGGCGCATCTATTCACTTCTCGCTCGCACACTATTTGCGTCTATACTCGCATTCGTGGGTGTGCGAGCGAGAAGTGAATAGATTCGCCGCCAATTCTGATCCCATTCTTTATCCGCACAGGTTGTAAGTATATTGATGGAGTCCAATTTTAATCGCGATGGAATACAAGGCAATATCTACCTCTTTAAAACAATCAATGGTGCAATTCGAATCATATTAATTCAGAAACGATGGTAACTCACTTGTAGTACTCTTCGCACTCCTCCATGGTGACGTCGGCGCTGGCCAGCCGGGAGCCGAACCCGCTGTAGTACGAGCCGTACCGTTGCTGGCACATCGAAACAAACGTTCATATTACTTCATAATCGAGGTCAACATCATACACATAGCACCCTAACTAGACTGAACGATTTCAAGAAAACAAAAAAAAAAAAACTAAAAACCACGCAAAGCCGTTAGTAAAGGGGTGACGTTCTTTTTCTACGGCACCTTTTTTTTTTTGTTTTCCCAGGGGATTTGCATTACGCATACCCGTCCGGCTGGCTGGTGTGGGCTGGATGAGAGTGGCCGAAAATCGGGAGCAGTGGCGTGCATTAGGGGAGACCTATGTCCAGCAGTGGACGAGTGTGGGTTGCTGATGATGATGATGATGATACCCGTCCGCCGGGGGGTGGACGGGTTATGTCCCAACTACCAACTAAAACCCCTGGGCACCCACTCATCGTCCAAAGTGGGGGGTAGTGGTGACGGGCACGAAGCCATGTGCACAACCCCCCGGACGGAACCCGATTAAATGGCGGGCAGGACGCAGGGGGGGTCGTTAGGGACAGCCAAGGGTGAGCAGCCGTCCCTATCAAGTACTGGAGGTGACCCGTGCAATGCCAGCGCAGGTACCCCGTACCGGACGCCGGCTGGCTCCCTCCAAGGAGAGGAAGGAGACGCGCATATTGTTGGCGTCTCCGACCCCTCCTCGCTCTTCGGCAGAAGGATGTACCTCCCGCGCGCCGTTCTCTACGTCACCTGTATAGAAATGCATTAAGGCTGTGTCAGGGTCGGTCAGATCAAGGAGTACGTGAGCATACCCTCTCCTGGGGGAGTGGCTAGCTCAGCATACAACTTCGCGGGCGACGACGTTACCGGGTGTCCTGGTAGGTCGTACAGCGATGAAGGGTTACATTGCGCCAGGTTGGGGTGAACCGGCAATTGCGATTAAGCGGTGCGGTCTAATCCCGGCTGTGGGGGTCTCCGACCGCTATTGGGCAGAGATGGACACCCTGGGGGGTTTTGATTAGGGTTTAAACTGTAGGTGGTGTTGTTCCTTGTTCCTTACACGTAGCAAGACGACAGCCATGATGGGTTCCCCGGGAAAAAAGGGGTTGGTTAGATCTCTTTGGATGTCTTTCACACTCTGACGTTTTATTCGAAAATGGCACATTCCGTTTAAGGCGACGGGTAGTCCTAACTAGCGACGCCAATCGATTTTTATTTTCAGCTACTAAACCGGGTCTTTTTTAAATTTCGGTTACAATCTCTCGGCAAACACTTATACTATTTATTAAATAACCATGCACAAATGTTGGGTCCGTTTTTGTACACGAGAAATTATTCACGCTAAAAGTAGCCGCTTTTAGCGGTAATTGATTTTTTGCGTACGCGTTGGACCCAACATTTGTGCATAGTTATTTAATAAATAGTATAAGTGTTTGTCGAGAGGTTGTAACCCTGAAATTGTTTAAAATAGATCCGGTTTAGTAGCTGAAAATTAAAATCGATTGGCGTCGCTAGTGTGCCCAACCCGTCACCTTAACAGTAAAACCCGACCAAATGAATCATGGTTACACTTTCAGATTTCCGAAACGTGTGGATTTCCTCAAGACATTTTCCCTCGACGCCGAGCTAGTGGTAGCTTCTTCACACAATCCTCTGGTAATTTCAATATCTACCTGTAAATGTTTCGAGAAGGCCTGCTCGGCGACCAGGCTGGCCGCGAACCGGAGCCCCTTGGCCACGGCGTCCACGTATTTGACATACAGCGCCAACAGGTCGCGCGGGTCACTGTCCCGCCGGGGGGTCAGGGACAAGTGGATGCCCCCGATAGGGGCGGAGCCCTAAGAAACAAAAATCCAATCAATTAAAAAAAAATGGTATTGAACGATGCCTCTGGTACAAGGGTTGAGGGTTCGATCCCCGCACAGTACAAACATGTGCATGAACATGTCTGTTTGTGATTATCTGGGTGTTTTCTATTATTACCTGTAAGTATGTATAATAATAATTCTCACAACATCTCATACGCTGACCTGATTCCGTACTAAGTAGCTTAAGCACTTGTGTTACAGATATGAGACAACAGAGGAACACAAATATATACTTAAATACATATATCACACCCAGACCCCGAACAAACACAAGTGTTCATCGCACGAATGTTTGTCCAGGGTGGGGATCGAACCCACGACCTTTGGCGTAAGCGGCAGGGTCACTACCAATTGCGCCATCCAGTCAGTAAAATATTTACAAAAGAAATGTATAAATGTATATATTTTGAATCCCACTGTTGATTCTGATATCCGTAACACAGGTGCTTGAGCTACCTATCGCGGAGTCAGATCAATGTGATCAATGTGATGTTGTGAAATGTTTATTTATTTTTATTTATAATCAATCTCGATTTTTTTGATAGCTGGCGCGTCGATAAAAGATCACTATTTTGAATTTAATATCACAAATAACATCGTGTATAACCATAATGTACAGAAGACGTCGCCAGGTCGAGTTACCACGCAGTGCATAGCACCAGGTCTCAGATATAAGGACGGTCCAAAGTCTAACAAGGGTATCAGAGTACATCCACCCACTGCTGAGTATAGGCCTCTTCTTTATCACGCCACTCCCTCCGCCGGTCCCCTGCCAGCCTTATCCACGTTTCCCCGCTGCCTCAATATCGTCGGACCATCGGGCAGGTGGTCTACCCACATGACATCGCCCCAATCTTGGCTGCCACCTATCATCTTGCCCATCTCCACTTTAGGTCACACACTCGCGTGACAGTTTCTACTACCCTAGTTCTCTTTCGGATTTTATCGTTGAGTACGCGGTCTCTTAAGGTGACGGGTAGGGTGCACTAGCGACGCCAATCGATTTTAATTTTTAGCGACTAAACCGGATCTATCTTAAACAATTTCGGGGTTACAACGTCTCGGCAAACACTTATACTATTTATTCAATAACCACACACAAATGTTAGGTCCGTTTTTGTACTGCGAAAAATTGATTCACGCTAAAAGTGGCCGCTTTTGGCAGTAATAAATTTTTCGCGTACAAAAACGGACCCAACATTTGTGCATGGTTATTTAATAAATAGTATAAGTATTTGCCGAGAGGTTGGAACCCAGAAATTGTTTCAAATAGATCCGGTTTAGTAGCTGAAAATTAACATCGATTGGCGTCGCTAGTGTGCCCTACCCGTCACCTTAAATTAAGCCACCTGATGCGTGTCTGTTTGTTGTTGTTGTCATCATCATCATCGTCATCGTCAGCCCATTTAAGTCCCCACTGCTGGGGCACGGGCCTCCCTCAATCACATGAGGGGTAATTGCCATACTCACCACGCTTGGCAGACGGGTTGGCGAGAGTTTTGATATAAATGCAGAGTTTTCCTTCTCTGGGTGCTGATGATCATGCCAGCAGCTTTACCTTAGTCGCCTTTTACGACGCCTTGGTAAGAGTGAGGGTGGCCTATTCTACTCTGCCGGGGACCACACGGCCAAACGGTTGTTTTTGTCATTTTGTGTAATCGATGTTACTACACATGTTCTATGTTTAATTTGTTTGTAATATAAGCACCTGATCAATAATGCATTTCATCATGAGGGTTAACTTCTTATTGTCGTACTGATCCACTTCGTTGGTGATCACCACCCCGCCAAGCATGTTGTATCTGAAAATTAAAGTATTACACTTGAAAATGCGTGAGACTCAAACCAGAGACCGATAATATCAAATGATATTCGTATGCCGGTTCAAACTGGATAGGTACGAAAACAAGAGACAGAGAGTTATAAAAAGTACCAATAAAAAAAGGTTTTCGCGACGGAAAAATGATGACGATGTACCCTCCTAACACCTACTGCTTTTCTTTAATGTCATGACAGACGAGCAGACGGATCATCTGATGGTAAGCGATTGCCGCCGCCCATTGACACCCGCGACACCAGTTGCGCCGTTTAACCTTCTTTCCCCCGGATTGGGCCTCCGGTACCCTCACTCACGCAGCGAAACGCAGCACAGTGCTGCTTCACGCCGGTTTTCTGTGGGGCCGTGGTATCACGCCGGTCGAGGCGGCCCATGCGAAATTCATGCGGAAGCGTGGCTCTCCCACGGTCAAATAATATTTTGATGAATCCAACTCACACATTAGCTATGAACATGTGATGTCCTGGCGGCGTAGTGACGCGGTAGTGGCGCTCCAGCCCGTGCGCCTTCAGCAGGCACAGGCAGCTGGCCGCGTCCCACACGTAGCGCGCGGGGCCTCGCCCCTGCCCGCTGCGGGCTGGGGTACGGCATCAGGAGCAACTGGCACCTGGAACATGGTACCGAATCATATTTTGGCATTTTTTGCGCTACCAGCTAAATGTATTATTACCACAGAATTACTTTCCTTTTTAACTACAATGTATCAATACGCTCGTGACCACGGCTGCTGTAACGTAGCCGAAACGTCGAGCCAAATATGTGAGTGCACATAATAAATATCGCGTTAAACCCCGTATTGATACATTGTAGTTATAATGCAACACGAAAATCTAAAAAAAAAAAAAAAAAAAAACTACTTTCCTTTTTTACTCAATATTTTATTGTTTTTCATAAGTTATGGTTAGGTACATTGGTTGTTAACATAATGTAATGCTAGGATCATAATCATGGACCCACAGACCTCAAACATTGTTTCCAGTAATTAACAATACAATATATTTATTTTCACAGTATCACATACATTGATCTGACTCCGAGATAGGTAGCTCAAGCACCTGTGTTACGGATATCAGAATCAACAGCGGAATTACAAATATATACATATAATACTTTTATTTTGTAAATACATACTTATAATACATACAAACACCCAGACCAATACAAACAGACATTTTCATACACACAAATGTTTGTACTGTCGGGGATCGAACCCGCAACCCTTGGACCAAAGGCAGCGTTCACTACCACTGTTCCAAACGGGTCGTCAAATACAATACAATAAAGCAATGTAGCTAATAATAATAATAATTCTCACAACATCTCATACATTAACCTGATTCCGTACTAAGTAGCTTAAGCACTTGTGTTACAGATATCAGACAACAGAGGAACACAAATATATACTTAAATACATATATTACACCCAGACACCGAATAAACACAAGTGTTCATCGCAAAAATGTTTGTCCAGGGTGGGAACCCACGACCTTTGGCGTAAATAAGGTAGGGTATAAATAGTTTAGGTGACGGGTAGGGCACACTAGCGACACCAATCGATTTTCAATTTTAGCTACTAAACCGGATCTATTTTAAACGATTCCGGGGTTACAATCTTTTGGCAAACACTTATACTATTTATTTAATACTTATAGTTCACTGTTTGGTCTGCTTTTGCACTCGAATTTTGAATAACCGCCAAAAGTAGCCGCTTTTGGCGTGAATAAATTTTCGCGTATAAACACGGACCCAACATTTGTGCATGGTTATTTAATAAATAGTTTAAATGTTTGCCAAGAGATTGTAACCCTGAAATTGTTTAAAATAGATCCGGTTCAGTAGCTAAAAATTAAAATCGATTGGCGTCGCTAGTGTGCCCTACCCGTCACCTTATGACATTGACATGAGTCAAAGAGAAAAAGATTGGAAGTCAATCAGCTGATTACTTTTGTACCGAAAGTTGATTTTTTTTTCTGAGATTAGACCCTTTGTTCATTAAGGAAAAATATTTGTTATCATCAGTATAATGCCCTCGCTAAGGGAGTTAGTAAGACGGTTAAAAAATCACGGTGTAGATATTAGCTATACTGGGACCATAGTTTTAAGCGATTTTGTACACCTATTAACATTCTCCATTGGCAATGACTACAGTTAAGTTACCTGTAGTTGAGCCGGTCCTTATATTCCGCAGTAATCTTGAGCAGCTTCGCGAACAGCTTGATCTCCCGCGCCACGTCCGCCTGGAACACGCTGGCGTAGCCCTCGCGCCGCGGCCACAGCAGCATGCACTCCGCGCCCAACCGCTGGGACACCTCGAGGCACTTCTTGATCTGGCAGGCGGCTTGCGCGAACGTGGAAGCTTCGCTGCTGGTGAAGGCGCCAGAGGCGTAGCTGTGGGATTATAAATTACATTTCAACAACATCATACATTGACCTAATTCCGTACTATTTATTTATTTATTATTCAGACACCTTACAAGCTATCAGAAATTAATCCAAAACGCAGTATAAACTTGTGACTCCACTAGTGTTCATGGGCGGCGGAATTGCTTACCATCAGATGATCCGTCTGCTCGTCTGCCACCTCTCATATAAAAAAAGTTAGGATAAATTATTACATTATATTCATGTTCATTAGTCACTCACGGATAATTTACAATAAAGAGGCAAAAGAATACAATCCCTGTCAAAATGATAGCAACTAAAAAAAAAAGAAATAAAAATAAGGTTGACAGATAATATCAACATAAATAGCCCAAATTGTCAGTATCTGAGTCAAAAGAAGCAAATTAAAAATACACAATATAACAGTAAAATCAAATAAATAAAATAGAATTAAATTAGATTTTTTAAATTAAATGTTAATAGTATTAAATATGTTCGTTAATAGCGATAAGACCGCCGAAATTGTACAATTAAGTTTCTGTAAAGCCTTTTAAAGTTGTGTTTTTTTTTGTGCAATAAAGTATATCTATCTATCTATCTATGTTCATTATGCCAAAAAACTACGGTACGTGTAGCAGATTTGACCAAAACTGTCTGCAAATAGGCTATTTCATCGTGCTCAGCAAGTACCTACAGAGAAGGAGAAGGAACAGAGGAAAATAAATCTTAAAAACAGGGATTGCAGATTTGCTCAAAAACTCCTGTTTTGTTCTGCAATCCCATAAAAATATACAATAATATGCTATAAAAATATACAATAGCATCCCAATAAACATAAAATGTTTAGAAAACATTCATATGTTTATAAGAAACCTCAAGACTTTTTTGACTAATAATTGTTTTTATGATCTGATTGAGTTTTTTTGCGTACAGCGGATAATTTTATAATTTGACAAGGCCAACATCGTAATGCACCAGAATTCAATTCATTTTTTTTTTTTATTTATTATGAAAATTCCAATTGTATAAGATTAATTTTATTGTAATGTTTTATTATTAATTTTAAGTTGCGGTTTTAATATTCAGTTTATATTGTTGTGCCCTGACAGGGTTGCATGTATGGAACTATTTATATAAAATTGACAACTTTTGTACCACATGTTTATGCAATATATCATTTGAATTTGAATCCCTATTTATTTATTTATTTAGTACAGCCACATGATACATATTATTAGAATCACAAGCCACATATTAATAAGGTCACAGTTCTGATATGCATCAAAATAACGGCGTACATAGCGCTTATTAGAAAAAGATTTTTTAAATAAAATGTTCATAGTATTTAATATGTTCATTATGCCAAAAAACTACGGATGTTAGAGATGTTGGAGAAAAAACTGCGAATTTGAAATGGAACTGGGTCTCTAAATTGCATCTAGGAAATCGTCGTCGACTAAGAGGCACACCCAAAAAGAGACGGCGTGACCATTTGGACCACACTCTCGAAATTGTATATCACCGATAAATCGCAAAGCGCGGGTACTAGGCGCGTGGGCCCCGCGCTGCGTGCGCGCAGTAGACTATTGCGGATATCAGACGACAGAGTAATTTCATATGTAAATGGTGGCAGACGAGCAGACGGATAACCTGATGGTAAGCGATTGCCGTCGCCCACGGACACCCGCGACATCGTGCGCGAAGGAGTCACAAGTGTGCTGCCAACCCAACTAACGCATCGAAACATAGAACAGTGCCGTTTTTCTGTGAGGCCGTGGTATCACTCTGGTCGAGCTGGCCCATTCATGCCGAAGCGTGGCTCTCCCACAGTGAAATACATAAAAAAGTCTTACCGTGGATGCGAGTGCAGATCAGGCGCCAGCCACAACAGCTTCAGATGAGTCCGCTGCATCAAATCCTGTATGTACTCCGTGACGTCATCCCAATGCTGGCGGCACTCGTCCCAGCTGTCGGTGGTCGGGATTAGGTCCGAGTCAAAGGCTGTCCAGTATCTGATACCGAGCTTGCCGCAGAAGTCGAAGAGGGCCTTGATGCAGCGCTTGTGGTTGTCGAGGGTGTTACTCCCGTCGTCCCAGGGACGATGGGAGCGACTGTGGGGGTCGGACCCTGGGAGAGACAGGGTATCAATATTAAAATCCACGATAATATCTCCTCTACTATCAAATGTCCTTTGCCTGAAGGTAGTCTAGTAGAAATCGCTTCCAGCGATAAGACCGCCGAAATTATACATTTAAGTTTCTGTAATACCTAGTTTTTTTTAAATTGTGTTTTTTGTGCAATAAAGTATATGAATGAACGAATGAATACTGCATTATATCTATCTATCTATAATATCCTCCAACCGATTACGGCTACGGCGGCCAATCTCAACAATCAGCCACTTACGCAAGGATATATTAAATTGCTCAAGAGATTGGGACACCAGAATGACACGACCGAGGTAACGGCTTAACGTGCTTTCCGAGGCACGGAGGTATAAGACCGCCAACTTCCAGACTCCGGGCTGACACTAAGAATTTCTTACCGAAAACTTAGGTACAAATTTTTGGCCCGAACCGGGGACCGAAACCGGGACCTCTTGCGCAGCCGTCGCTTTAGAGTGCAACCCACTAACCACTACGCCACTAAGGCAGTCAAAAGACACGAATGCATCAAGGAAGGGCCTTTGTTAATAATGGTAAAATATATTTACGGTGAGACAAGAGTTGGTGAGAGTTGGTAACTCACTGGATAGAACGTACAGCCTTCGAATCGGAGCACGCACCACTGGATTCTTCAAATCTATAACCATACCTCTACCAGCTCGGTCGTATATGAAAAATCTGAATGATTTTCGAAGTCAACTATCGATAGCTCCGCAGCACTAGTCCAAGCATAACCCGAGGTCCAGAGCGATGGCTTTGGACGCAACCGGGAATAGCACGCTGATATGATGATGGGAAATTATATTCATCAAGGTGACGCATCGACAAAACTAGCGGGAAATATATGCGCCGGCGACGAGTTTCATTTCTAACACCCAGACCCAACACAAATATTTGTTTCATCAACAAACATTTGTGTCGGTGCGTGAATCAAACCCGCGACCCTTGCGTTTCAACCGGCGCGGCGTGCAAACCACTGCGCTAAACGGGTCGTCCAATCTTCCTAGCTTGACAAGACGATAGCACAGATATTATAATATAATTAGGTGGGGGCGGAACTTTACTAACCATGAGTCCTAAAGTCCGCCAGACACACGCTGAACTTGAGCCAGTCGTCCATTGCTCGCGAGTGCACGCGCTCCACGCCGCTGTAGTGGCGGTACCCGCCCGCGTCCACCGCCGCCGCCATGTTGTTGAACTCTACCTTGTCTATGCCTGGGGAAAACTACAAGCGATTAACATTATTCAGTCGCAGCACAAATTCAGAACTTCAGCTGGCTACACGTAATCATGAGATGATTATAATTCCTATTAAATTGTCCTTTTTTTAGACACAAACCACCTAATTATAAATCGCGATCTAAAGTTATTACCATACTAAAGCTCATCATGTCATCTCATTCCAACTCGCAATGTTAAAAGAGGCTGGCACGAATTTTGTTCCGGGACTATCCATAGTTCGCGATTTAATAATAAGGGGGAAAAGGTAAAAAGTCACCATTCTATAATTTAATTTTGATTTAAGACTATATTTTAAGAATTATATTAAATAGAGATTAGATAGGTGTTAATGTATTTGTAATGCAAAAAAACACTTGAAATTCACCCTTTTTTACTTCGCAGAATTGACGTTTTTATCAATAATATTATTATTTTTATTTGATCTCTTGACATAGCAACACATTGACGTAAATTATTGTTCTGCTATTATATATAATTACACTTTGACATTGACACAAATGAAATAGAATTTAATTTCATGTGAAATAAATTATTCAGTAAAAAAAAAAATTATCATTGACTAGATATTAGATAGATAGATAGATAGGTACTCTTTATTGCACAACATACAAAACTTAAAAGCTAGGTATACAGAGATACAATGTTCAATTTAGGCGGTCTTATCGCTGGGAGCGATCTCTACCAGACAACCTTCAGGTAAAGGACATTAGATAGATATTATATTTATATTATATATTTTTTTTATCATTGACTAGATATTATATTTTATTATATTTATATTATATTAATATGTAATTACATATTTAGCGAGAGCCATTTGACCTGTAACACCCGCAATATTTGTAATATGTACCGCATACCGCAATTCCACGATAAAGATTTACTTTATGAATAATGAGTTGGTCTACCACACATAAAAAAACCGGCCAAGTGGGAGTCGGACTCGCCCATGAAGGGTTCCTTAGCAGCAAGTAAGATATATGGAAGGTAAATTGCGGTTTACGGTTTATACCGTATTAAAAAAAACTACCACTATATCTAGTTTAAACCAATTTTCGTTGTTAGTTTTCATGATTATGTACATCATATATTTTTTAGTTTTATAATTCATTTATTATAGAAGTTAGAGGGGGGGACACAATTTAACACTTTGGGAGCGTCATTTGCGCAAAGTATTGTGTTTAGAAAAAATGATGTAAAAAACCTCAACATCATTTTTAAAGCCCTATCCATAGCTCCACGTATAGGTTTGATGAAAAAAAAAATTGAGTTTCATTTTCAAGTATTTTTTTTACTTTAATTTTTATGTAAAAATCGTAATGCGGTTAACAAAATACATCTATTTACCAATTAGAATAGTTATTTACGGGATTGCTACCATGTCGGCGCGCCGAAATATCGGATACTCAAAAATAAGGTACGACATGGTAGCAATCCCGTAAATAACTATTCTAATGTTAGTGACCATGAAAGTTTAAAACAATATATCTATTTACCAAGTTTCAATAGAATAGTTCTAATAGTTTCGGAGAAAAGTGGCTGTGACATACGGACAGACGGACAGACATGACGAATCTATAAGGGTTCCGTTTTTTGCCATTGGCTACGGAATCCTAAAAAACATGCAACATAAGTAGGTAGGAACTAAAAACTCACCCTGAAAATAGTCAACATTTTCCCCCGGGCGCACCTCCCGCACCTTCTGCCTCTTCACCTGGCTGTAGGCCGACATACTGACTGCCCGGCGCACGCGCAGGCAGGCCTTAAGTAAGATGGCATGAAAGGGCCCGCCCGACCGTGGAGGCTTTGTGTCAAACTGGACGGCGGATGCGGTTAAGGTGTTACACAATATCATTATATCAATTACCAGTCTTACCGAATCCTGAATTATAGCGAGCGATGGTAGATCAGTGGATCAAAACATCCGCCTTCTTAACGGAAGGTCCTAGGTTCAGATTCGAGCGTGCGGTTTTTAACAGACTTCAAAAAAGTTGGTCCAAGGGTTGCGGGTTCGATCCCCGCACAATACTAACATTTCTGGGTCTGGGTGTTTCCTATGTATTATAAGTATGTATTTACAAAAAAAAAGTATTATATGTATATATTTGTAATCCCACTGTTGATTCTGATATCCGTAACACAGGTGCTTGAGTTACCTATCTCGGAGTCAGATCAATGTATGTGATGTGATGTTGTAAAAAAAAAGAGGAGGTTCTCAATTCGACATGAATTATCGAATTACCCTTGTTGACCTTTGGAACGTCCTTATGTCTGGGGCACAAGCGCTATTTTTCTACGTGCAGGGGTGTAACTTGATCTGACGCGGACTGTACAGTGCATATTTCTACAATTCTGTCTCTACGGACTCGAACCTACGATTAATACGATCTCCCGTTTTTTTTAATTTATTGGTTAATTTCACCACCACTAATTTAACCACTGACTCTGGGTGCTTTTGTTTGCTAATTACAGAGTTTGTTTGCTTGCTTACTACAGTCAAGCCAAGCTAATAAGCCACATTTTACGCTTCTAAATGTTAGCTTCATAAGGAGATGAGATACTTTTTTTTTTATCTGCAATCAGTCGACGAAAAACTTTTATCAGATCTGTTGATATTTTAACGAATGACTTTCGATAAGCAATCAAGTATGCAGACTCTTGTTTTGCTCATCCCGGACACAGAGCACGTCGGCTCTTTTCAGGCGTTTCACCACGTTTTGCTGGAGTAGGTGGCCCGTTAGAGGGTTGGGGTGTTGCAGTAATCTGCTCCTATATTTGGCCGAGTAACGTTTGGCTTCTTTTTCCACTGTTTCCACGTTTAGGTATTTGTGGATCTCTGAGTTTCGTGTGAACCACGCTGCACCATGGTTCTCAGGATGTTATTTTGTGCACGTTGTGCATATTGATTATTCACTTAAAGTTTTTAGATGAGATACTAAAAACTTTAAGTGAATAATCAATATATTCTTCAAATAAACGTGAATCGAATACTATAATAATGGAAAAGAAGTTATTATTACTTTTATTTGGAGAAATGTGAATCAAAATTATTGAAAAGAAAAAGGTAAGTAGGTACCGATGATATCGATCCACGGCCAGTTTATATTTATAGACTAAAATATAATATTAGTCAAATGTGGCCTGTTATTTTGGCTCAATTGTAATTGAGGAGATTTAGTGCAAAATTTAAATCTGAATCACATCGATTTATTGCATTATCAAAAGTGATATTATATACAACAGTTTTATTAGTTTCGCAAAATAAAACACGACTTTACCTTAAACAACGTAATTATATTACTATTTATAAAAGCAGCCAGATAAGTCTAACCAATACCGCCAGAACCAACACCACGATCGGTATGGGCACCGCTTTCCTATCGCTCCTCTGGCCATAGACACCAGACACCTCCCCTTTCTTCAGCGGTTCGGTCAGCCCCGGCATCTTCGGTTTGTCTATGGGCTCGCCCATCATGGAGAACTTCGTGGTGCTTGTGATTTTGACCGTGAGCATTTTCCCCATGTATTTTTCCTCCTTTGGTACTAAGACTTGCTCGTAGAATTGGTTGTGGGCGACGTAGTAATTCTTGTCGTGGGAGATGTCAGTGACAAGGACCTCGTAGACGGATCCTACTCTATTGGTATAGGGCTCGTAGGAGCGGAATAATTCGGAGAGGTGTTTGGTTCGCTTCTTCACTTCTTGGCCTGGGACCTGGAAGATAGTTTGTTATTTTCATACACCATTTTATTAACCGTCTTAACTTTTCAAGGGCCTTATAATAGTAAAGTCATCATCATCATCAGCCTATCGCAGTCCACTGCTGGACGTAGACCTCTCCAATTGTTCGCCACTGTGATCTATCCATGGCTTCTCGCATCCAGCTCTTGCCAGCCATCCTGCGCAGATCGTCCCCCCACCTAGCCAGAGGGCGCCCTACATTACGTTTGCCAAGACGCGGTCGGTTGTCGGTTCTGCGATAATGTAATGCAATGCTTTAATAGTAAAGTATCAGCCTATAAATTATCCCACTGCAGGGCAAAGGCCTCTATCATAGAAATCAAGTTATCGCTACTATGATGGGATTAGGCTTAATCACCACGCTTGCGGATTGATGATCACAAACCCGAGTTATGTTCCAAAAATTCGAAACATACTTTTTTCTCGACCCGATAATCGAACCCAGGACTACTAGACCAACAGCGCGATATAGTTTTGTTGGCTCCGCAGAGCACATCTGCGGAGCTCGAAATAATGCTCAAACAACCGAGCGCGGCAAGTCTTGAGATTGGACTGAAGATGAATAGGTCAAAAACTAAGCTTAATTATGATCAATAGCACCAAGGGTAGGATAATGGTAGATGGGCAACTGATAGAGTACATCTATCTGGGCCAGATAGTCTACTTCCACAACAGGCAAGAAAAAGAAGTCAAGCGTCGTATCCAAAATGCCTGGAAGAACTTCTGGTCCATGAAAGCGTGAAGGGGGACCTTCCTCAGACACTTAATAATAATGATAATTTAATTTTTTTCAGATAAAAATCCATACAATCTTGTTAGTAAAATTCTTATTACTACGTTAGCTGACATACTTAAATTATACAATATCCTTAATTTAAAATAAATATTTAGTTGTCCCCTTCATGTGCATTTTAGTCCAATGCCTACGAATGGGTCAATCAAAACGATCTTGCAATACCCTCAGGATGCCATTTGAGCTCTCACGCAATCTTAGCATAATTGAAGCAGTTCGCTTCCTTAGGATGGCATGAAAACCATCAACACCTGCTTCAGCGAACATGCTTGATGCGCTGCAAAAACTTAAGCGCTAACTCATCGACGTCTGTATTTTGCCCATTCTTACTTATGGAGCATAAACCTGGTCGTTCACCGAAAATCAGATGTCCAAACACACGATTTGTCAAAGAACCATGGAGCGCAGCATTTTAGGCATCAAAATATCAGATAGAATACGTAACTCTGACATGGCAGATGTTGTTCGAAAAGCTGCAAGACTGGAATGGGATTGGGCGGGTCATGTGTGCACAATGGGCGCCGAAAGATGGACAAAAATCGTCACCCAATGGCGGCCGATGGACGACGACTACGGGGTAGGCCCATAAAATGATAGTGTGATTCTTTTTTTTTTATTCTTTATTTATTTGGGGGCTTTTGATTGAACATACATGCCAGCCCCATCGTAACTTAATAGTGTGATTTTTACAAGTATGTCCAAGATTGGCAAGAAAGGGCATTACAGGGCTCAATGGAAGAATTTGGGGGAGGTCTAATCATAATCATAATCGTTTATTGCATGTTAAGTGGTACAAAAGATATTAAAATAATAATGACATACTCCCTGGCGGGCCTACTGTATTGTAGATAAATTTGTTTAACATGAAATAATTGTATAAAATATGTATAAAATTGTAATCCTAATTTTATAAAAAATATCTATAGTTATGTTACAAACATTAAATCAAAGTGGGCGCGCTGTGGAGCACGCTCCCCAGCGGACCCACCAAAAAAAATCATTACTGAAGGATTTTCAAATTCGTTTATGATATCAAAAAATTGTAAATTAAAAGTATATGTCACCGGAAAATAACAAGATCCGTAAGTTTATCAATTTACTAGGAAGTTTATAAACCTTCGTAGGATTCTTAACGGGAGATAAATTGTATTATTTTACGTCCACTTTTTCGTAAAATGATAAACTTACTGAGTTCACTCGTAAAATAATAAGAAAGCAATTACCAAACGCTACGCGTGATCTGATTGGTTGACTGTCACGTCTCACTTCTCTTTCCTCGCGGCCCAACTATATTATTATAAACCACTATTGGGACGAATAGATATCCGTTGGTTTATAAATTTACCGTGTGACGTCGGAAATTGATAAATTGACGAAAATATGGTCGTAAAATAATACAATTTATCTCCCGTTTAGAATCCTACGAAAGTTTATACACTTCCTAGTAAATTGATAAACTTACGGATTTTGTTATTTTCCGGTGACATATACAAATAAACTATAGTGAATATGATATTTATCACAACTTTCAATTTCTTCATGAAACTTTAGGGCAGCGGCGGCTTTTAGCGGCAAGTGGATGTTTCGTGAAGAAAATTAAAAGTTGTCGTAAATCAATAAATAACAAATTAAATATCATATTGATTACAGTAGATTTGTACACATTTGATATACAATTTCGTGATATTATAAACGAAATCGAAAAGCCTTCAGTAACAGATTTTTTGGTGACTAACTGTTTGGATACTCTGGCTACAGGAGAGAGTATAGGGTCACTGGACCAGGAGGAGTGTCCTGGAGGGCACACTCGGCAGGCCTATCACAATCAACGTATCCATTCATAGTTCAAAGACTGATCGTGGATTAAAATAGAACAAAAAGTATATATTATTTTATTAGGTAATCAAAGACTTTGTAAGGTGTTTCGTGGTATTCCTAGATAAACGTTTTTAAGTGTGAAGGTATGTGTGTCATGTAAATTTCAGAGTCATCAAATTGTTAACTAGGTAATTTCTGAATCATTGTCAGTCAGGTTTATTTATTTTTAAATTTGGATTAAGTGTTAGTATAATTTAATGTTTTATTGTTAAAATTGATAAGCTCCTTTTGTCCTTTTCTTTCTTTCGTTTTTGCCTGAGATACAGGATATTCCTAGTTCAGGCAACAAACTTAAAATTAGTCACCTTAGTATATCGCACCCTTAGTAAAATACCGACCTAACTCAAAATTGTTGATATTTTTATAGCATTTCTTTGCAATTTATTCTTGAGTAGTCTTGAGTAAATAACGCACTTCAAATTTCATCTCGTGTTCATATGTGAGTGTGCCAATTTACTTAACTCAAAATTGTTGTTAGATGACCTTTCATCCCTGGATTTTAGCCGATACTATTTTCACTTAGCATCTATATTAAAATTTTGAGTTAGGTCGGTGTTTTACTAAGGGTGCGATATGTAGATTTTAAGTATTTATATTGTTCTCGTGATTTTTCAATAAAAAAAAGAAAAAAAGAAAAAAGAAAGATATTTAGAATGTCATACCCTCTGCATGTTGGCAGCGGGCGTGCCCGGGCGCGGGAAGAACTGGTTGATGAAGAGCGAGGGGAAGCGCAGCCGCGCGCACAGCGCCAGCGTCAGCGCGAAGTCCGCCGCCGACTCCGACGGGAACCCGCAGATGACGTCCGTCGCGATCGTCATGCCCGGCACGCTGGGGAGCGCGGCGTCATCAATATTTTTTTTATAGATAGATAGATATACTTTATTGCACAAAAAAAACACAACTTTAGAAGGCATTACAGAAACTTAATTGTACAATTTCGGCGGTCTTATCGCTGGAAGCGATTTCTACCAGACAACCTTCAGGCAAAGGACATTTGATAGTAGAGGAGGGATAGGTGGTGCAATATTGAAAAAGGGAAATAAGAGTGAACTGTATATATATATATATATTAAAATATTTATGAGCAAGCGAGTCATCTGATGGCAAGTGATCACCGCCGTGTGTGGCCGTGTGGTCCCCGGCAGAGTAGAATAGGCCACCCTCACTCTTACCGAGGTGTCGTAAAAGGCGACTAAGGTAAAGCTGCTGGCATGATCATCAGCACCCAGAGAAGGAAAACTCTGCATTTATATCAAAACCCTCGCCAACCCGTCTGCCAAGCGTGGTGAGTATGGCAATTTCCCCTCATGTGATTGAGGGAGGCCCGTGCCCCAGCAGTGGGGACTTAAATGGGCTGATGATGATGATGATGATGATGATGATGATCACCGCCGCCCATGGGCATCAGCCACACCAGAGGGAGTGGAGATGCGTTGCCGACCTTTTAGGAAGGTATAGGCTCGTTTCTTGAATATCTCAATGTCGTACCGGTTCGGAAATACCGCTCCGGGAAGTTGATTCCACAAAGAGGAGATGCGTGGCAAAAAATGACGTGGAAGGCGCATCATCGTCTGCTCATTTAAGTCCGCACTGCTGGGGCACGGGCCTCCCTCAATCACATGAGGGGTAATTGCCATACTCACCACGCTTGGCAGACGGGTTGGCGAGGGTTTTGATATAAATGCAGAGTTTTCCTTCTCTGGGTGCTGATGATCATGCCAGCATAAAGGCAGGAAGGCGCATATTCCACAAAAATAATTGAGACAACATTACATACATTAGACCGTAGGAGAGCCACTTCGGCATGAATGATACCACAGCCTCAAAGGACACCGAAAATATTATGTGATAAGTGGCAGACGAGCAGACGGATCACCTGATGGTAAGTGATTGCCGCCGCCCATGGACACCCGCGACATCACAGGAGTCACAAGTGCGCTGCCGACCTTTAAACCCCACTTTCCACACGAAACACAGCACAGTGCTGCTTCACGCCGGTTTTCTGTGAGGCCGTGGTATCACTACGGTCGAGCCAGCCCATTCATGCCGAAGCATGGCTCTCCCACGGTCTAATGTATGTATGTATAAGTATAAGTAGTATGTATGACGACCCGTTTGGAACAGTGGTAGTGAACGCTGCCTTTGGTCCAAGGGTTGCGAGTTCGATCCCTGCACAGTACAAACATTCGTGTGCATGAACATGTCTGTTTGTATTGGTCTGGGTGTTTTCTATATATTCATCATCATCATCATCATTTCAGCCAATGGACGTCCACTGCTGGACATAGGCCTCCCCCAATGTTCTCCACACAGATCGGTCCTGTGCCTCCCGCATCCAATGGATTCCCGCGATCTTCACCAGATCGTCGGTCCACCTTGTAGGAGGCCTGCCACGGCTGCGACTTCCTGTACGTGGCCTCCACTCGAGGACCTTTCCGCCCCAACGGCCGTCTGTTCTCCTCGCTATGTGCCCTGCCCATTGCCAACAATAATTAATTTCTATATATTATGAGTATGTATTTACAAAAGAAAAGTAGTATATGTATATATTTATAATCCCACTGTTAATTCTGATATCCGTAACACAGGTGCTTGGGCTACCTATCTCGGAGTCAGATCAATGTATGTGATGTTGTGAAATATTTATTTATTTATATGTATGTATGAGTTGCAAGGGTTCGATTCCCACATCAATTCAAATGTTTGTTTGCTTTTTACGGTTGGCAGCGCACAACTTGCGACTGTCTATAGGCGGCAGCAGTTGCTTGCCATCTATCACACGCTTCTAGCTAAAAGTAAGTAGTAAATGTAGGTAAATGATTATGTAAGAGCACCTACTTGTCCCTGAGAAAATTGACGACATGTTCAAAGTCAGCTGTGCTGTACTCCCTCTTCATATCTGCGAGGACCTGGTCGCTGCCGGACTGAACTGGTACGTGGAGAAACCTGTAAAGTAAAACAAATAGTAGTATAGTATCCTCCAACCGATTTCGGCTAAGGCGGCAAATCTCAACGATCAGCCACTTACGCAGGATATATTACTCCTTACCCCTATCCATAAGACAGTCTCAATCATTGCCTATTTTTAAAGCCCGAGTCAAAACTCACTTTTTGCAACTTCAACACCCTCTTCTTCACTCTTCCTCATCCCATTAACTTTTTTTCAATCGTCCTGTTATCGGCAGCCTGTAGTCGATGGTCCATCTTAGATCCATTTGATTATCATATCATTATTATTTTTCTCTTTTTCTGATATCAATCTCACAACATTATGTGTATGTATTTGAGCATAACTTATTTATTAGTTTATAATACTGTATATTATTTATGTATTAGGGTTATAAGTTATATTTTAACATTTACAGTTTCTTTTTTTTTTCCCTTATTGAATATTGCACCCCCTACCCCTTCTCTACTATCAAATGTCCTTTACCCGAAGGTTGTCTGGTAGAAATCGCTTTCAGCGATAAGACCGCCGAAATTGTACACAAAATTTCTGTAATGCCTAGTACTTAAGTTGTGTATTTTGTGCAATAAAGTATATCTATCTATCTATCTATAGTGCTCAAGTGTGTGCACAAACACAAGTGCACTCTCTATTCCCTTGCCTTCATAATCCTATGGGACACCAGTGTGACACGACCGGAGAGAGATCGGGCGCAGGACTGAACGTGTTTTCCGGGGCATGGGAGTAGTGACCGCCAACTTCCAGACTCCGGGCTTATACTGAGAATTTCTTAACAGATTACTCAGGTGCAAATTTTGGCCCGTCGGTTTAAAATGCAACGCACTACGCACAGCGCCAAAGAACAAATATCAAATAGTTTTTTAGATTTTCGCGTTGCATTATAACTATAATGTATCAATGCGGGGATTAACACGATATTTATTATGTGAAACAACATTGTGTACCCACATAATTTGGCTCGACGTTTCGGCTACGTTATAGCAGCCAATGTTGTTTCACATAATAAATATCGTGTTAATTCCCGTCTTGATACATTATGATTAAATTATGTTGTGTTAAATAATTGTTTCTTTTGGAGCAGACGGCGCTCCGCGCTGTGTGTCCGCTCGTGACCACGGCTGCTGTAACGTAGCCGAAACGTCGAGCCAAATATGTGAGTACACAATGTTGTTTCACATAATAAATATCGTGTTAATCCCCGTATTGATACATTATAGTAACAAATATCAAATTTAAGAACTAACCACGCGGTCCCCCCATAATGTACTATCGGAGAATCCCACGCCTGATCACTTCGGAATAACGTTCCTGGGCAAGAGCGTCGAATCAATTTTAGAGGGCGGAGCTTTGTCGTACTCTCATTGGCTGTAATAATTTTGTGGCAAAAAGTTGTTTTTACCTACATGATTTTGATTTTGACATCTTGTCATCATTCATAGACAAACTTCCTAGGACATCTATTATCGAAACACCTTTGTCACATTTCTCCTTTAGTTCGCAATCGCAGTCCCAAATCCTTACTTCATAAAATTGGAAATTCATTTGTAGGATTGAGCATTAGAATGTTTAATAAGTTAACTCAAAAAATTATTGATTATAGAGTCACTAATGAGTTTTTTGCTATTTATTCTCGGTAGAAATTGACGTTCCGAATCAGCTGTAGATTACATAATATTTGACATCATTATTTGTTCTGTATGTACCTATATTGAACAAAGATATTTTAGTTTTTTTTTTTGAGTCATTGCTGTCATCGACTTTCGTTAGTAACGCGCGGTTATCGATATCATAACAACACGTTATGTTTGGTATATCACTCAAACTCCGCCCACTGAAACCATGCGCGACGTACAAATAAATTTGACAAATCTGCACTTTATGATCTAAAAAGTATATCATACTGTCACTGTAATCATAATTTGTATAAGAATGAATATTATAATTACCATATTATTTAAAAAGAGTAACTACTGAGTTTCTTGCTGATTCTTCTCGGTAGAAATTGACATTCCGAATCAGCGGTAGATTACATAATATTTGACATTCATAAATGTTCTGTATGGACTTAAATTGAATAAAGACATTTTTGATTTTGATTTTAAAACAGTTAAGCATAATTTTCTGAGCAACAGGTATTACTCTGACAAATTTACAAAAGGTAATAAGTGCTCATAGCATAGCAAACGAATCAATTTGAAAACTGACGAACCTCTTCGTTCTTTGACTGAACCTGGAGATAAGGTTCAAATTGCCACTCACTTGTACACCCTGTAGCCACATCAACTCCGCCCGTAAAAACCTAGGGATAAGGTTCAATTTGCCACTCACTTGTAAACCCTAGGATGGTGCATGATCTTAGCCACTTCAGCCAGGTGTTCGAGGATGTACGGCGGGTTGGTCATGCCGAGCCGCAGCCGGCAGCCCTCGGGGATAACTTCCACCAGTCGCCACAGCAGTTCTGGGAGCGATGTGCCGATGTCGCGCCCGTATGTACCTGGGGATAAGGTTCACAATACAATATATTATGATTTATTTGTGATTCTCTCTCAAAGACTTTAATCCTATTTACAATCTCGGCCGTATTTGAAACTGTATTCTCGTAAGCGGTTTCGGCGAAGGAATTATTATTATTTCTTGCACGTAAATAATATAGTTTCAATGGAGGAATTATTTTTCTTTGTACGAAACCTACGGTTGACGTACCATGGTTATGTACAAGAAATTTATTGTTTTATTTATTTATTTTATTTTATTTTATTTTATTAGGACAACCATCAAGATAAACACTGTTACAAGCAAAAAAGAACATAGACAAACATAATCTTAAAGCTAAGTGTCACCTTACTTATAGGTTGCCACGGCATGCAATGTGTATTAGTGCGTTAAGATTAAACTAAACTTTATAAAATTTAATTACATCCAAGACTAGTGACGTGTTCTCTAACGAGTAGGTGGTTCAGGCGTCAAGCATTGCAGCACCTGACGCCTGAATTTTTGAGGCTTAGTTGTTTGTAACTTTTTTCAATTCCGTTACCCTGCTTCCAATTTTTTTTAAGCCGGTTCAAAACAAGTGAATATCTGTAAAAGAGGGTCCCGGTGGCACAATCCGGGGGAAAGAGGAGATTAAAGATTGACAGCGCACTTGAGACTCCACTGGTATCCATGGGCGGCGGCAATCACTTACCATCAGATGATCCGTCTGCTCGTCTGCCACGTATCACATAAAAAAAATACCAGATAAATGAACCTGGTGGCTTAATCTAAAGCCGTCCCGTAACAAACAAAAATATAAGTAATATGGAATGTCCTCCCAGCTCATGTGTTTCCTCCTTCATACAATCCGGGGTCTTTTAGGCGGGGCGTGAAACGGCATCTCAGCAGGTCATTAAGGTGAGGATGGCATACACAATGGGTACTTTGTTAGTTATTTTGTGCCTGTCAACCTGATATTTGGATTTCACGGCCGCTTACCATCAGGCAGAGTGAGGTCATCCTGATTGGCCTTTCTATAAAAAGAAAAAAAAAGTACCTGAAAGAGAGGGAAATCCCGATTCCGTCGTAACGTCAGCTTTGAATTGGCCCTCTGGATCCGCTATTGAATGTCAACGAGGGGTTCAACCTGCTTAAACTTACCAGTATCCTCACTAGTGAGCCAGATTTCCACCACTCCCTCTTTAAAAGACTGCCTCGCCCTCTCCACTATCTCGTCTGGCGGGTAGCTGCCGAGCTCCCCGCGCGCGTGCTTGGTCTTGCAGTAGGTGCACTGGTTGAGGCAGCCCGTGTTGATGGGGATGATCTCGATGAGCGGGTTCTTGCGCACCTTGGGGAGCAGCAGGGAGGCGCCCCCGGCCTTACGCCCTTCTTCGGTTTTGCGTTGGCCGAATAGGCGGACCGTGTGGCCTGCAAATGTAATACTGACTGACTGAACGAGAGTACAAAATTTATAAAACTACAGAAGGCAGGTGACAAGGCTAGAAAGAAAAAGGCTTTTATGATGTAAACTAATTCTTCGACTCAAAACTCTCTGTATAATATAATATATGAATTTATACCTTCATGAAAATTAAAACATGATTTGTCTCTGTCGCCCCCGGTGTTAAATTAAATTCAAACTTTTAAGAATAAGAATGTAAATAAAAAAAAGCACTTTCTGGGTTGATATAAAGTAACGATATACTAGAAAAGAAGAACACTATTATATGGCAAAAAAAATAAATAACACTCCGATTAGTCGCTTTCAGGGGACGGGTAGCCCTAACTAGTGACACCAATGGATTTAAATTGTTACTAAACCGGTTCTATATTAAACTATTTCGGAGCGGGAGGCTCTAAGCAATCATTTATACTATTTATTGAATAATCGTGTAGTACTTTTTGATCTGTTTTTGCAGTTGAAATTTGGATTAACGCCTTAAGTGGCCGTTTTTGGCGGTAATTCAAATTTCGAGTACAAAAGAAGACCCAAAAGTGAAGTATAAGGATTAAATAAATAGTATGTGTTAAAATATCATATATATCTTTTCTCTCTTGTTTCACCTGGTCCGGCGATATTGTGACGGCAGTGGGGAAACAATGGATAAGGCTGGCAAGGGACCGAAGGGAATGGCTATAAGGGATAAAGAAGAGGCCTATACTCAGCAGTGGGTGGATGTGGCTGATATGATGATGACTCTTGTACAATTTATTAAGACTATATTTTTGTAATTATTTATTTAAATTGTTGTTGATTGATTAATTATTGTAATGAATGAATTTATTTTTACTTATATTGTTATGCCCAACAGGGTCATAAATGTTAATTGTGCCTATTGTTGTAAGAACTTTAACTAAACTTATGGTATGCAACAAAGAATTATTAAGAATAGCAAACTATGATTAGCTGAACACTTTAAAACTATTTAAATGAAAACTGCCTTTCTTGGTGAACCAAATAACAGTGTGCAAGCATGTATCCAATATAATAATATTGTTAATAATGAGATAATGTTAATTTTCACAACTTACCGAATTTCTTTGGACATCAATCACCTTTAGGCATATTAATTAATATTCAAAAAGCATTTTTTTTTTCTTATTGTCCATAATGGACCGGAAATAACACGCTTAAATTGTAAAATTAGTCCTGATGATCTTTCGGTATTAGAACTGTCTCAGACATCTCTTTTGGTTGAATCTGATCCCATTGGATTATAAGCGTGTGGTATGTAGATCTGTTCTGAATAAATTTTTTGATATTCCTATGGTGGTTTCCTTTCCAACATTTATATCTATGATAATAATATAAAGATAAGATAAGATAAAAGATAAAAAAATCTTTATTCAATTTAGGTCCACACAGAACACTTATGAATGTCAAAATAGGTACATAATATCTACCGCTGGTTCGGAATGTCGATTTCTACTGAGAAGACACCAGCAAGAAACTCAGTAGTTACTCTTTTCAAATATTTATGATGTTACAGAGTTTCAATCGAGAAAAAAAAATACAATTATGAAAGTTAATAGACTACTATGAATAACAACTCAAAATATTAATCAATTAACTTGACCAAGAATCCTTATCATTTAAATAGTCTTGTACACTATAGTAACCTTTCTTCATTAGGCAGGTTTTAATATGAGACTTAAACTTATCCAGTGATAGGTTAATGACATTTTGTGGTAGCTTATTAAATATCTTAATACTTAAGCCAACAAACGAATTGCCGATTTTATGAAGTCTGATGAAAGCTTAATGATGATTCACTCACTCAGGTGATCTTGCAGAATCATACCTTTTAATGTTTCCTCAACGATCTCTACGATGCGGTCGATCTGATGCACGCCGACGACGCTGAGGCCGGCGAGGTAGCCCGAGCGCGGCGCGCCCTGCGGCACGCAGCCCGCCACCACCACGTGGATGCCGCGGCTTTGCCCCAGCTCTATCTCATTTCTAGTAGGACCAACATTCATTTTATTGGTTATAGGTTAATGCTTAACTACAAATTGGCTTCCAGTAGAGTTAAAAATCATCAACAAATTATCTATTTTTAAGAGGAGACTAAAATTGTTGTTACTTAGAAAATGTTATTATTCTTTGGCGGAATACTTTCAAGATGGGCTGGTTTGACAAGATAGAGTCGATATTTTAATATAATTATAAACTTTTTATTTACAAGGGTTGCGGGTTCGATCCCCGCACAGTACAAACATTTGTGTGCATGAACATGTTTCTTTGTATTGGTCTGGGTGTTTGCTATGTATTATAAGTATGTATTTACAAAAGAAAAGTATTATATGTATATATTTGTAATCCCACTGTTGATTCTGATATCCGTAACACAGGTGCTTGAACTACCTATCTCGGAGTCAGATCAATGTATGTGATGTTGTGAAATATTTATTTATTCATTTATTTATTTTTTGTTTTATGAATTCGATTATAGGGTAATTATTTTTTAATGGGCTGAAAATTCACATTATATTTCATTAATCATATTGTTAGCTGACGATAGTTTTTAAGAATAATAATTGTAAGTAATTTATTAATAGATATATATTTTTGACATTGTAATAATAATAGTAAGTACCTAATTATTGTAACTCATAAATTTTACCAGCATATTCTACGCAACATGTATTTTGCTATGAATAAATGAATTGAATTGAATTGCACCTAAAGGAAATCATCTGTGTGGTCTCTCTAACATGAATGTTAAGCGGTAGTGCTCTGTGGAAAAGAATGTGCACCCTCAGAACAGGAGCTTGCAGGTTCATAAAGCAAGCACTCTGTATTATACATTTTGTGCATATCGTCGACTGCCTCGTTGGTGCAGTGGGTAGTGTGTCGCACTTTTAAGCGACGGCTGCGCTTGGGGTCCCGCGTTCTATCCCCAGGTTGTCCCAAAAATTGTACCAGAGTTTTTCTTTCAAGAATTTTTCAATGTCAGCCCAGAGTCTGGAAGTTGGCGGTCTTGTACCCCCGTACCTCGGAAAGCACGTTAAACCATTGGTCCTGCGATTGATCCGTCTACTGTCGTGTCACAATGGTTTCCCATTGGATTACGAGGTCAAAGGAATAGAGAGAGGATTTGTTTTTGCGCACTCACTTGAACACTATAATAAATCTTGCATAAGTGGCTGATCTGAAATCGGTTGGATGATATAATTACACTAGTCAACAAATTTTTAACTTCTTTTCGCAACAAATAGTTAACAGAGGTCCATAATTTTACTAAATTGCACTCTCTGATAATGAATCTGTTTTCAAAATTTTGATACCTCGTCTAGTATTTGATTTATAGAGAGTCAAATATCTCAAAATTTGGTTTTAGGTTCTTTTTCATTGGGAATTTCAAAACAAGTACAAGCAGTTTAAAAAAATGTTTTCGGCATATCAGTAAAGCTCATTTTCTCAATTATATATATCAATAATATTTATTTTGTAGTCTTTAATCTATATTGAGTAATATTCATATCAACATCCGTGTACTCATAGCGCGTACAAATCATCACTAAATTCTTGTAATGGAAAAAACATAAGATAGCTTAATTGGCTGTAGTGTTGCAGGGAAATCAGGTAAAATTATAAATTAAAAAGCATTTCATAATTTGGGGTTTTTATTTTCAAAATATCTATTAAAATTTGTTACATGCCAATTGATACATATTTAAATAAATCCGAAAACCGAAAAACACTAAGTGCCACTTTTCAGATTTTCAACCCTCTGTAACTTAATAACTTGACGTGATATGAAAATTCTGATAACAGATCTAGATTCAGCATATTAAGCTCTTCATATTTATCATATTTTTATTCAGGTTGTGTTTTCTTGCTGACTTGTGTTATTATTTGTGCATATTTATACCACTAGCTAGACAGTGAAGAAATGCATTGAGAGGAAGCATACATGTTTCAGATAACATGGATATAGCAATGTTGACATAATGATTCTGAACATGCATGCCAGTTGGTCTGTTTCTCATGTTTAAAGTCAGATGGTACTAACAAAACTTCCCAAATTCTAGATGATCCAAGCCTACCTTAGGCCCCCAAGTAATAGCCTAGGACTCAATGGACAACATTTCAAAATTGCTAAGCTCTGAAACAAAAAATACCAATTCTTTGTTTACTTTTCCGCTGCTCGAATATATATTTATTCATTTTTTATATTGCTTATTTACTGAGAAAAAAATTAAAAACTAAAAAACGTAAGATGACGTCATCGGACGGCAGAATGTAAAATATTTCTTTGCTTAGCACTTTATAGTTTTAAATTTACGAAATGCCAAACCCATGACATGTAACTGTCAAAAAAAAGACAACTTGTCAACGTTGAATGTATGAATGACGTTGACAATGTTGACACTAGTATTATTTACCTTTGACAGTAGTACTTTTTTTTTATTAAAACAATAATAAGCAAAGGAATATCGCTGTATTCAGCCGTCCGATGACGTCATTTGGCGCTTACGTCTATTTAGAATAAAAAGAATTTCAATAATTATTTTATGCATGAAAATGGACAAATTTTGAAAAAAGAAAAAATATGGGTCTGTTCATTTTATGTCTATTTTCATATAAAAAAACAATATGGACATGTTAAAAATATGAAATGTTGTCCATTGTAAGATGATAATGTTGATAGTGTATGCTAAAACTTAATAATAATCCTTAGCATATACAACAACTCACTTGAAATGGTCTTCGGCAGGACTTTTCACAGTGCAAGAGTTGAGCAGCCACAGCTGCGCTTGCCACTTGTCCTCTGTGAGCCGGTACCCATGCGCTGCCAGCAGTCCCGCCATGTACTCCGAGTCGGAGTTGTTGTGCGCGCAGCCCCATGTCTTTACATAGATTGTTTGGGTGCCTAAAATTATTAGTAATATTTTATGAATACATATTATTATTCTTATTAAGTAAATAATGCACTAAAAATATCCTCTACACATTATTTGGATGGTACTCGAACCCATTGCCTTTCCTCAAACTGGGGGGACTGCTCTGAAACCACTGAGCTACCAAGGGATGATAGTAAGTAAGTGGTGATTTATTAAAACAATACTGATTATAAGCATTGTATGTCATACTGTCATTGTCATAATAATTTTTAAAAGAAAGAATATTGAATTATATTAAAATTAATGGATTACTGAGTTTCTTGCTGATACTTCTTGGTAGAAATTAACATTCTGAATCAGCAGTAGATTGCATAATATTTGACATTCATAAATGTTCTATATTATTATTATTATTAGTTATTCAGGCGGGCAGTTCAGGAACTGATTATTGCCTGTATCCAGTTACATTACAAGTATATCTTATTTTCCATTCTGTATGTACGAGGGGTGGCTGAAAACTAATCTACCTAAGTATGAAAGGAAAGACATAAATGGATGATTTATATTTTATTTTTCTATGTAATCCTCTGCAACTGAAATGCATTTGTGACATTTGTCAAATAGTGACATTAGACCATTAAAAATAAATGTTGTCTTGGGTGTCAAAATAGTCGTTTACCGCCTCCTTCATCTCTTCATCTGTTGAAAATCTGCGACTTCTCAAATTTTTCCTTAATTTTTTTAATAGTAAATAGTCACAAGGGGCTAAATCTGGACTATAGGGTGGGTGGTTGATCTCTGCGAAGCCAATTTTATTCAGGGATGACCGCGCCGTGAAGGCCACGTGCACGGGCGCATTGTCATGCAAAATCAAAACTCCTTTACTGAGTTTGCCTCATCTTTTTTTTCTTTTATTTCTTCACGAAGCTGGTCGAGTAATCTTGCATAGTATTCAGCATTCAATGTTGTTTTTTTTGATAAATAATCTATCATTAAAATCCCCTCGACATCCCAAAATATACTTGCCATTGGTTTGCCTTCTGACGGCCGGACCTTAAATTTCCTTGGTGGCTTTCCACCTTTAAATTTCCTTTGCATTGACTCTTATTTACTTTCGGGATCCCACTGGTAAATCCAAGTTTCATCACATGTCACTATATGAGAAATAGTTTCTTCTTCCTCGTCCTTCACTGAGTCTAAAAATGCTTGACTACACTCCACACGCCTTTGCTTATTAAACGGCGTCAACATGCTAGGCACCCAACGCGCGCTGCCCTTGGACATCCCCAAATGTCCATGAATTATTTTATGAACTCGTTCCTTACTAATGCCAACATCTTTAGTTACCTCCCACTGCTTGATTCGCCGATCAGTCAATATTAGTTGTTTCACTTTTTCGACGTTTTTTGTAATCACCGCAAAAATTGGCCTTCCGCTACGAGGATCGTCTTCCAAGCTCTCAAGGCCATGTTTAAACTGTTTCGATCAAAACTTTGTAATGTATTCCGAAGGACCTGAACCTAGGAACGCCTTTAACATGCGCTACCTAATCTGGGTAGGCGTATTCCCTTCCCGATTGAGAAACTTAATCACAGCGCGATGCTCAAATTTCATCATTTTGTTATTTTCTTCCGACATAATGAACACAACACCGCGCCAAAAATTTATGAATGCATTAAAACAAATGAATGTTATGTTTTTTAAACAAGGAATAAACAAAGCACATAAATATATTGCGGCCAGTTGCATTTTCAAAACTTTCTTTAACAAAGTAGATCTTATATCAGCCACCCCTCGTAGTTGTCTAGTCTATTCCTAAATATATGTGTTTTCGGCTGAGACTACTTCTTGTGGTAACTTGTTCCACAGCTCGACCACTCGGTTGCTAAAGAAGTGTTATATGGACTATATGGACTTAAACAGAATAAGATATTTTTATTTTGAATCTGTTGAGGAATTTATTTACTTTATTGCATGATTTAAGTACTTAAGGTTTTATGAGGTTGAACTAATCATCATTACTGATGATATTCAAAATATTTTTCTTCTCAATTGGGGATGGTACAGTGGTAAAGATAATGATTCTGGACATAATAATAATAATAATAAATATTTCACAACATCACATACATTGATCTGACTCCGAGGTAGCTCAAGCACCTGTGTTACGGATATCAGAATCAACAGTGGGATTACAAATATATACATATAATACTTTTCTTTGGTAAATACATACATATAATACATAGAAAACACTTAGACTAATACAAACAGACATGTTCATGCACACAAATGTTTGTACTGTGCGGGGATCGCACCCACAACCCTTGGACCAAAGGCAGCGTTCACTACCACTGTTCTCAACGGGTCGTCGGACGTAACGGATCATAATCTTTTGAAACAGTGGTAGTAAATGCTGCGTTTGGTCAAAGGGTTGCGGGTTCGATCCCAGCACAGTACAAACATTTGTGTGCATGAACATGTCTGTTTGTATTGGTCTGGGTGTTCCGTATGTATTATAAGTATGTATTTACAAAAGAAAAGTATTGTAATCCCACTGTTGATTCTGATATCCGCAACACAGGTGCTTCAGCTACCTATCTCGGAGTCAGATCAATGTATGTGATGTTGTGAAATATTTATTATTATTATTACTATCCAATCCAACTGCAACTGGACTAAGCAACTGGTCTGGTTCGCCCAAAATAGTGCACTGAGCTGGGCCTATGAAAAAAAATTTTTTTGTTTCTATTCATACATTTTGAGCCATACCTTACTACTCAGGTTTAAATAATTTACATTCAAACCATTACAAAATCAGTATTTAATATTCCCTATCATTTATTATGTGAAATTAAACATTTGTTTACAATTTATAGGTTACCTGGGACAACACTCTCTAGAACCACCTTCTCAACGGGTTCGCACTCGCTTTTCTCCCGCTTCTTCGACCTGACGCTGACATTCTTCCTGCTGGCGTATCTCTCTTTAGGAGTTATCTCCTGGGAGGATATCAAATCCTCAATATCGTCTATAATTTCCGGAAAAGCGCCTGGCATTTTTGAAAAACACACATTTGTTTGACAGTTTTGACAGTGACAGTCTGCTGCGAGCAGCTGTTGTTGACAGTTTACTTTTTAAAAAATGACCAACGCGTTATGCATGGAAATCATATAATATGCAGCCCTACTTGATTATTTGAAAAGTTACTTTTTAACTTTACTATGGAATCGTCATCACCTCAGCCAATAGACTTCCACTGCTGGACATAGGCCTCCCCCAAAGTTCTCCACATAGATCGGTCCTGTGCCGCCCTCATCAAATGGATACAAGCGATTTTACAATGAAAAAAAAAATTAATAAAGGCTCAATAAAATGTATCTTTTCTTTCTTCAGAATGAATTGAATGCTGTTGGCAGACGCATAAATCATATGAATTTTAGGATTGTATGTAGAGTTAAGATAATAATTCTTAGATAATAGTGTATGTTAATTATCATCACGTTTCCAACTAGGGCATTCCCTATAATATGATATTAGGACGATACCCGGAGCAGTCTTCCATCAGCACACCCAGACAGCCAGACCCAAGGCTTGACCCGACCGGTTATCGAACTCAGAACCTCCGCACTTGGGCGCAAGCGCAACCTTACCTTAGTCACCGAGTCACCGCGTCAATCGAGGTCGTCATGTTATGTTTTGTACAGTGAGTTATTATTACATAGTAAGTTATAATAGTTCAATGGTTTTGTAGGTACATCCTACAGATCGCAAATAAAATATTCTCTCCTACTTTTGTAAAATATTTCCATAACTTTTTTTATGTTGCAAATAGAGCATGCACGACGTAAAAATCCCTCAGATTGGACACCATAGAGTAAGACGTAATAATAATTGTATAATGCTCTTCAAACAAAAAATAGATAGTAAATCAATCACCACAAATGAAACTAGTGACCTAAAGGCCATACCCACCCCTGGATAAATCATGCAAATCATACAATTATTACTATATAATTAACAAAAAATACTCGTATTAGCGTCCAGGTGATGCTCAATCATACATACACATCCACACAATCGGACCCCAATGGTCTCATTCATACTACGATACAAAGGTGGTAATCGTACCAGGATACATCGTGCAGCTGCAAGGCCTCTAATATTATTGTGTTAAAGTTTAAAATGTAACGCAGGGATTGCTAAGGGGCTTGGTGTATAGAAACAATGGAACATCTGCCCCGCTATGGCACGCACCCTTGGGCTATGGCGCCTTGGCTTGTGACAGGATACAATAATATTTCTTCTGCTTAGTTTTATATCGTTTGTTGATAATCTTGGATTAAAAACCGCAAATAGTAAACAAACATATCGTCGTAGATTGTAGAAGAACGTAAACTTGATACATACGGTCAGCATAAAAAAGGAAAAATCATTGACAGATGCAATGATAAGTATTTTCGATGCATACTTACTGCTAAGTTAGCCTTGATTTCTTACTTACTACAATACCAAAAGAATCTTTAGTTTGCCTCAGATACTCCCAGTTCAAGCACTCAACTAAAATAGCTACCTAGGTATGTAGACTATTTATAGGTAATTAAGTCTTTGTCAATAAATTTTATTTATTATTTTATTTAGGCAGCTGAAAAACCTAGGAACCAACAGTAGGTAATACGCATCCCTAAGATTTTCAGGACAAATATTATACCCAAGCTACGAATCCCAATCTAAAAATAATGATTTACCTACAAGTCAGGGTGGACGGTTTCCACGCAATAATGCGCAAAAGGGTCGCGTCGATAATGCAGCGGGTGCGCGACAGCAATGACAATATCCTTAGGACCATAGCAGCCCGTTTCGACTGCCCGATCCAAAAACATTGGGTAGAGAAGGTGATGGGTCTAATTTAATTAGACTGTACACAGAACTGTTTTAATTTTTATTTTTAACTGTATGTATTAATGTATTTTATTTTTGTAACTTGTACTATGGATGTAATTCCGAAATAAAGTGATTATTACCTATATTATTATAAACAAAAACAAAATGATTGATTTTGTCTTAACCATATTAATTAACATAAAGACATGTTGTTGAACACATGAAATTATTTTAAATGTAACTAAGTAACTAGGCAAACGAGTAAGTGGGTCACCTGATGGTCGCAGCCGGCATGAAGGAGTCATTGTAAATAACCATTCATAAATTATCATTGTAAATAAAGTAAGACACCATTATAAAGAAAAAATCCTGCAAGGGGATCACGCATCCGTTGGTTTTGTTGTCTGTCTGTCCGTCCGCTTTCCGTACTCCGTTCCGGCCCAGCCTCTATCCGTCCGTGTACGGACCGCTCTTATGTTTTTCGCGCCAGTCGCGTGAGGGAGCCCGAGTCGCACGTACGTGTGTCGCCAGCTTGTTGTGTGAGTCGGTTTTCGTAAAGCTGTGTTTTTGTTGTGAATCGGAACGTTATTTCTGGTAAGTTTGTTTTCTTTTTTGCCAAAAGATTTAAACCTTTTTTGCTATTACTACTTACAACTTGTTTAGCGTAATTTGTAGAATGTTTATGTTTATAAAAATATTGGTTGTTAGTTTCCTACCTCCAATTGTAATTATGAAATTATGTTACTTATAATGTAAACATATTATTATCCAACAATCTTCAATCTGTTGTTGGTCGAAGTTAACAGTTACTATAAGGTAGAACAAGTAGGTTACTTACCTATTAGGTACGGACAGCGACACGGGTTACTATATCTTGAAATTTTCCTAATTTTTTTTGGGGGGTTTTATTAAATTGGCAGTCGATTGTAGATATTTGACTGTTTTGTACTTACTTAAGCGTGTCCTTACATACCTGCTACCTATTTGTAAGCACAACATTACAGTATGCCTAATTACCTAGGTAGCTACTTACTTTGAATACCTAGATACTTCTGACTGCCGAAATTAATATTAGATAATCAACTATTAAGAAGACCAGGATTGCAGGATTTTACATAGGTACCATAATAACAGCGGCAGTGACAATAAAATCTCTCATTAAATACTTTCTGAAGTTGATATTAAATTGAGTAGGAATTTAACACATACAAAGCAGCAACAAGAGTTATAAGCTACACATTTAAAATATATATTTTTGATTTTTTTTTAATGATCACAATCTCCTCTTCTCTTTTTTTTAATGATCACATTACTCTGTCTCATCAGTCTGGTTTTTGTAATAGAAACATTCGCTTCGCAACCCTTAGACTGCCTGCCCTCAGTGCAAAGAGTATTATAATATATTTAGGACCCCTCAGTCGGTCCCTACCAAAGCAACTGGATCCTGCGTGTTTCATACATGTAATGTTACCATATATATACCTAGTCATATATTCATATGACTAAGTATATGGTAACATTACATGTATACAATATATACAGAGATGGGATGATGACATTCGAAGGCTGGCTGTTGTGGGCCAGCCCACACTCTCATCCAGATGAGAGTGGCCGAAAATCGGGAGCAGTGGCGTACATTAGGGGAGACCTATGTCCAGCGGTGGACGAGTGTGGGTTGCTGATGATGATGATGATCATGATATTCATATGTAATAAAGAAAGAAAGAAAATACATTTATTGACCATTACAACCCGGAAAAAGTAAATAATGTAGGTACAATAGGCATTGTTATGCCTATGTCGTGTTCGACACGATACAGATACAAAGGCGATATAAGAATGAGATGGTGTGGTTGTGTGTGGTCAATCGGGTCCCGACCTCAGCGTTTTCTGCTACGGCACTATCTGCGGTGCCGCAGCAGCGCTGGTATTCTGGTGGGACCTGGTTGCGAGTGAGTATGTATATGTAATGCAAATAAATAAATAAATACCTAAATAAAATATTTAGTATTTATATAACCTTATTAAAATTGTAACTTGAGGGAGCTACGCTTCCGAATGAATGGGCCACTCGACCGGAGTGATACCACGGCCTGACAGGAAACCGGCGTGAACCAGCACTGTTCTGTGTTTCTCTGCGTGAGTGAGAAACACAGGGGGAAAGGGGGGTTTATTGGTTAGCAGCGCACTTATGACTCCACTGGTGTCGCGTGTACCCATGGGCTGCGGTAATCGCTTACCATCAAGTGATCCGTCTGCTCGTCTGCTACGAATCACATAAAAAAAGCTTTAGAAGCGTATAATTATGTAAGTAGGCCTTAATTAAATGTTCAAAGTGGTTCAAAGTATATAATTATCATTCTGTAATTATTCATCTCGTGAAGTGCCGGGTAGATTGCGTGTAAGTACTAAATACTCGTAGCTACAGACACTTTAAATACAATACACACACAAGTAAACATAATTTATTGTCACAGTAAATATCTTTATTAACTTTGCAAATAAACAAAAACAATTTTACAAATTTACGACATTTTTAGTGGCGAATAAATAAATGTACCAGACATGTACACACCAAACATCTAAGTATAATTAAGTATTTGTTAATCAATTTACATCACACATTTTTCTAAGTTACATTTTTTTTACTTGTCTTTCGACAAAGGTATCTTTTTTTTATGGCTAGTAGTGTTGTACGTCAGAAACGCAGTCAACTCTGCCAATGTCAAGTCAGTAGAGACACATTATTGCGAATTTAATTGACAGGTGATTTGAGTTTATTTCTTAGTTAATTGAGTTTTCTTTTTAGAAAATCACCACCTATAACAAAACGAAACGTACACATAGACAACACAGTATTAAGTAGGAGGTTCATTATTTTTACAAAGGCCTCCTCCAACGACTTCCACTTGTTCCTGTCTTTTTAAGGTCTCTTCTTCTTCCCAGGGTTTACATTGTCGACTCTTATTTCTTTTCCCATACCGGGGGCACCACCCTGTCTGCAATCTGATGCATAAAAACTTTCAAAGGAAAATCGCTTGCACGCACGACATACAAGACAAGGCGCGGCGAGGGCTTTCATCCTTATGTGGTAGAACTACCCCTTATCCGCAGGATACGATTCGCTTCCACATTTATAATGCGGACGGCTAAGGAATGGAGCTCTCTGCCGAGGTCTATTCTCTTGTTGTCTTGATCTGGGCATCTTTAAGGCAATATTGAACAGGCATCTTTTAGGCAAACGCGTATCATCCTAGACCTCATCGTCGCTTTCCATCAGGTGCGGTTGTGGTCAAGCGTTAGCCTATTGACAAAGTAAGCGATTTTAGCTCTTCAGGTGGTTATGCGGCAGATTCTACGATTATATAGTATTTAATTATATCTTTACCTACCACCTTGAAATTCTCTCACATACCCTGAAAATTTTAATATAGTTGTTTGGGTAGGATGTGTAATATAAATCAAAACTTTTCGTTTTTAACCCATAAAGTTTCAAAACTTTATAGTAGGTAATACAATTTGTAACATAATGACCAGTGGTCTACAAAATAGTTGAGTGAACTTAAAGCTTGGAGAGCAGTCAAGGTTGCCACGGTGGCTGCGCACGGGCAAGTCGCAGATGGATGCGCGCGGTCCCCTCCTTCAATCCCCGTCTAGACAAGTCCTTTTAAAAAACATAATTGTACTGCGTAAAGAAAGAGTACGGTCACTGGAGTGATGACAGACCAGCGAATAAGAACGTGCCTTCTAAACAGGACGGTCGTAGGTTTGAATTCGAGTATGTATGGCATGTTCGCCATTGTTTTTTTTGTGGCAGCCACGCAGAATAACGCCGGCGAATCCGTTGCGTATTCGCGGTGAATCCGTTGCGCATCCGCGGCGGCGTCTCGCTCCGGTTTTAAAACGCTCGCAACCCGCTAGTGTAGCAAATTTGATCTGAGCCGTGCAGATTCACCATGTTTTCTTTATTCAAAACTAGACCGCAGATAATAAACTCATATGATCTAGAAAGCATCCCACTTACCAAGTTCAGGATTATAAAACTGAGTAGGTAATCCAAACAGTTCCATAAAACAACAGACGCCATGCGCCATGCGTTTGCGCACGTGTTCGCGTTGCGCGCCTGACCACCTGTCACGAGTTTTTTTTACATAGGCTAGTAAAAAAGGTTTGGTTACAGTTTTAAAAGTAACTATTATTATTTTACTAGTTCATGAAGTTGGCACGTCAGAAATAGAATATTTGTACAGCCAGCCACACATGTTTACTATAATCGGTCTTTCCCATGACAGTAGTAAATCTTGAATTCGATCTACTTCTGTAGTCTTTCCAGAATTGATATCAAACCAAATGTAATGACCGTGGGAGAGCCACGCTTCGGCATGTATGGGCCGGCTCGACTGGAGTGATACCATCGCGGAGGTACCGGAGGCCCAATCCGGGAGAAAGTGGGGTTTAAAGGTTGGCAGCGCACTTGTGACTCCACTGGTATCGCGGGTGTGCATGGGCGGCAGTAATCGCTTACCATCAGATGATCCGTTTGCTCGTCTGCTAACTATCACCATAAGAAATCGTGTCTGACATTAGGGTAAGAATCGATTGGAAAAATTGCATGTCAATGTTTAGTATGCCTACATTAATGGCTTTCAATCATACTTACTAGTTACATAGTATATGTACATATGTACAGACAGCTACTAGTTTAGTTAATTTAGGTAATATCTGTCTAACTTACTAAACTTCATCATACATTTTCACTTTGATGGTGTTGGACAATGCAATCGGGTGAAGTGGTGGATGTTCAACATAGAATAAAATGTATTTGAAAGACAACCAACGTGTAGATATGTAAAGTATCAGCCTGTATACTGTCCCACTTCAGGGCAAAGGCCTTTTTTTTTTTTTTTGGTGACACAGGAGAAATGCGTTACGCATACCCATCCGTCTGTAAACGGATGGGTTATGTCGGACTCTCCACTGGCGACGGCTTCTCCTAACGAGAAGCCGGCCAGAGGCATACCGACTAAAACTCGTGGGACTCTCCCTCATCTGTCCATGGGTGGGCGAGTGACATGGGGCCAAAGCTCGGAGCCTTTCACCACGTCAAGGGCAAAGGCCTCCATCATAGAAATCAAGTCATCGCTACTATGATGGGATTAGGCTTTATCACTACGCTTGCCTAATGCGGATTGGTGAGCTATGTTCGAAAAATCTAAAAATACCTTTGCACGAGAATCGAACCCAGTAATGTAGCTGTCCTTATATACATGGCCATGGCAATGACTCAGGAGCGGGTGTGTTAGAGCTATTTGATATAGCAGAGTATGGCTACTGAAACATTTGTAAAAAACAAAAACTAAATAACTAGGTTGGCGGAGCGACCCAAAGTGAGCCTTGCCTCCGAGAATAAGTGTCTCCATCTATGTCGGTCCTGCGGGACCTCCTGCCAGTCATCCTTCTGAAGTCACGCAAATCCTTTTCGACCTCGTCTCTCCATCGGTACCTTGGACGGCCAACTGGCCTTCGACCATTTGGCCGTCCAAAGTACGCTCTTTTTACTGCACGATTGTCTCTCATTCTCTCGAGGTGGCCGAGCCGGCGAAGTCGATGTGCTTTAGTTTCGATCATATAAGGCTCGCCCACCTGGTTTGTAGCTCCCAGTTCGTCCTCCTCCTCCAGGTTCCATCCAGTGTTTATGTAGTCCCAGAGTCTATATCCAGATCTTTCGTTCAGCCACAAGGAGCTTTGTCTCTTCCTTAAGGCGACGGGTAGGGCACACTAGCGACGCCAATCGATTTTAATTTTAGCTACTAACCCGGATCTATTTTAAACAATTTCGGGGTTACAACCTCTCGGCACACACTTATACTATTTATTAAATAACCATGCACAAATGTTGGATCCGTTTTTGTACGCGAAAAATTTATTCACGCCAAAAGTAGCCGCTTTTGGCGTGAATCATTTTTTCCCGTACGCGTTGTACCCAAAAAATTTTAGTAAGTTAGTGTCCAGGCTTCCCAATATTTAAAGCTGTGAAACACTTGTAATAATAGAAAATTAGTTTCTAAATAAAAGCTATCAGTTAGCACAGCAGACTGCCACGAGCTGCCAATCTTACGACCGCTCAGTAACGAGGTCATCAAGATAGATAGTATTATCTCGTAATTCTCACTAAAGTGAGATATTTGCACAATATTTGGACAGCCCAGGTCACAGGGTATCTGATATTAACCACGCGGCAACTTAATGTTGCGCGAAATTATCTGTTTAGTATAATTACGAATTAATTTGCTGACAGCTTAATATTTTACTGGCTTGATGGTGCATTCGTAAAGGCCCTGCCTCATACGCCAAAGGTCGTGGGCTCGAACGTGCGCTTGTTTAGAGTCTATATACTTAAGTACCTAAGTCTACAAATAAATATTTATTGCAAATAACTTAAAATTACAAATTTATGAATATAATAAATGATTCTGATTCTGAACTTATATCTAGTCATATTAACCTATAATCATAATAAATAAATATTTCACAACATCACATACATCCGACAGAGAACCAGAGTCACCGACATAGCCCACCGAATTAGCAAACTGAAGTGGCAGTGGGCTGGTCATATTAGCCGCAGAACTGACAGCCGTTGGGGCCGTAAAGTTCTTGAGTGGAGACCGCGACTCGGTAAGCGTAGTGTAGGACGCCCTGCGACAAGATGGGATGATGACATTCGAAGGCTGGCTGGTGTGGGCGAAAATCGGGAGAAGTGGCGTGCATTAGGGGAGACCTATGTCCAGCAGTGGACGAGTGTGGGTTGCTGATGATGATGATGATGATCACATACATTGATCTGACTCCGAGATAGGTAGCTCAAGCACCTGTGTTACGGCTATCAGAATCAACAATTTTTTTCTTTTACAAATATATACATATAATACTTTTCTTTTGTAAATACATACTTAGATATAACACATAGAAAACACCCAGACCAATACAAACAGACATGTTCATGCACGCAAATGTTTGTACTGTGCGGGGATGGAACCCGCAGCCCTTGGACTAAAGGCAGCGTTCACTACCACTGTTCCAAACGGGTCGTTAAATAAGTATCTACTAATATTTGACATTTTGAATCATTGGTATAATGCACTTTAAAATTTATCGACAGTCTTCGGGTGAGACTCAAACCCACGATCTTTTGCTAACCGGGCAACTGCTTTACCGATTAACTTACCTAATTTTTTTATCTTTGTGATGGACTTTGCTTGCTTTAGGTTCGAGTCCCAGCCGAAGACTGTAGATAATTTTTAAGTGCATTATTTGTCATTTTGCTTGAACTAAAATTCATCATCATCATCGTCAGCCCATTTAAGTCCCCACTGCTGGGGCACGGGCCTCCTTCAATCACATGAGGGATAATTGCCATACTCACCACGCTTTGCAGACGGGTTGGCGAGGAGATATAAATGCAGAGTTTTCCTTCTCTGGGTGCTGATGATCATGCCAGCAGCTTTACCTTAGTCGCCTTTTACGACACCTCGGTAAGAGTGAGGGTGGCCTATTCTACTCTGCCGGGACCACACGGCGACTGAATTAAAATTATTCCTCTGTTACCTGATGTTGAATGAATTTATTACGGTTGTTTTCATTGATTCTCTACCCATAACAATATGAAAGGTCCTTTGCATACGCCTCTTAAAATCTGTTTAGACTTTTTGCATTCCGCCTACACAGACGTGACTCAAACCTCTTGTAATTTGACTCACACTCGAGTGAGGGTATTTTGACCCTGACTTTCATTTTTTGACTCATGCACCTGTAACCATCAATTCCGCAACTAAGTACTTAAGTAAGTATTATGTGATGGATGACGACTACCTAGTACCTACTAGGTACGGTAATAAGCCACACATCATTTTTTTATGATAGGTGGTGGCAGACGAGCAGACGGATCGCCTGATGGTGAGCGATTACACCCGCCATAGTAACCCACGACACTTGTGGAGTCACAAGTTCGCTGCCAACCTTTAAACCCCCCTTTTCCCTCGGATTGGGCCTCAGGTACCCCTCACTCACGCAGCGAAACACAGCACAGTGCTGTTTCTCGCCGGTTTTCTATGAGGCCGTGGTATCAATCCGGTCGAGCCGGAAAATTCATGCCGAAGCGTGGCTCCCCCACGTTTCCGGTATACATATCTATCGTAATGTAGGTATACAAATCTGTCAAATTTCTTCAACCGATTATCACCTTATTGTCAAACATGTTTGGTTCAATATCAATTGACGATTGAACGTGCGAGAGCCACGCTCTATGGGCGGCGACAATCGCTTACCATCAGGCGATGCGTCTGCTCGTCTGCCACCTATCACATTTCATTCATCATCATCAGCCCATTTAAGTCCCCACTGCTGGGGCACGGGCCTCCCTCAATCACATGAGGGGTAGCTGCCATACTCGCCACGCTTGGCAGACGGGTTGGCGAGGGTTTTGATATAAATGCAGAGTTTTCCTTCTCTGGGTGCTGATGATCATGCCAGCAGCTTTACCTTAGTCGCCTTTTACGACACCTCGGTAAGAGTGAGGGTGGCCTATTCTACTCTGCCGGGGACCACACGGCCACCTATCACATAAAAAAAGAGAAATTTGACAGATTGTGGTAACCTAACGTGTGGCTGTCTGTACATAAATTGGTAATTTTGAATAAAATTACCAAGATAAACAGTTTGTGGAAGTCTACTGTTCCCAGCTGTCATCATACTGTGTCATATACATAATAATAAGCATATTTTTAAAGTTTATAAAACTAAAATTTGAAAGATCCGCTTCCGCCCACAGTTTATAACAAAGAATACCTACAGAAAAAATATCTGGTACCTACAGACACATGAAGAAATATGGATTGTGTGTGTGTTGTGTGTCGAATGAATTAAAACGACACATAGTCATAGCGAGGAGACACTTTAGCCTTCTTCTCGGTCTTCTTGGGCAAGAGCACCGCCTGAATGTTGGGCAGCACACCACCCTGGGCGATCGCCACGCCCGAGAGGAATTTGTTCAACTCCTCGTCGTTGCGTATCGCCAGTTGTAGACGACGAGGAGTTGAACGATATTTGATATGTACCGAGCTTTGATTATACGATATCAAAGGTACCGAGGATTTAATTTGTTTGGGTCTAGCCCAAACAAATATCGAACCTAACAACCCCAACCTCAAGCATATTTTTCTTCTATGGGGACGCTAATTGTATAAGCTGCCATCGCTTTTGAAAACTGACTAAAAAGTAAAGTAATACAATAATCAATATAAAAAATAATAACAACCACAATCGTAAAACATAGTGGGCTGATATTTTCGTGCGTTGCGTCTACGCATCCCGAAATACAAGCACTTGTTCTTGCCCATGCGCGCGCGCCGAGCCGTCTGCCTCTTACGTCAGCGTTTCACAACAACCTCTGATTGTGCACCGAACTTATGGACCTAAGATTAGAGAAGAGAAAGCGGAAAGCTGTCGGTTGTAAATCGATTGGGGATGCTGTTCATAAGTATGGTATTATAGTCAGCAGCGTAAAAAATATTTTGTACAGACATCACAATGGACAATACGACAAAAAAATATATTCGCATTTTTATACGCTTTTCGAATAAAGAAAGAGAAAAAAGATGACCCATATTTTTTACTTATCATTAAATGTGTCATTTTATTGAAATATTTATTTTTTAAATTACTAATTAATATGCCGGATGTGACGTTAGCCCTGAGGCTCAACGTATTGTAATGTCGGTGCTAATTGCTCAATAAAAAAAGTTTAGGCGACTTTAAGTAACTTACTGTCACTGTCATTACTTTGTTTTGTCATTTTATAATAAGAGATTTTACTTATTTTTAAATTAACGTGAGCAAAAGCATTATTAATTTGTAATGCCGAGTGATGACGTCACAGGAAGATTTTTACATTTTATTTTTTTCTTCATCATTATCTGTTTAAAAATCTGGAATTATTTTTCTTAAATTTCTATGCATCTAATCTAGAAATAGTATTTTTCATTTCGGAAAATGTTTTTTTGTCGTATTGTCCATTACTCATCTTAGCGTGTAATTCCCGTTGCAATCAAAGCTGTCGCCTTGGAGCCCGGGTTACGCTTAGACCCTGATTCATGATTTGGGGAGTCTGGTAATTACAATGAAGCCAGTCGCTTCAACCTTGCCGTGGTAGACAACCACGCAAAACGTGGTAGGTTTGACAACCTATGCGAAAGTAATTTAGAACGTATAACCATGATTCACGCCGTCAGATTTTTTTAATGTACTATATAGGCCAACTCTTGACCACAATCTCACCTGATGGAAATTGACGATAAGGTCTAGGATGTAACGCGTTTGTCTAGAAGCTGCCTGTACACTCTTGCCTTAAAGGCCAGACGGAAGTCAGATGGTAATCTCTTCAATGGCTTCAATGCTATTACCAAACTTGCCGAATCCTTGATCCAAGCGTAGAGTACTTACCTACCCCCCGGGCTTTCGTTGAGAAGATGAAACAACAATCGGTTGCCTTGCCATAGAAACTTCCGCTTCCCAATTACCAATAAGCTAAGTAGAATTTTAGGGAGTGGCAAATATGGAAGATTTTTTTCTGAAAAAAGTGTATAGGTATCATGGAAAGACGAGCCTCAAAACATTACAATACTTTTTTAACATAATGTTATTGTGAACTTGGTTAGGATATTCGTAGGACTGTCCCAGGAGCTAACTCCCCTATCTCACGCGTCTGCAGGCTTCTCAATTCCCTCAGTGATCAATTGATATTTCTCTGACTCTCTTGGCAACATTACAAGAGCACTGCACAGTTGCAATTAAATGAGAAAATGTATATGAAACTATATCTAGATGTAAAATTGTAAATTGTAGTACTATTCTCTCTTCTCTGTTTTTCTTATATTGCATGTGTGGTAGTTTACCTATAAGAGATTGTACAATTAGCTCTAATCGCATCATGTATTTAAGTTGAATTAATTATATTTGTAACAATCGTTGGTAGACACAACAATAAATAAATAAACATTGAATTGCAGAGGTCATAGGGGTGGCAAATTCTTAAGGTGACAGGTAGAGCACACTAGCGACTCCAATCGATTTTAATTTTTTGTACGCGAAAAATAGATCAGAGGGACAGTATACAGGCTGGTACTTTACTTTATCTAGTTCCGAGGCACGGGGGTACAAGACCGCCAACAAGACCATGGTTATTTAATAAATAGTATAAGTGTTTGCCAAGAGGTTGTTACCCCCGAAATTGTTTATAGTAGATCCTGTTTAGTAGCTAAAAATTAAAATCGATTGGCGTCGCTAGTGTGCCCTACCCGTCACCTTAACATTTGCGCACACGCAGATTGTGACGCAGTTGCAGACCGCAGGAGTCTGACAGACACCGAGAGAAATACCACGAAATACGCTGCAAACGGCTTAATCTTTGTAAATATTTACAGGTTTTATCTTCCATTTGGTGCGATGGTAGCTCAGTGGATAAGAAACCACCTTCCATTTGGGGGTCGTGGTTCGAATCCGAGCATGCACCTCTAGATTTTTCAATCTATCGTCATAATAATTCTAACATTAGCTCGGCTTTGAGGGATAACCTGCACATCTCGGATAGATTTTCAAAATAGTGGATACTTAAGTAAACAATATTTGAGTCTGAACGTGTTGTATCTCATACTGCCACACTCAGAGTCGTTGATTAACTTAGTTGGCCTTGGTGACGGGTAGAGCGCACTAGCGACGCCAATCAATATTAATTTTTAGCTACTAAACCGGATCTACTTTAAACAATTTCGGGGTTACAACCTCTAGGCAAACACTTATACTATTTATTAAATAACCATGGTCTTGTTGGCGGTCTTGTACCCCCGTACCTCGGAACTAGATAAAGTAAAGTACCAGCCTATATACTGTCCCACTGCAGGGCAAAGACCTCCATCATAGAAATCAAGTTATCAATACTATGATGGGATTAGGCTTAATCACCACGCTTGCCTAATGCGGATTGGTAATCACAAACCCGAGCAATTTTCGAAAAATTCGAATCATTCTTATTGCTCGAGCCGGTAATCGAACCCAGGACCCCGAGATCACGGTCCGGTACTTAAACCACTAGACCTACAGGATTTCATTAACTAGTTACACGGTAAAAATGAGTTTCATTTTCCATTAGCCGTGTGCTAACTAAAGTTCTTTCACTGACCTGGGAAAAAACATATCGTCATCGGACGGCTGAATACAGCGATATTCCTTTGCTCATCATTGTTTTAATAAAAAAAAGGTATTATTGTCAAAGGTAAATAATACTAGTGTTAACATTGTCAACGTCATTCATATATTCAACGTTGACAAGTTGTCTTTTTTTTGACAGTTGCATGTCATGGGTTTGGCATTTCGTAAATTTAAAACTATAATGTGCTAAGCAAAGAAATATTTTACATTCTGCCGTCCGATGACGTCATCTTACGTGTTTTAGTTTTTAATTTTTTTCTCAGTAAATAAGCAATATAAAAAATTAATAAATATATATTCGCGCAGCGGAAAAGTAAATAAAGAAATGGTATTTTTTGTTTCAGAGCTTAGCAATTTTTAAATGTTGTCCATTAGCTGTGTGCTAACTAAAGTTCTTACACTGACCTGGGAAAAAACATATTTCAAATAGACCACAAAATAAATAGACACAGGAGGTTCCCTAGCTGACATTGATATCGAAGAGTTCGTTCGGCAATGTTGAAGATAGAACACTGGAGAGTGTTAATATCTAGTCTAATTAGTAATGTAGGTCAGTTATCTGTGCATAGGTTATAATTAGTAACAAGAACATGTAAATACAATGTGACGACGTAACACGTACATACGTAAGGTTCTACAAGATGGTACACTTACACCATTTAATAAATATTTCACAACATCACATACATTGATCTGACTCCGAGATAGGTAGCTCAAGCACCTGTGTTACGGATATCAGAATCAACAGCGGGATTACAAATAGTTCATGCACACAAATGTTTGTACTGTGGGGATCGAACCCGCAACCCTTGCACCAGAGGCAGCGTTCACTACGACTGTTCCAAATCGGTCGTCAAATTCACCATTCACCAAAAATTCACCATTGGGAATGATATCTCCTTAAGCATAGTGGCTTGTGAGCCAAAATTACCAAGTTTCATTAAATAATAAATAAATAAATAAATAAAAATTTGACTCAGCTCTATATTATAATAATATCCTCCAACCAAATTCCTTTTTTGTTTATTTTTAGCATACTGTAAATAGGTACTTTATCTATACTATTAATAAAGAGGATAATACGCCTCGGCGGGTGACTGAATTCAATTCAATTCAAAGGTACTTTATTTGCATAGGCTTATATACAGCTCTAACAAATCGTCATACATTATAAATATAAATTATAACTATGTATATTATACATGTAATTACACATATATGTCGATACAAAAAATATACTAAGAAATGAATAAATATAATGTAATTCTACCACCGGAATCGGAAAGTTGATTCTGACGAGAAGATCCGGCAAGAAACTCGGCAGTTAGGTACTCTTTTAAATCGCCAAAATTTTTATCGAAGAGTTTATCATTTCCACAAATTCTTGTCATTTATGTAATCATTAACTGTATAATAGGTTTTTGCCATTAAATAATTTTTAACATGTATTTTAAATTTAGGAATTGGTAAATCAACAAAATTTTGTGGTAACTTGTTAAATATTTTAATACTCATTCCTACAAATGAATTACCAATCTTATGAAGTCTGAGATGTGGAACAGCAAGCTTGTGTTTATTTCTAGTATTTAGGTTATGGTTGTCGGATTTTTGAGGGAATTTTTAAAAAAATTATAAACATACATAATACAGTCGCTTCTATTTTACTTTTGTAACAGAAAATCACTAATCATAATATTGTGGATCGTCAGCTGGACCTTTTATATTGTTTAGGTATATCCTTTTTTTCCCCGACTACAGCAAAGCCAAAAAGGAAGGGTTATGATATTAGCAGTCTATGTATGTAGTATTTAAATATGTTTGTAAGTATGTTCCTAGATTCTGCCTAAACTACCCAGCCGGTTTTGACGAATGAGGTATCAATCGATTCCTTATTACCACATGAATATATAATTTATTCATGTGTTATTTATTACAGTCCAGGAGCCCAATTCTCGTGCACGTGATATTTAGAAAACATGGCGGATATCACCTGAAAACCCTACAAAAAATCTATGTTTTAGTGATATATGTCGTATAATAATAAATGTCACGAGTACGAGAATTGGGCTCCAGATGACCTAGGCTTATATTTTTATTGTTTTGATATGTTACTTTTATAGTTCTGATGTTTTTTGAGTGCCTTGTTGTACTGAAGAAGAATATAAATAATTGTTTTGCATTTGATATCAGTTCGTTTCTTGGCATCACCAGCAGCTTTATAGCCCACAGATGTAGAAATAAAAATATCACGGTGAAAGCAAATTCGTCAAATATATTCCACGCCCTTCACAAATTAGACTTTGAAATGTGAAGAAAGATACAAATCTGAACGGTGTCATTGTATGCAAATGTGCAATAATTTTAGAATTTGAAGTGGACGTACGTCGGTGGGTAAGTTATTGAATACACTCGTAAATCTGATTGATAAAATAGTATAGTGTCTGTTACACTAGGCAAACACTATATAATAATTCTGTGCGTCCTGAGAAAAGTGGTACAAGTCGACTTATATCGAATTTGATTTTCGTCTTGCCACTTCATCACAAAATCTTCTATTTTTATATATATTCAAATTAATCATAATCAATCATAATCATCATCTTATGGCAAAGGCTTCCCTATTACTGTGCTATTAGGCACAGTAGATAAATACGCTAAAGCAGTATCGACACTCCGCCATTTTGGACAGAAAGTTACCTACCGTATATACGGTTGTCCTCTTATTTTTGTAAAATATTATTCTTACCTTGGGATTACTGATTTAAGTACCGGGCCGTGATCGCGAGGTCCATAATACTAGCATACCCTAAGAGTTTAATAATTCAAATTCAAATTCAAATAATTCTTTATTTGCATAGGCTTGTACACAGCACTTACAAATCGTCATACATTTGAATGACTTAAAACTATTTATAAGTACTTATGTATAATTTACATGTTAATCCGTATATATGTTGATACATAAAATATACTAAAGAAATAAATAAACATAATGCGATTCTACCACCGGCTCGGAAAGTTGTTTCTGGTCGAGAAGATCGGGCAAGAAACTCGCCAGTTACTCTTTTTAATCGCCAAACTTTCATACAACGTTGTTTTATACTAATATTATTATATACAAAAAAAATCCTCCATTTTTCCGTCTGATCAGACAGAATAATAGAGGATTTTTTTGTGATGAAGTAGCAATAAGAAAATCAAATTCGATATAAGTGACTTGTATCACTTTTCACAGGACGCACAGAATTGTACGAACTTTCTTATGTAATACTAGCCTTCGCATACAGCGTTGCCCGCGTAGTATTCGTTTTCATTTATCCCCCAAGAGCCTAACTTTATGCGGGAGAAAAGTATCCTAATGTAAATGACATTAGGATATCCCAATTTTTTGCCAAATCGGTACCAGCCGTTTTGTATAAATAGTGTCATTAACTAACTAATACGACTTTCTTTTATAAATATAGATATACTAGTGGCCCGACCTCACTTCGTTTGAGGATATTAGTTAGTACTTTGTACCAATAGATGGCTCTATGTGTAGATTACATTACATCGCGCAAGCGTCTCATGTTTTCGGATTATCTATAAGCGTTGCCGCTGTCTGTAGAATTTAATTAACACTTTATAAATAGTTATATATTTTGTAATAGATATCTGCTGATACTGGTTATTATTGTTATTGTCTGTATCAGCTGTATGTTTTGAGTATGAAAGATCAGTGTTCTAATTTATAAGAGCTGTGAGTTTTGTGTTTCAATAAAATACTTACTTATTCCGCTGGCACAACGACCTGAACCGAGTCTTGGCCTCCGAAAGAAGACATTCTGTCATTATCAATGACAGACGTCAGAGATGTCCTATTTCGAAGGCGCACCGTCTTCGCTGGCTTGGCCACCTCGAAAGACTGGAAGAGGATCGTCTAATAAAGAAAGCAATCCAGGGCCGACCGGTGTTTCAATAAAATAAAAATCTTAATTTAATGGTAAATCTTTACAGACAATTTCACAATGCGAGTGGTTATCCACATAATACAGGTTGTATCGGTAGACTTATATCCCTTTAGTCACGTGACTTGGTCATTTTGTATGGGGAGACACAGGCCAGGACTCGAGCATAAATTTATTTGTTGCTCAGTTTAGTACATCACACTCTTGTAAGCAACGCCATCTTGCTATGGACTAAATAAACGTTTTCAAGAATAAGAGATTTTCCCGTTGCAGCCTATTTTGGCCTACCTACTTTTTTTCATTGCCCTAACCTAGCCCCTAGTACAATACCATTAACCAACTAGCCAGGGTGGAATGGCCGGCCAATATTCTTGATTGCTCCACAAATACAACGAATATCGAGTAATTACCCGCAATCGACGCTTATCGAATTACTGACGTCATCCACCAATTTGTGAGATGTTGGCCACCTCACAATATGGGAGTTTAGCGTAAAATGGCTCCATCAACAGGTAGATCTACCTAACTAGGTTCAGTACACACGTTTAATATCGTTTACATGTTAGATCAACTTGTTAATAGTTGAATTTGGTGTGAAACACCATACACTAGATTTTATTATTGATCTAACATACTCACCACTTGTTCTACTAACCATTATGAACAACATTTGTTCTATCACTTTTGGAAATTCGAATGAAAAAATTTCAACTTTTCATATACAAAGTCGGTCACGTGACTTGGTCATTTGCATGGGGAGTCGGAAAATTTTTCGGCGAACAAATATTGTTAAATGGTTGGTAGAACACGTGGTTTAAGGGATGTAAATGTTCACAGATACACCCTGTATGTATTATATTTTAGGTAGAATTATTATGATAATAGTTACACTATCGTATTAGATTAAAATTTGACCTGTAAAGATAGAGTAAGAGAAGATTTTATTTTCTAGCTCACCAAGGATCATCTGGTGCGTTGTAAATTAGAACTAATTATATTATTTAAGAAATGAGCATAATACTAGCATAACCCCTCCCCCTCCCCCATGAATAGGGGGGGGGGGGCATTTTTGATAACATGCATAATAATGTATCTGCTTATTTTCTCTACCAAAATAAAGTAAGTGGCACTCGAGTAAAACCGACAGCCCTGAATTTAGTTCCTACGATATTGTACTCCGATGGGACCTTAGAATCCGTGTAAAGTGTGCGTGCGTAATCGACCGTTTGTTCGTAGTGTCCATACTGCTTGCGTATATATCTACTGTGCTAATAGCCTCCACTGCTCCCTATTCATTGCCAGCGTTTACCAGTCACAAGAGTATTGGTCCAGGTCGTTACGCCATCTCTTTTTCGGCCTACCTCGTGGGCGACGGCCATCTACAGGCTGCCATATCGTGACAACATGGGTCCATCTCTCCGGGTGCATTCTCACAGTATGGCCAGCCCAGTTCCATTTCAGCTTCAGCCGGTTTGTGAGCGGATTATGGTATTTCGCCCTCTATCCTCGAGTGGCATACCTAGGATGCTCCGCTCCATAGCTCTTTGGGCAATCTTGAGCTTGGACTTCTGGCTTTCAGTTAGTGACCATGTCTGAGCATCATTGGGAAGGAAGGGCAGAATACAGACGTCAATAAGTTTTCGCTTCAGTGATAGAGGAAGGTCGCCCTTCATATAAGCCTTATTTAGAAGATAATAAATAAATTAATAAATCTTAACATGTGATTCCCAGTTCAAAGCTTCTCCTACGCTTGGACTATGATCCAGGATTCGAGAAGTCTGGTAATTATCCAACATAAATCATTAAATTAAATCATTAAATCATTTATTTATTTGCACAAAACATTGTATACAAGTATGTCATAAAAAAGTAAAAAGTCAGCTATTTACTTAAGTAAAAAGTCCTCATGTTTCGCTAATATAAAAAAAATACCATGCAAATATTTACAATGTCAATAATAAATTAAATTACATTACATAGACTCAAAATTACATGGATTTAGAAAATTATTAAACAGTCAATTGTGGAAAATTAAAAAAAAAACTAAAGGGGCTTTATTTATAATACCTAATTGGACGGTTATCTCATTAAAACGATTTTTTTATTTCTTCCTATGTAAGTGTGTTCTACATGAAAATATAATTTTATTTGGGGGTAAGTTCTCAAATCCTTAGAGCACCTTCCTACCTATGGCACTATCACTGTTATTTAAAAACGCGGTCTAAGAAAAGTTCCGAAACCAAACTCGTGCCTGCCTCTTTTAACATTGCGTATTGGATTGGGACGGCTTGAGCTTTAGTAAGGTAATAACTTAAGCCTGCGATTAACAAGGTGGTACAAAATTAGATTAATAAGAGAAGATTTACCTAGATACCTAGCTAGCCTAGCATTGGCATTTGGGTGTTGGCAGTTCAATTCTCAATTAACGGGACAAAAATTCGTATGATGGTGTTTTTTGAAACTGTGTTACATTTGCTTATTCTCACCACATTAGTAGATCACAATAATTGACTACTCCTTGCCAGTCATTACCTTGAAGTACTCGCAGATCAGTGTGTACGTCTTTCCAGATACCTCGGTCAGCCCTGGTATGCTTTCTTCACGGGTGTTTCTTCTTTTGTTTCAATAAACTTCTTCCAATCTGTCGAGGTGGTTAAGCCAGCAAAACTGTAATCAGACCTTTTTTGGTGCAAATGTAAACCATTACGCCTAGATGAGGTGATAATTATTGAATCTCGTCATGTCATAATGACAGACGTCAGAGATGTCCTATTTCGGAGGCGCATGCGACGCCGAGATGACGTATTACAGTAATGACATAGTTAAACGACTAATTTGTAGCTACAGTTAGATTCCTTGTGCGGCGTTGCGGATGTCATTGAATTAGGACTATTTTTATTACGTCGGTGGTAAATAAGAGTGCGGCTCGCCTGATGGTAAGCGACTACCGCATCTAAGCCATATAATGGCAGCCGGTCACTTCAAGGTGCGACATACTATACTCTGTTTGTTTAGGTAATTAACTAAAGGTAAACAACAAAAATGGCGGAGTTCAGGGATTTTCAACCTTTTATTCGAATCGTGATCTGTCACTTCAAGTAAAGTTCGCAGTTGGCATTTATGCTGGAAACCCGACCATGTGAAATATCAGTCAAAAGTGATGCCGCACTACCGAGCAGTATGAATTTTTGATTTAGTAGGGTTCTCCATTACTTTTTTCACAAGAAAGGTTTTGGATAACTGGTGGTTTAGATACTTTTTTGTGGGCACATTTTAATACTTTTGGAAATAAGTAAAAAAAATAGTAGTAGTAAGTTAAAAATAATTTTCGCCCTTTTTAATAATAATAATAATAATAATTCTCACAACATCATCATACGTTGACCTGATTCCGTACTAAGTAGCTTAAGCACTTGTGTTACAGATATCAGACAACAGAGGAACACAAATACATACTTAAATACATATATACACACCCAGACACCGAACAATCACAAGTGTTCCTCGCACGAATGTTTGTCCAGGGTGGGGATCGAACCCACGACCTTTGGCGTAAGAGGCAGGGTCACTACCAATTGCGCCATCCGGTCAGTCATTTTTATTAAACAAAGTGGTTAAAATATAATAATTGATAACAGAGAAAATGAGATTTTGTTGCGTTTTGTGTCGCAATGAAAAATGGCCCTAAAAAGAACCCTTTTTATGGTTTGTTTACATTTAGTTAAGTACCTAAACAAATGGAGTATAGCCACTGAGACAGCAGAAAATGTATTATTTTGTAGATATACTGCCACACTCAGACTCATTAATTAACTTAGTTGGCTACTTAAGAAAAAATATTTGAATGAAGACTATTTAAATGATAAGTATTCTTGGTCATGTTAATTAATTAATCTTTTGAGTTCTTATTCATAGTAGTCTATTAACTTTCATAATTGTATTTTTTTTTCTCTTCTCAATTGAAACTCTGTAACATCATTAATATTTGAAAAGAGTAACTACTGAGTTTCTTGCTGGTGTCTTCTCAGTAGAAAACGACATTCCGAACCAGCGGTAGATATTATGTACCTATTTTGACATTCATAAGTGTTCTTTGTGAACCTAAATTGGATAAAGATTTTTTTATCTTTTATCTTATCTTATCTTATTGACCCTTATTTTGATATGCTTAAAGACTACTGATACTAAAGTAAACATTAGCTTAAATGACGTCTCTGAGTGCGGCCGACAGTCAGTTAGATATGTAATAGGTACCTACTGAGCTATGGGCACTCAGTGAATGCTCGAGCATGCACCTCTAGATTTTTTAAGTCTATGTGCGTATTTCTACCATTAGCTCGGCGGTGACGGAAAACGTCGTGATTAAACCTGCAAGTTTCGGATAGTTTCTGAAACGTGTAGCCATGATATAGTTGGTCTGGTTCCCATGTAAAGGGTTGCGAAGGTCAGACAGCAGTCTCTTCATTGTAATACCTACCTAAACAGACTCCCTGAAATCCTGAATCATGGTCTAAGCGTACTCGTACCTCGGGCTCCAGAGCGACAGCTTAGGAAACGACCAGAAATTATACGGAGAGGCAGTAAGATATTATGTAATGTCATTCATATAAATTTAGATATAGGTTCATTCCTACTGTTTCAATTAACGGGGTGGAATATGGCGCACACGCAAGCCCGCCGTAAAGTCGTGCATACTTAGTCACAATGGACCGACAAACGCGTCTAGAAGAAGAAAGTCCCGAGGTAGGTCCCTATTATAGATTTTATTGCAATGTTCAGTTTATTTGAAAGTTTGACAGGATATTGCAGGTTTATGCCACTCTTCTTGGGCGCAACTAGGGAACTATGCGATTACCTTCGCACGCAACCGTTCTCTCACCGTTTTTTTTTATGTGATAGGTGGCAGACGAGCAGACGGATCACCTAATGGTAATAGACACCTTCCACACCTGTGGAGCCACAAGTACTCTTCCAAATTTAAACCCCCCTTTTACCGGATTAGGCCTCCGGTACCCTCACTCAAGCAGCGAAACACAGCACAGTGCTGCTTCACGCCATCACGCCCCTGTCATAGATGTTATTGCATTGTTCAATTTATTTGAAAGTTTGACTGGACATTGTAAGTTTATGCCAATCTTTTTGAGCGCAACTAGGGAGCTAGGTCGGGTTACTACAATCCATATTTAAGTTACTCTATGCTACAATCTGTCAAAAGTCAAAAGATTTGACATTAAGGTGAAAATTGATTGAAGAAAGACAGTTTTGTACATTTTGATGTGTATCTATATCACAGATACTATAAGCTCTACGTACGGTACAGATAATAAAAAGGTTCGTCACCTTTAGGTAAATTTTGGTTTGAACGGCAAGAATCAGTCACCAATATACCGTTTTAAAAATATCTGCCAACATTCTTTAAATTTTCTTTACACACATCAAAAGGCTATGTTGATATCTTTGTGTGCAACAGGTATTACTCTGACCAATTTACGAAAGGTGATAAGTGCTCATCAATCTGCAGATTCTGGCGCGAGGACGAAGAAACGATTATCCACGTCCTCGGCGAGTGCATAGCGCTGCACCGCTGCAGAAGCCGGCACCTGGGAGCACACATGAACTCAGCAGACGAGCCCATCAACTCCATTCTCGGGTTTATCCAGGAACTGGAGCTACATGAGGTGCTGTAATAGGTTACGGGGCTGCCACAATATATCATCTACTGGTCGCAGTGGCTATGAGACGCAGGGGTCACCCCATTTCTATCAAATAATAATAATAAGTGCTCATAGCATATCAAACGAATTAATTTGAAAACTGACGAACATTTTCGATTTTGACTATACCTACCCACTTAACCCTATGCGCCCGGGCCAGTCATATCAAGCTTACATTACGTTACGTTTAACTTTATAATGTGCTTTCCTTCTATTTCTATGTACATTTCATAATTAACTGTACTTCTCTAGTCATTACGAGTCGTTATCGTGGTCGTATTTTAATTCGATTGTTGACCGAGCATCGATGCATCGTTAAACTAGTAAACATTGCAGGCGCCAGCCGAACAATAATTTATAACTTATTTAGTCATTTCATTTGTTGCACAAATGTAATTAATCATAATTACATAACTGTCCAAATAACCAATAAAAGTATTAATTAATAAATATTTGGTTGAGATAGAAAGGTACTCTACTTAGTACCTACTTAATTACCTATATAAAAGTTAGGGTACTAGCATAAAAACTAAAAATATAACCTATTGCAACTTATAATACAGGCCATGATACAAGAGAAAATCTGCGCCAGTCAAATGGCCATTATGATCGCCAACCTTCAATAGAAGATCGCAAACAAAATCAACAAGTCCCTAAGAAAGAAATAAACATAATAATTTTCCTTAAATAATTAAACCCACGTTTTAAAAAAATTATAAACTCCGACTCCGTAATCCATTTATTATTGTATTCAAAATTATTCATTTCTGACATTGTTTTTAATTTCATTAATTTATCATTCAAAATTCATATGACATTATTATATTCCCATTATTTTTTTAACTTATGCAAGATGTAATTATCTCTAATTGTAATTGCAGTTAACATTATTAATTCTATGTCACTGTAATAATAATTATATAGCTGAATCTTATGTTGATAATCCAATAAATAAACAATGTGTTTTCACATTATTATAATTAAAAGGTACGATCTAAAATGCACATAAGTAATTGTGTCATTTCCGACCAATTGAAAATACTTTCCACACTAATGGAGCATTGTACTACGCGTGCACAATACTTCATCTGTCTAAGAAATGATTAACACCGCATAACAGAAACTTTATAAGTTGTCTGTGAGCATGATGTCTATCTAACTATCTACTCAACGGCTAATGGTAATCATCATTATTATCGTTTTTCTCTGCTAAACGATGCGTTTTCTCTTGAAGAAAGTAGACAATAAATTGATATTGTCCATTTGGTTTCTTTGCAATTCTGAGGCATAAAAGAGTCGAACATTTAATGTTAATTTTAAGCATGTATGCATGAAGCGCAATAAAATAAGTTAGTAAAAATTAGTATGCGATTCGGTCTTTACTGAAAATCAGCGCTATGGCTCAGGCCATAGCTGAATGCTGAGTAGGGACCGTTTCGGCACTTAGCTTTTAAGATATTTCCTCTGTAAATAAATGATTTCTTATCTTATCTTTTAACATGCAATAAAAGTAAATCGACTTTACAAATTAACTTAATTATTTGGTAAGTAGCATCAGTAGTTAACAAATTTACGTGTCAGCTTTAATAAGTAAGTAGAAAATAATTATGTTTAATAAAATTTAAAATAAAGCATAGACAGTTTTTTTCCTTTTTAAAGTTGCCTTTTAAGGTGACGGGTAGGGCACACTAGCGACGCCAATCGATTTTAAGTTTTAGCTACTAAACCGGATGTATTTTAAAACTTATACTATTTATTAAATAACCATGCACAAATGTTGGGCCCTTTTTTGTACGCGAAAAATTGATTCATTAAAAATTAAAATTGGCCGCTTTTGGCGGTAATCAATTTTTCGCGTACGCGTTGGACCCAATATTATTGCATGGTTATTTAATAAATAATATAAGTGTTTGCCGAGAGGTTGTAACCCCGGAATTGTTTAAAATAGATCCGGTTTAGTAGCTAAAAATTAAAATCGATTTGCGTCGCTACCCGTCATTTTAACATATCCGCTATGGTTACGGTAGTAATGTTTCAATTGTTTTGCCAATCACTGGAGATCGTTTCTTCATCCAGAATAAAGAACAACAATTAGTCAATAATTATTATATGAAATATAACTCCGAAAAAGTGAACACACGAATACACTTTAATTTTAACTACACCTTTTATTAATCTCATAAAAGTACCTTCTTTCTTAAATTAAATTTAATTGACTTAGGAATCATGATGTTTGAGCAAAAGATTTGGGTATTTAGAATAAAGACAAGACACCTTATCCATCCAACGACTAATTGAAGAAAGAAACACGAAACAAAAAACACCAATTGAAAACTCATTCAGCGATGTGCACATTAATGAGGATGCGAATTGTCGCGGCACCAATCGTTTAAGAGGGCACTGTCATTATCAAACTGATTAAATGCAGTTTGTATTCAATATCGGCGGCCGCGGGGGGCGATGGGTGAGCGAAACGCGAGACAATAACAACAACACTAGAAGTATGGTTCGTGTCGTGTCAAAAGGTAATCATGCATACTGTATGAAATCAAACGCTTTTTTTTTCTAATCGAATTCTAACTAAACGAAACTATTCAATAAATGACAAAAGCTGGACATAATCACAGATTGTGACTCTTATTCCGAATAATATCCTCCAACCAATTACGGCTACACGTACGCAGGATATTTTATAGTGCACAAGTGTGTGCGCAAACACAGGTGCACTCTATATTCCCTTACCCTCATATTCCGATGGGACACTACTGTGACACGATCAGAGAAGGATCGGGCGCAAGACCAACAGCTTATCGGCCTTCATTAAAAATTTCTTACCCAAAACTTAGACACACAATTTTGGCCCGGCCCGGGGATCGAACCCGGGACCTCTTGCGCAGCCGTCGCTTTAAACTGCGATCCACTAACCACTGCGCCACGGAGGCAGTCAATATTCCGAATATACATATACTCGTACCTAACTACCTAATTAGGCAATGCCCTATATGACTCTACCATCAACCACTAGTACCAAAAGTAGAAGTCTTAAAAATCGTAAGAATTAATTGGGATAGCGTCGAATATGGTTGTAAATTAATTGCAACATGCGTGATATTTCCTAAAATTATTCAGCAGCGACATGGGTGATATTAATAGAATTTTAAGGCTACTAGGTACACCTGTCAAAAAGTCAGTTACGATCGTGGATTAAAGGCTTTTCTTAAGTGTACATAGTAGAGTTATATGAGTGTTGCCGTGGCCAACACAGTAGCAGCCATAAAAAAATTAAAAAAAAGTGTACAGAAAAAAAAATACTCATTTTAATTTTTTGGGATTGCGTGGAAAAGGGTTGTAAATCAATTGAATTAAAATGAGTTGCGATGTTACGGAAGTCTTCCAAATTTAAAAAATAGTGCTGTTCGTGACAGTGGTGATATCGACAACTTTACCAAGTCAAGTTAATTGTCGCCAAGAGTAACTTGAAAGCAAGCAAATACACGGTGTATGTGAACATTTACATCCCTTTAACCACGTGTTCTACTAACCATTATGAACAACATTTGTTCTACTATCACTTTTGGAAATGCGCATGAAAAAATGTCAACTTTTCATACAAAGTCGGTCACGTGACTTGGTCATTTTGTATTTTAGAAAAGTCGTAGAACAAATGTTGTTCAGAAAGGTGAGTAGAACACGTGGTTCAAGGGATGTAAATGTTCACAGATACACCCTGAAGTGCTTTGGTCAGTAAATACTCAAAACTCAAATATGATTAAAATAACAAGATACATACGTTAAAGTAGTATTTGCAAACATTAGATCGCATTAAGATTTTTTGGTTAGCTCTCAAATTATCAGCCATCTCATAATTGAACATCAAATACAACTATTTAAACTAATATTATCAACAAGTTTCTTGTGATAAGTACATTCAAATATCGGAGCATTAACATTGATCTGATAAATATTATGCAAACATTTTAACTAAAACAACATTTGACTTTTAGAGGAAGAATCCATGATACGTAATGTTGTTTGTTTAAAACGGGCTGCAGGTAGGCCTGCCATTAAATGCCACCCGTTTAATATGTATTTCAGACTGTTTTTAAAAAAAAACCGAAAAATAATTTTATTAAGGGTCCGTGCCCATACAAGGAACTCTATGTTAGTTTCACCATGTCCATCCGTCCGTCTGTTATTGATACTTTTTATAACTATGTATAGCTACTGCTCTACATCTTTCAAAAGCGTATCTCTTAAACCAGGACAATGCACTTGCTCCAGTAACAAGTCAGCCCTACATTTCACGAGCCGATAACTCCCATTGCTCAGCGTATGCGCCGGCGCATCCATGCGCGCGGCCATGCAAATGCTTGCGGCCGACACGCGCTATTTCAACCTCCGGACCAGTGGATTGCTTGTACAGTAAGATATCTTCGCATCGGCAAACTTCATAGTGTTAGTTAGAAATGATTAAATCTACTTGATTGAGAGGGTTTTCTACATAATACAGGGTGTATCAGTGAACATTTACATCCCTTTAACCACGTTTTCCATCAACCATTTTGAACAACATTTGTTCTGACTTTTGGAAATTCGCATAAAAAAAAATTCTACTTCCTTTGTAGTCGGTCATGTGATCAAGTCACGTGACCGACTACCGAGTCGGTCACATTTTGTATGGGGAGTCGAAAAAAATTTCGACTAATTTCAAAAAGTCGTAGAACAAATGTTGTTCAGAATGGTTGGTAGAACACGTGGTTAAAGTGATGTAAATGTCTACAGATACACCCTGTATAGCTTCATCTTTTTTGTTGACGTTTATAATTTATTCAGCGCCAAACAAACACAAAATAAAAATATAAAAAAAACGAAATGGACATTAGAATGGCACTGAAATGGGCTCCACTCGGCATGTATCGCAGTGTCTGAAGGACACTCCGACGCTGGTCTTCCGTGGAGTCCAGAGGAAGTTAGGGATGACGTCACTGTGTGTGCCCACGTCATAAAGTACATAAGTACACTTAACATTAATTAAATTAATTAAAATTAGACAACCCAGACTATTATTATCTTACTCTATGGTTAACACTAAAGGAACAGCATCATTCATCATTTCACTCTCGAATAAGTACATCGTAAAAATAGGTTTCAGGAAATGAAATCGAATTCACGACCGAATCTTTATCCCCGCTCCTTTCACACACGCTCGTGTCTCGTTCATATGAATGCAATAGCTATATTGTTATTTATTTTTATTTATAGTAGTTATTTGGCCGTGTGGTCCCCGGCAGAGTAGAATAGGCCACCCTCACTCTTACCGAGGTGTCGTAAAAGGCGACTAAGGTAAAGCTGCTGGCATGATCATCAGCACCCAGAGAAGGAAAACTCTGCATTTATATCAAAACCCTCGCCAACCCGTCTGCCAAGCGTGGTGAGTATGGCAATTACCCCTCATGTGATTGAGGGAGGCCCGTGCCCCAGAAGTGGGGACTTAAATGGGCTGATGATGCTGAATTGCTTTCCATCAGGTGATCCGCCTGCTCGTCTGCCACCACTCATATAAAAAAAAAAAGATAATTGTCGTTCATTACTGAGACGGGTTTGTTGTAGGCCCTCTGCTCGTGATACTGAGCAAGTAACTATGATCCATCGGTCTAGTCTCCTCTTAATAACGAACAGTTCGCGAAGTCCAGTCGTCAGTTGCTTTATTGTAACCAGAGTTACGACCACACAGAAAACCGGCGTGAAGCAGCACTGTGCTGTGTTTCGCTGCGTGAGTGAGGGTACCGGAGGCCCAATCTGGGGGAAAGGGGGGATTAAAGGTTGGCAGCGCACTTGACAGCTCCACTGGTGTCGTGGGTGTCTATGGGCGGCGGCAATCGCTTACCATCAGGCGATCCGTATGCTTTTCTGCCACCTATCACAAAAAAATATTAAAAAGAGGATCTTGGTCAAGCGTACCCCATGCTCCGAAACAACAGCTTTGGTAAAAAATTAAGAAAATCGTGTACCTAGCGTAATTTATTGATGACTCTCAACGAATTTTAAAATGTCGATCGATACCTAATTATAAGTAGGTTTTACAACTATCGTATTCGTTAGGTTTAATAACTACTTAATTTATTATATCTTGTACTCTAACCTTACATCTAACACTGCATCTCCGGCGACAGATCTGAGAAGACGATGACGCAAAAAACCACTCATCGCCGGCGCTCGAGTATTAGAGAAAATAAACATCGCATTTTGTTTTCTTTGATTTGTTGACGCAAATGGAACATGGCAATTTGAGTCACTCTTCGAAACGGTAGTCTTTAGAAAATCTTAAAAGAATAAATTTTCTTAATAAAGGTAATCTACTTCATACAGACCCAATGAGACAAACGTTGGTTATTAAGGTGAAGGGTAAACTCCACTAGCGACGCTAATTGATTTCAATTGTTAGCTACTAAACCAGATCTATTTTAAACAACTTGGAGGCTTCAGTCTCTCAGTAAACACCTATACTGTTTATTTAATAGTTATAGTTAGCTATTTGATCTGATTTTGCACTCGAATTTTGAATTACCGCCACAAGCGGCCACTTTTGGCGTGATTAAATTTTTTTGGTACAAAAACAGACCCAACATTTGGGCATGGTTATTAAATAAATAGTATAAGTATTTGCCTAGAGACAGGAACCCCGTAATTATTTAAAATGCATTTGTTTTGGTAGCTAACAAATAAAATCAATTGGCGTCGCTAGTGTGCCCTACCCGTCGCCTTAATGAATAAATAATAAATAAAAATAAATAAATATTTCACAACATCACATACATTGATCTAACTCCGAGATAGGTAGCTCAAGCACCTGTGTTACGGATATCAGAGTCAACAGTGGGATTACAAATATACATATTATAAAACTTTTGTTTTGTAAATACATACTTATAATACAGAGGAAAAACCCAGGCCAATACAAACAAACATGTTCATACACACAAATGTTTGTCCTGTGCGGGGATCGATCCCGCAACCCTTGGACCAAAGGCAGCGTTCACTACCACTGTTCCAAACGGGTCGTCAAAAATGAATGGAGCTGCACATATTATTTTTTCTTATCTTAGACACTGCTCTAAAATAAACATGGCTTAAGCAGAACTAATTGTCTAAGACCACTACTGAATATTAATATTGCGGCCATTTTCCGCAGTGTCTCATACGTATTTAATGTATAATATGCAGATAATCTTACTTTTTTTTTATTTTCGCGTTGCATTATAACTATAATGTATCAATACGGGGATTAACACGATATTTATTATGTGAAACAACATTGTGTACCTACTCACATAATATTTGGCTTGACGTTTCGGCTACGTTACAGCAGCCGTGGTCACGAGCGGACTCTCGTGGTCCGCTCGTGATCCCTCACCCGGGAATCGAACCCAGGACCCTGAGATCACGGCCCGGTACTTAAACCACTAGACCTGTTGGTGGGGCGTCCCTACCATTTCTACCATGTACCTTATTCAAAAATAAAAAGGTACATGGTAGAAATCCCGTGAATAACTATTCTAATGTTAGTGACCATGAAAGTTTAAAACAGTATAGATAGATCGATGTTGATCGAATCAAATTTTAAATCACGTCCCACCTACCTACTCTACTACCCTATTAACTTTCGGTTTCTTCGTCAATTTAGTTTGTATGATTCATCGCGATTCAGCCACCGAACAGATCCATGACTAATGAAGTAACTTGCAATCCAAACAACACGTGCTTGTAACAAAAATGTAACCTAATCCTTCTTTCTTTTACAGACACCGCATCACGGATGACGGCTTATCAGCCAGCACAGATGGCCAGCGACCACAACCAGTGCTCGAATTAAAAAGTAAAATGTCAAAAAAATGTTCCAAATTAAAAAAGTGACTAAGAACTAGTGAAGTGTGTTGTTTATCGATAGTGTTCACTTGAATCGGTCCAAAATGGATGGGTGTAACTCTAGTTTAGTGTACGTGCATAATTCGAGTAATTTTTATCCGCGAGAGGCGACGGTGTTGGCTGCGGTATGTGCATCCATATTCAGCATCGTCGGGGTTGTGGGTAAGTCTGAAGCCGAATTTACGTTAAGTTTTTTTTATGTGAAGGGGTGCTCTATCCATGGCCTTTCGCTTGACACCCTACATGAAACACCCTGTTTAGTAGTAGGTACACTAACAGATAAATCACCTGATGGTACGCGTTTACCGCCGCCTATTACAAATGCGATGCTAACATTTTAACTATATTAACTGCCCTCTTCAAAATGCCTATTCTTAAATGGTCAATGAAGAATACCTATCAACCAACATCTCTAAGTATTGATCAAGTTATTGATCGGTGGTGTTGGTGTCAACAACCCTACGGCCCGCTTCATCACCGTTCCGCGTTTAGTTCCATCCAATTGTTTACGCATTCATCGTGTTTACAATACCAGCTCGATCGCTGATAGCCACTATTCGATGGAAGCGTTGAAACGATGAGATGCTGTTTACATAGCGACGGCGCGTGTCATAACAACACTATCGTATGAAGTCTCGCTTTCATCGTAATTACATTTTTTCCAGAGTAGTGGAAGTGCTTATACTTATACTGTAGGATATTTTTAGAAACACTCTATTAAGGTGATCAAAATAATAGTAATCTGAGTCATTTAAAATATCGACATCTTCATAAGGCTGTGCTTCGATTCTGTTGCAGGGCATAGGCCTACTCCTGTACTCCTGCACAGTGGTTCTGCGCCCAGTCTCATTTATTTATTTACTTGCTAGCCACACGATATTGCAATGATGTTATATGTATATAAAAAAATTGGTATATTTATCACAACACCCTGTAAGGGCACTGCAAAAAAAGGTCTACCACTCTAAACTGTAACCTTATCGGCTCATCTGGTAAATAAAATTAATATAAGTTAAGGTTTAATTAAAACACACAAAACCCTTGGAGCAATGTCAGTTCACATGTGTGCTAGTGCGGTAGTCAATCCTTAGATATCGATACTTTCAAATATTACAAATACCTTACTACATCACTATTTTGGACGCGAATCGTTTCTAAAATGTGACGCCTAAACATTAAAAAATAGATTACTTAGTTACGCATACGTCACAGAGTGCATGTGGCGTCATCATTGCACATAATCATGAGTGCTTCCCACTTTCACGGGAAACATCACGCGCCACCAATTTGGGGTTCAAAATATCCGTATTTGGTACTGTTTTCGAAAGTGACAAATTCAGTATTTACTCATCACGGCCAATCATGGATCAGTTAGCAGTTTAGCACTAGCGAGTGTTCGCCCGCTAAGTGAGCATGACACGTCGAACGGTGAGGCTGAGGTGGCTCGGAGATGCGTCAGGGACGGTGTGCGCACGCGCCGCTAGTTCACACCTCGATGATTTGGGTACGATTAACGGGGACAGTGACTTTCTTGCCTCGATATTTTTAAATCCATCCAATCAATAATGTAAATAATATGCATGTATTTTTTACATCGATCTTCCAGACTTAAACTATAACATCCACTGTAGACATGAGCTGGAACCATGAGTCCAATTCTGGGGCCGTGATATATACATTGCATTCGACTATTGTATGGACGAATGTATGAAAATCTCTCATGCGACTTCTATGTCGAGTGTACGAAAATTAGGCTACATGTTATAGAAAGTTAAAAACCATATAAAAATCTGACTCCATGGCATTTGCAAATATTTTTCCGCTTTACGACGCCCTGTTGGTCTAGTGGTTTAAGTACCGGGCCGTGATCTCGGGCTCCTGGGTTCGAATCCCGGGTCGAGCGAAAAGTATGTTTCGAATTTTTCGAACATAGCTCGGGTTTGTGATCACCAATTCGCATTTGGAAAGCGTGGTGACTATGCCTTATCCCATCATAGTAGCGATAACTTGATTTCCATGATGGAGGCCTTTGCCCTGCAGTGGGACAATTCATAGGCTGATACTTTACTTTACTTTACGACATCAGCTTACCTGCGCTACTAATACTAAAACCTTAAGCCAGTGTGATTTTTCTTCATTGCATGTACAAACAATATGACACTAAATTAAAACATATAAGTACCTACTTATCAAACCATACCCTGATAATCCCATACCAAAAAGACCTCGTTGTTCCCATTTTTATTGCCTGTAAGGGACGCAAGAGTATCGGCTAATCGGGGCTGATGCCCTCCGCACAAAGGGCCCTTTCACGACCCTTGATGCGCCTGCGCCGAAGACGAAAAACGTCATCGGCATTAAGATGTTTGGAGTTTATTTACATCTCGTGGTCGTGAGCACATCGTAAGGGTATTGGTTACTGTTACGTGAATCAGAATTAATTAGGTAAGTATATTTATTTAACAGAGCAGTAAATATTTTAACATTTGGAAGGTGCTTAACATCAGGTGACTCGCTTGATCATTTGCCTCACTTACGCAAAATAAGTCAATGTATGTACTGAAAATACATAAAACCTTTTTTAGCCCCCGACGCAAAAACGACGGGGTGTTATAAGTTTGACGTGTCTGTGTGTGTGTGTGTGTGTGTGTGTGTGTGTGTGCGTGTGTGCGTGTGCGTCTGTCTATGGCATCGTAGCTCCCGAACAAATGAACCGATTTTGATTTTGTTTTTTTGTTTGAAAGATGAATAAGGGGGAGTGTTCTTAGCTATGTTGGATAAAAATCGATCCTAGATGGCCGCCGTCACAAAGATATGGATTGTTAATTTTAACACAACTCCCACAATATGGGAATCATATAAAAGGGCTTAAGTAGCAGAATATATTTATTGTGACAAATTTCAAATCCAAGATGGCCGCCGTCGGGGGTTTTTTAAATTTAATTTTTTACATCACAAATTACGTATTTCAGATATACACAGTGTGTATCAATATCGGTCTAGTGCTTTAGGGTAACAGAAGAGTAAAGTATCTACCAACTTATTATCCACTTTTCTACCTAGACTTATGTACATAGACTGTTAAAATCATGGCCATTGCTTTGTACTTTTGTTGCAGTCAGGTAAAAACACAAATGAGCAACTTATTCTGTCTGTCGGTCGTTGGGAAGTTAATTGTTCTCAAACCAACAATGCTTATAGGTACCTAATGATCTTGCTATGTACATCTTTAAAAACATATCTATGTTAGAATAGTTATTTACGGGATTTCTACCATGTACCTTATTTTTGAGTTTCCGATATTTCGGCACTGTTGCAAGCGCCATGGTCACGGAGTAACTGAAGTTTTTTCCGAAAGAAATCCCGTAAATAACTATTCTAATGTGAGTGACCATGAAAGTTAAAAAGATATGTATGTATTTGCACAAACACTGAGTATGTAATTTCTTAAATTTTCATTTTCCTTTGTCCTTTAAGGTGACGGGTAGGGCACACTAGCGACGCCAGTTGATTTTAATTGTTAGCTACTAAACCGGATCTATTTTAAACAATTAAGGATTACAACCTCTCGGCAAACACTTATACTATTTATTAAATAACCATGCACAAATGTCCTACGCGTACAAATGTCCAATGTTGGGTCCAACGCGTACGCGAAAAATTGATTCACGCTAAAAGCGGCCACGCGGACGTGAATCCATTTTTCGCGTACAAAAACGGACCCAACATTTGTGCATGGTTATTTAATAAATAGTATAAATGTTTGCTGAGAGGTTGTAACCCCGAAATAGTTTAAAATAGATCCGGTTTAGTAGATAAAAATTAAAATCGAGTGGCGTCGCTAGTGTGCCCTACCCGTCACCTTAAGCATCTCGTTACGTTAAACACTTCGTATAGTAAGACATAAAAATAAATAGCTGAGACAACAACGTTGCATTAACTGCAACGCCGTATGTGGATACTTACGACATTCCAAATGTATACTCATACATAATACTGTCGTGTAACTTAGAACAACACTGTAGGGTCAGTTAGGGTTGGTAGTTTCCGTAAAAATCATGTTTAATTTAATAGTTTTTTAGATTTTCGCGTTGCATTATAACTATAATGTATCAATACGGGGATTAACACGATATTTATTATGTGAAACAACATTGTGTACTCACATATTTGGCTCGACGTTTCGGCTACGTTACAGCAGCCGTGGTCACGAGCGGACACACGAAATATGTAATCAAATATGTGAGTACACAATGTTGTTTCACATAATAAATATCGTGTTAATCCCCGTATTGATACATTATAGTTACGTTTAATTTAGTTAAGTTTAATAATAAAGTAAAGGAATATTTTTCAAAAAAGGCAATTAAGATTTTTATGCTAGGTGATCCAAGCGTGGAAAGTCCTAGGTTCGGTTCTTTGGGTAAAATCTAGAAAAGAAATATTACTATTTCTCTCCTATAAGTGATTTCTCTGTAACAATACTGATGTAATATACATAAGAAATGTAAATCCTGGTCTACCGCTAAATAAATAAAATAAATAATAATATTACTGCTATCCCATTACTTCCATTAGTAACGTTTGTACTCCAGACAGTAGGTACGTATTATTTATCCATGGTTTAAGTAGTCAATAAGAAAGAAAAGAAAGAAAGAAGTATAGAAAAAACAAAAGAGAAAGAAAGAAAAGAAAAATATTTATTTGGAGCATTAAACCTAAGACAAATTTAAATCAAAATTCACTTTTAAAACACTCCTAGATGGAGTGATTTAAATAGGTGGGTTTCATTAGATAGGTACTTTAAAAATATGTCAGGGTATTCCCCAGGAGGTCCCATCTATTATTTGAAATGTGAGTCAGGCGCATATACTATTGTTTTTAGCTAAAAGATACACTCGGGTCCGTTGGTTGGTCTTCAAAGCTTTCCAAACAAAAAGTGATTTATTGATAGATTCAAATGGATTGCAAACAAACTGATGAATGGGGGTGCCCTATTAAAATTGAAACGGTATATTTTTTTCGAACCGCCAGATGTTTCAGAACAGAATAATCCCTATTTTCACCTAGGACCTATTTTTATTCATGTGAGTCTCATTGGCGAATGAAGACCCTACCCGGCGTTAACGAGCATGTCACGTGTTTGCCATCGCCGAAGCAATTAATCGCCCTATGGGACGCAGGCAACTTTGTGTTTTGTAAACAAACGCCATGGATATTGTCGCGCTTATAGTTTTTGTCATAATTGCCACTAGCCGGTGTTTGATAAGGATCAAATTAGGGGTAACGCTCATTTTACGATTAAATCACATTCAATTTATATAAACGAGCACAAAATATTTTAATACTTGCATATTTATTAAGTTGTTGAGACCAGATCAATGCAGCAATTAAAAAGATTCGATTATCTAACTGATAAAGGAACCAAAGGAAAATGGTTGAAAGTTGTCCAAGAGCCAGCACGGGTTAGAGTAATGCCAATCGTTAGATATATTATTTCTCTTTTGAAAAAAAAATCAATCACCATCCTGTGTATATTATTTAAAATGAGTTTTATAATCGTATCATCTATATAAATAAAAGATAGCAGTGTTGGTTACACTACAATATAACTCTAAAACAGCTAGACCGAATTTACTGAAAATTGGATTTTACAAAATATTTATTCAAATAGTTTTACCCCTCTCTTTGATCCAAATCCGTTGGTGAAATCTTGATGAAGTCATGTCCCAGAAGTTTTTTTTTTATAATTACGGATTCTGAGTCATTTTATTAAAACTATACATTTATTTGTCGTTACTAAAACATTATACAGTTATATTTACCATAACCAAACCATATTTAAAAGAAAAAACGAACTTTGAGCACAGCAGCTCACTTAAACTAGTTACTTAGTTTACTTTAAAAGATGAATTTCAAAATATTATTTTCCCATAATCACTGGAACCTTAGATTAAATAAATTTTTGGTATAATCTAAGACTGCAACCAATTTTGATGCCTCTCTATCACTTTAAAGTAAGTATATGGGCCTTTAATTTGGCATATAAAATATCTCAATCGTGGAGCATCATCGACCAAGCTCTATAGGTTAACTTCCTTTAAAATTATAATTATAACCCTAATGTCTTCCTGTACCAATTGAAAGTTTATCGATAAACTTTCAATTGGCACTGTATCAAGACATCACTAGTTCACTATTTCACAAGTATCGGTTCCCTGTTTATTTTTTTTTCATGCCTAGTATCAAACAAAATGTCTAATGTTCAAAATCCAAAGTACCTAGGCTGGTCTATTATAATTCTGTTTTTTTGGAATAAGGTATTATTGCATACGAGCACCGAGCGCTTCAGCGGGTGCACATCGAGCTTGAAAATAGGCACAGCGGCGTTTTAGTGGATACCAAAAACGGATCCAAAAAACGTTAAATTAAACTTACGCCAAATGCCATTATTATCTCCACATTTCACCACAGCTGTGACCCTCATCCACCATAACCTTATCACCCCACCAGGGACTGTTTATTATCAAATCAATCACCCTGTCAGCTTAACTACGATTGGGGAAGGGACAGTACATACGTTATTGGTTGATACATTATGTTCCTATGTACAATCGACCTCAAAGTAAACATCTTTAACGATTTTTTTTACTGTAGATAGGTAAGCGTTTCGATCCATATTTCACCTGATGGTAAGTGATAATATGGTCTAAGATGTAGCACGATTACCTAGAAGATACCTATTCACTCGCGCTTTGAAAACCCCCAAATTGTAGCCTCTAGGGAACACCTCCTCAGGCAGCTGATTCCACTGTTTCGCAGTACGAAAGTTTATGGGTTTTATTCCAGTGGAATAAGGGTCAATTGATGTCAAAAGTGTGAATCATTTTTTTGCAGTCGACTGTAGTTAGTCCCCAAATAGAATAGAAACCACATGTTTAATTCGGTCTGAACATTTGGCCAATCAATTTATTGGTGTTATTAGCAATCAAATTGGTTAGTGGTGAGATAAATAATAGTATAATAAAAATAATAAATATTTCACAACATCACATACATTGATCTGACTCCGAGATTAGGTAGCTCAAGCACCTGTGTTACGGATATCAGAATCAACAGTGGGATTACAAATATATTACATAATAATACTTTTCTTTTGTAAATACATACTTATAATACATAGTAAACACCCAGACCAATACAAACAGCCATGTTCATGCACACAAATGTTTGTACTGTGTGGGGATCGAACTCGCAACCCTTGGACCAAAGACAGCGTTCACTACCCACTGTTCCAAACGGATCGTCAACGCCATGAAACGATTTTCACGCCTTGTCTTGGACACAAATTCGTATTCGATATTGTCAGAAAATCGAATATAAACACACGGTAGCGTATCAAAGCCAAGTTCAAGCAGTAGTATAGGCGATCATAACGGTATAATAAATAAAATAGATTCATGACTTAAAAAATGTAAATTTTCGTATAAATAAATAGTATAAGTGTTTGCCAAGAGGTTGTAACCCCGAAATTGTTTAAAATAGATCCCGTTTAGTAGCTAAAAATTAAAATAGATTAGCGTTGCTAGTGTGCCCTACTACCCGTCACCTTAACCCCTATCACATTCTTTGTTAGAAATACGCCAATAATATGATTAATATGTAAGTGGATTTAACATTGTGATATTCTTACCTACTTAATAGTATATTATTCAGAATACGTATCATATACTTATTTATTTTTACATTACACCAAATGTGAAAAACATTAATTTCAGCGTACTTGACTTATTAAATCCCATATTGTTTTAATGACTTGTAACGATACCTCCCGCTTCGAGGGCAATGAACTCCAGGAATAGTATGTACCTATATGAGTGTAAGTAAATCATTTGATAAAAAATCTTGTAACGTATTGATTAATATTTTTATACCACTAAGTGACATGTATGTGACATCACTGGCTAAATAAATATTACTTTAACGATATTATAATAAGAATTATTTTGCGTGAAGCAGCGCTGTGCTGCGTGAGTAAAGGTTGGCAGCGCACTTGTAACTCCACTGCTGTCGCGGTGTCCATGGGCGGCGGCAATCGCTTACCATCAGGTGATCCGTCTGCTCGTCTGCCACCTATCACATAAAAAAGTAACTGTCTCGATGGCGTAGTGGCTAAGTGTGTCGCACTTTGAAGCGATACGGATGCGCTGGAGGTCCCGGGTTGGATTTTTCTTTTTATTGGTATTATTGATTGATTTTAATTAATTCATTTTATTGCGATTAATTATAATACGAAATAATGTGTAACGCTATGGGTAAACGCATGAAATAAATGACTATTTTTTAATTTTTTTAAAACATAGATTTCAAATATCCAGATTTGAACCTACAACCCCCGTTTATAAAAGCGCACGTAGTTCAGTGGGCTACCATCGCTCAACAACAGGAAGACATTCATTCGCCTGTAAACTTAGGTGAAAATACGATAAGACCGGCCTCTATTGACTATATCCTCCTTGGCAATGACGTCACTGGGCACACAGGGGGGAGGGGTGGGGGTAAACAGCAGGTGTTTACCGCGAAAAGCTCCGCTTACCGGTAATAGGACAAATATTGAGGGGACCTATTTGTCAAGGGAAGTTTTGTTGGTTATCATAACAGTACTGAAGCTACGAAATAGGTACAGACAGTCACACATATGGTCAATATCGACTGTCTGATTTCTCAATTAATAAATAAAAAAGTCATTTATTTCTTGCCTTTTTTACAAAAAGTTACAGAGGTGTCCATGGGCGGCGGTAATCGCTTACCATCAGGTGATCTGTCGGCTCGTCTGCCACCTATATCATAAAAAAAATCCCCAAAAGTTGCCCATTTTTCTCTGTCTTATGCTTCCTGGGTTCAGTTTGCCAGCGACTTTTTTCAGCTCATCCTCCCACCTTATCGGTCGCCTTCCTTGTCCTCTGCGCCGCTTAGGGTCTCACTCAATTGATATTAAGAAATAAATAAAATCTTCCAAAAACTTATAAATTGACCTGATTCAGTACTGACTTGTGTTACGAATATCAGACAACGGAGGAATTACAGGGTGGAAAAAACATTAATCCTTAAGTCAGGGATTTAAGGCAGTTTCCGTCCAGGACCCAATGTTTTTCTTACCATGCCTGTATAAGTAATATCTAGGTACTCAAACATATACTATTTCACTCAGACTCTGAATAAACACAAGTGTTCATCACACGAATGGTCCTGAGTGGGAATAGAACTCACAAGCACTGGCGTACGTGTCAACAGGAGGATCACCTCACTACCATGCGCCATAGGCGTTTTCAGTGGGGTTGCGGGTATATACCATCAGGTGATCAGTCTGCTCGTCTGCTAACTATCACATAAGAATTTTTTTTTAGCAAAAATAACATTCATCATTTTGAGAATTCAACATTATGTATGCGATTCAATATTTTGAGGATTCAACATTATCATCATCATCATCATCAGCCCATTGCTGGGGCACGGGCCTCCCTCAATCACATGAGGGGTAATTGCCATACTCACCACGCTAGAATGCAGAGTTTTCCTTCTCTGGGTGCTGATGATCATGCTAGCAGCTTTACCTTAGTCGCCTTTTACGACACCTCGGTAAGAGTGAGGGTGGCCTATTCTACTCTGCCGGGCACCACACGGCGTTGATATTCAACATTATGAGATTCAACATTATGAAAATTCAACATTATGTTCCAAATGAATCCGAAGGACGTTGTTGCACTATAGAAAAGATTAGTGCATCTACGTTGAAAAACTTCCTACTCGTAGAAGTTACGTTTACCAAAACAATAACAAATAAACAATATCCAACGTAAACAAACAATGGACCAGGTAGACAACCAAGTATCCATTCATATTTATTAATATCTATTCACCCATTATGTTTAACGTTGACAGACGGCTTAGAAAATAGTAAACAAATAGTTTCTGTAACTAAACCGTAAACTATGTACAGTCAGCATCAAAATGATCTGAACGTTAAAAACCCATCAAAGATACCTGAGCATTTGACAAAAGACAACTTTATAGCAGTGACTCCACTGGTGTCGCGGGTGTCCATGGGCGGCGGCAATCGCTTACCGTCAAGGTAATCTGTCTGCTCGTCTGCCACCTATGACATAAAAGAGTATACGCTAAGATGAATTTTAATTTTTTGTTCGTGAGCTAATTGACAACAAATAAAAGTACACCTTAAGTTATTGTGCTAAACTAAAAGTGATCTTTGTTAAATACTCAGATATTTTTGGTAGGTCTGATGAACGCTAAAATCATTTTGGTGCTGACTATACCTACTTAAAAACGACATAACTTATGTGTTTACTTTAAGGCTAACTATTTTGACTGGCCTGATGGCGCATTTGGTAATTGGTAATAATGACCCTGCTACAGATGCCAAAGATCGTGGGTTCCATCCATCCCATTCCCAAAACTGGAAAAACAGTCTGAGCTAGGCTGAGGACAGATAGACGGACGGAAATGACGAAACTGTAAGGGTGCTCCCCTAAGGGCTGGTCCAACTTTGGCGCCAGAGGGGGGTCACATAGTCGTGGTGGTATATAATAATGTACTTAAAAGTAAAAAAGTAAAGTAAAGTATCAGCCAATAACTGTCCTACTGCAGGGCAAAGGCCTCCATCATATAAATCAAGTCATCGCTACTCTGATGGGATTACGCTTAATCACCACGCTTGCCAAATGCGGATTGGTGATCACAAACCCGAGCTATGTTCGAAAAATTTGAAACACATTTTTTACTCGACCCTGGAATCGAACCCAGGACCTCGAGATCACGGCTCGGTACTTAAACCACTAGACCAAAAGGCCGTCAATAAACCGCATTTGGCAAGAGTGGTGATTAAGCCTAATCCCATCATAGTAGCGAATAATGTACTTACAAAAGAAAAATTGATTTCGTTTTTTAAAGAGGATTTAAAATTTTGGACGCGTTCGCTCCCGAATAATGTGTGTTACTTATAAATAAAATCCCCACTGTGCTAGGTTGTCCTGGACTAAGCCCGGGGGGGTCATGACCCCAATGAACACCCCCCTGGATCCACCCTTAGTGATCCCACATGACCGATAAGTCAGTGATCGATTTTTTGTAGGAGAAAAATTGAATATACAACCTGTGCGGATAAAAAATGGGATCAGAAATGGCGGTGCATCTATTCACTTCTCGCTCGCACACCCACGAGTGCGAGTATAGACGCAAATAGTGTGCGAGCGAGAAGTGAATAGATGCGCCGCCATTTCTGATCCCATTCTTTATCCGCACAGATTGTACTTACTGATTTCCACCACCTAAAACAGTCGGTGAGATATACATAGTACGAAAAATCGGCCGACTCTTTGTAGGTCCGATAATCGGTCCGACATAAAGTTGGTCATGTGAAATCACCCTAAGAGTTCCTCGTGGATTCCGGAACCCTAAAAACCCGTATGGACTAATATCTAGGCATCATTTGGAATACTCAACGAAATATTAAAAGGCTTCCAAAAATTTAAATCCAGAAGTGTCAATACATAATAAGAAACATTCTGGCCAAAAGGTATTGGACATGGTGGCTAGCAAAAGTCCTGCTAGGAAATTTTAACTTTGCGTCGTTCATCTTTCCCCTAGGCCAGACGGCCTAGGGCAATGGAGACCCATTGCGCCCAAAGTTTGCCGTGTGGTGCCCGACAGAGTACAATAGGCCACCCTCACTTATACCGAGGTGTCGTAAAAGGCGACTAAGGTAAAGCTGCTGGCATGATCATCAGCACCCAGAGAAGGAAAACTCTGCAATTTATATCAAAACCCTCGCCAAGCCGTCTGCCAAGCGTGGTGAGTCTGGCAATACCCCTCATGCGATTGAGGGAGGCTTGTGCCCCAGTAGTGGGGACTTAAATGGGCTGACGATAACCAATGAGGTTACCATGACCTATGACGTAAACAGCAGTGGCGCATTTATTTTCACGACTTTATTGACAGTGTATATCCTATGTATAACCTATTTTTAAGCTCCTTGCAACTCTTTCACTCAACCAACCTTCTGTTCCAGGGAACCTGATCACCACAATCGCCCTCCTCATGCACCCCAAGCTCCGAGGGCACGTCACCACCAAGTTTGTCCTCTCGCTCTGCGTGTCAGACTTGCTGTTCTGCGGCATCAACCTGCCGCTCACGGCGAGCCGGTTCATCCGCCAGGAGTGGGCGCTGGGCGACACCATGTGCCAGATGTTCGCATTCGTCTTTTATGGGAACGAGGCCGTGTCTTTATTGTCCATGGTCGCTATTACTATTAACAGGTTAGTAAATCGCTTCTTTTCTGTTGAAAAATGTGCGGTCTACTTGAAAGACCATGGTGCTTAAATGGTCTTTTCAAAAGACCACACTTCCTAACAATAATAGCTGACACTGTATTGGCGCTGTCATATTATAGAGACATAATCTCATCAAGAGGCATAGTAAATCTACGGTCTACATAATATCGTCCTTCTTGGTTATATCGCTATTCGTGAAAATTGCTGCTCTGCGGCATCAATTTGCCGCTGACAGCAAGCTGGATCATCTGCCAGGAGTGGGCACTGGGCGACACCATGTGCCAGATGTTAGAGTCGCGCTTATTATATTATAAAGATGCAAGTAAGATTATTTTGCAATAAAGTTCAGAATCGTCTGCTCAAATGCGAATTTTATACACAGCTGTATCGTACAAATCCATTGATATGAGAACTAACGTTTATTACCTAAAGTACTAGGTGGAAATCGTTCAACCTACATAGCAGTTTAAAGTCAAGGTGGTGGACGTGGTCGCGAGTGGTCGAGGTCGGATGGCGACAAACAGCTTGAAATAGGCTAAGTGCTTCTCAACACACATGTCGATAGGTTCCGTCTAGCTGGAGTAAACCAGCAGGCCTTGTGCCTATGAAATTGTTTTTTTTTCTAGACTCAATTACCTACATGTATTTAAACTCTATCAAAAATCGTTTTTTTTAAGAGGCCAGGAGTAATGGATAATAGAGGTACCTACTTGATCTTAAGGTGACGGGTAGGGAACACTAGCGACGCATATTGTTTTAAATTTATAGCTACTAAACCGGATATGTTTTAAACAATTTCGGGGTTACAACCTCTCGGCAAGCACTTATATTCATTAAATAACCATGCACAAATGTTGGGTCCGTTTTTGTAAGCGAAAAATGTTTCGCGTACGCGTTGGACCCAACATTTTTGAATGGTTATATAATAAAAGTATAAGTGTTTGCCGAGAGGTTGTAACCCCAAAATTGATTAAAATAGATCCCGTTTATTAGCTAAAAATTAAAATCCATTGGCGCCGCTAGTGTGGCCTACCCGTCACCTTAAGCATTGCTGTCGTAAAAATAAAAACTACATCGCGATCGGTGAGAATTCTCGCGGTCTATAAACGTCTGAGTGATTTCCACGTCAAACCATTAAAGTTGTATAACAGATATATTTTTTACTGGTCGGTGTTTGACGGCTCTTTAAAATAATGCACTATTGATTCAATTCAAGGCCGGTGCGTGAGCTGTGGGAAATTTGAAAATAGAACGCAAATACGGAATTTAAAATAAGAATCAGTCAGATTGGTTGCTGCTTTATTTCTTTTTTGAAAATGGCGGTAGACTTTTTTTTTAATTCATACTTCATGTGCCTTAACTTTGGAAAATACAGCCTCAACCTCAAATGAACCAAACGTCCTTAATAGGCGCACATCCCAGCCCTAGTGTCAAAATTACTCGCAAACTAAGTAGAAGATACTACAAATTACTAACCAAATCCTGCCTGGATCATGGTCGAAGCGCATCCCGGGCTCAAAACTGACAGCTTTGGACGCAAATGATTCCCAGTTGCGTCAAAAGCAAACTTTTGAGTCACGCTGAGATGAGATGGAATCCGCGTTCCATTTACAAAAAAATAACTTAGTTCGAAACGTAGGTAATTCGTTGAAGCTGATCTGTCAGATTCGGGTAGAAACTAGAAAGAAAGGTGCATTGCCCGTACACACTGTGATGATAGATAAAATTTTATTATTTATAACGTCACGTCGCTGTAACTCGTAAATCGAATGCAATCACAAAATGCATTATTAGAGCACAGTTCGTTGGCCTTGCATTAAGTGCAGCTCGGAGCGACGTGTTGAGGGAGCGCCATTAATATTAATGCATCTTGCTCTATACTCTATGGTTACTCTATGGCACGTAATACAAATATGCATTACTGGGATAATGTGCCCTCCTGAGATTTGGGGAGGAAGTTCAGGTTAAAGAGGAAACAGTGATCCGTGGAGAATTAGTCATAAAATGGGTTGTTCCGTCATTGTCAAATAATGTTTTATTGTGAAACCTATTTTGGCCCCATAACCCTTCAGGGGAACTGTCCAACTAGGTGATGGCTACATGTCCAGAATGTAGTTAGGTACCTACTTATACAGGTCGTCCCAAGACATCAGGACATGAAGAACAAGTAGAGATCTTAAAACCTTAAGTCACAATTTTTTACTTAAAGGAAACATTACTTTATTTTTTAAAAGATTACCCCTTTCTCCCTTATTTCATTAAAGACGTTGAGTTGCTGGAAAGGGTTCAAAGAAAGGTCACCAAAATTCCAAGACGACTTAAGAGCCTTGATTATGAAGAAAGGCTGAGGATGCTAGGCTTGTCTACTTTGAGGGACCGAAGAGTGCGAGGGGACATGATCGAAGTGTACAAGATACTTAACAGACCATTATGACAAAAATCCACACCTGCGAGGGCACAGCCTTAAGCTGGCAAAAACGAGGTCAAACAACAACCCCTTAAACACATCTTTAGCAACCGAGTGGTCGAGCTGTGGAACAAGTTACCACAAGAAGTAGTCTCAGCCGAAAACACAAATATATTTAAGAATAGACTAGACAACTTCTTACAAAATGGAAAATAAGACTTGTAATGTAACAGGATACAGGCAATAATCAGTTCCTGAACTGCCTGCCTAAATAATTATTAATAATAATAATAATAAGAAAAAAATCCTTGCTTGTTTGTTTTTGGATTGTGCCGGCATTGCACTGGAATCGAACCAAAAATATTAAAAAAAAGGCATTTTTAAGCGGCAGCATAAAAAAAGCCTGTTCTTTTCCACTGAGCTACCATCGCTCTATAGCTCGGTCAAAGGTACCTAGGTACCTGCGTATTTATTGGATAAATCATATAATCATAGGTACAATCAAAATATACATAAATAATTGACTTGAGTTTTAAGGAGACTTAAAAAGCTTTCATATGAAATCATATCAACTCTCCCTCGCTATATTTTGACTCAAACTTATCCAAATGAGCCGTGAAACATAAATTAAAAGGCCCGTATGTGTGGGCCGTGTCATCGCATTGCATTATGGATGCGCTGTCGGCAACAATTCAATTTGGGCACATTTGGGCGGCGGCGGCCATTGTTCCCTAATAACATAATAATCGACTTTCCCATGCGGTGCGGTTTAGTGAGTTTTGTAAAGCAACAATACTACAACTTCAAATCAAAAGGAAATAAGTTTTCTTGAGCTCTCTTTTTTCTCTTATTCTTATTCGAGATTACTTACACTTTGCCCCACCAAGACGCCCCACTGGTGGGGTATAGTGGAATGCTTTAACATTCGTAATGGAATTAAAATTAGGTGTAGGTATTCCATCTGCAAAATATATGGCCGTGTGGTCCCCCATAGGGTCGGCACTGTAGAGTGTAGGTAGGTTTAAGGTGACGGGTAGGGCACACTAGCGACACCAATAGAATTTAATTTTTAGCTACTAAACCGGATCTATTTTAAACAATTTCATGAGTTACAATCTCTCGGCAAACCCTTATTCTATTTATTAAATAACCAGGCACAAATGTTGGGTCCGTTTTTGTACGCGAAAAATTGATTCACGCCTAAAGTGGCCGCTTTTGGTGTGATCCGGATGAAATAGATCCGGTTTAGTAGCTAAAAATTAAAATTGATTAGCGTCGCTAGTGTGCCCTACCGGACACCTTAACTCATCATTGTAATATTCGTCTATTGATGTTTTACGTAACTTTAGCAAGTAGCATTCGATAGGATATATGGTAGTTTTTAAATGAAACTATTAAACGTTATGTTTTGTTAACATGTTTAAAAGCGAATGAGCTAAGTATTATTTTGATGCTTATATATTACAGAGTCCCTAGTTGTATGATAGAAATTATTTTCTTCCCAATATTACATATTAGGAACATCATCAATCATCATCATCATCTTTCCCTGGCCGATTTCGGCTACGGTGACTACTAAGGGCTCAGCTGTTTGGCCTTAATGTGGCTTATGTACACGATTTTATGGGTAAATGTGCGAGAACAATTTGGACAGGTCAGGATATTGTTGGATATTAGGAACATACAACAATAAATAGTGGCAAGGACACCATCACCCCAATTTCCTAGTGGGGGTGCAAAAATCGCCCCGGGTGTCACCCCTTTTTTTCGTATTCTTAGGTGAAATGCCGCCGGCCCGGAGTTTAATGGACCGGAGCCTTATGCACGCGGGTAGTGTTTCTTCCAAGGGCCTAACAACTAAAACACCTGGGGCTCTTCCTTCCGTACTCTGGAAGTCCGATTGGACATAGGCTCGTAGCTCAAAGCCTAGCACCACACCCCACCCACGAGCAGGATTCACGCCAGCGCAGCCTCGTCCAGTCGTCCGCGGTTTAAAAAACCCCTCGGGTGTCACCCCTACCTACTAGGTACACCACCGGAGACAATTACTTACTATTCCTATTTCCCTGGTTACGTATCTATCAATCCAATAAACTGTTAGTATGTATGTTTATTTGTCTTGTAATGTACTAGTATGTATTAGTATTTATAGCTAGTATATATTTATTTAATATAATGTATGTATGTATATACCATACTCGTATTTATAGAATGTTTTTTTTTTCTCTTTTTCTGACTTGCACTGCCTTACCCCTTTTCTTAATTCGCTATACTTTTCCTCTACCCTGAGGTTGTCTGGAAGAGATCGCTATTAGCGATAAGACCGCCTACATTGTTTTAGTATTAATATCCTATAACCGATTACGGCTACGGCGGCCAATCTCAACGATCAGCCACGTACGCAGGATATATTATAGTGCTCAAGTGTGTGCGCAAACACAAGTGCACTCTCTATTCCCTTACCCTCATAATCCGATGGGACACTAATGTGACACGACCGGAGAGAGATCGGGCGCAGGACCAACAGCTTAACGTGCTTTCCGAGGCACGGGGGTACAAGACCGCCAACTTCCAGACTCCGGGCTCCCACTAAGAATTTCTTGCCGAAAACTTAGGTACAAATTTTTGGCCCGACCCGGGGATCGAACCCGGGACCTCTTGCGCAGCCGTCGCTTTAAAGTGCGACCACTGCGCCACCGAGGCAGTTTTAGTATAATAACTTAGGCTAAGATCTGTAAATTTTGTGCAATAAAGTGTATCTATCTATCTATCTACTATGACTGTAGAAAGTTCTTTGTCACCAGGCCCTGACATTTCTCCCATTCTCGTCAATTACCTGATTGAGCTAAGACGAGGCACGCAGATAATCATCAACCAAGTGCTGATTATTCCGCCCAGTCATGCGCGTGCTATCGAAAGCAAACTCACAATAAACATTGGATGTAGAACAATTTCTATTTTCTACTTACAACGTTTGGTATCGCGGAGTAAGTAATGACATCAATATTGTAGGTACCTACAGACCGACCAAGATCAGAAGGCACTTCTTTGAAATTGACAGGAGGGCGTTGTACATCGTTTTTTTTATGGGAAAATGTCAAAACAGCATTAGTTCCAACTTTCGCCACGTGCCAAATAACTCGACTCGCAGGTCGATTGTAGCATGCACTAATTACTTATCTCTAGTTACCAAAGCATGATGCATGAGAGGCAAATTATCTTTAGAGTTTTTGTGTGACTCAAAAACTGTTAGATCGTTTTCAAAAGTTCATTCATCTTTAAAATGCTTCTTTATCCTTGATTGAGAACGGCCAGATTTTAGTCTTTAATAAAAGCAGTAGGTTTTGATTACTTTCCAAGATATCTTGGCCGTGTGGTCCCCGGCAGAGTAGAATAGGCCATCCTCACTCTTACCGAGGTGTCGTAAAAGGCGACTAAGGTAAAGCTGCGTACATGATCATCAGCACCCAGAGAAGGAAAACTCTGCATTTATATCAAAACCCTCGCCAACCCGTCTGCCAAGCGTGGTGAGTATGGCAATTACCCCTCATGTGATTGAGGGAGGCCCGTGCCCCAGCAGTGGGGACTTAAATGGGCTGACGATGACGATATCTTGGTGTAAAGGTTGCTTAAATACTTTTGCTTTCGTCATTTTATAATCCTTTCTTTATTAATTCAATAGAAATCCACCCAATAAACTTCAATGAGTCCATCACATGCATCACCATAATTTTCTATTGTTCCCTATTGTATATGTATATTTATTTTCACAACAAAACTGTGAAAATAAATATAATTTTCCCAGATAACCTGGGAAAAGGGCGGGATGATGATGAATATATTGTTTTGTTGTGTCAATAAACGTTTTATTCATTCATTCCATGCTGTAAACGGAAAACTAGTAATGTCCTCCAAATCGATATTTCGGTCATGGCGGCCAATCTCAGCGATCAGCCATCGACGCAGAACATATTATAGTCCACAAGTATTTGTGCACTCTCTATTCCCGTACCCTCTTATTTCGATGGGACACTAGTGTGACACGACCGAAGAGGTATTTGGCAGGATCAACATCTTTACGTGCTTTCCGAGGCACGGGGGTACAAGACCGCCAACTTCCAGACTCCGGGCTAACACTAAGAATTTCTTAACAGAAAAACTCAGGTACAAATTTGGCCCGACCCGGGGATCGAACCAGGGACCCCAAGCGCAACTGACGCTTTAAAATGCGACCCACTAACCATTGATCCACCGAGGCAGTCAACCTAGTACCTAGGTACTATTATGGACATGGTACTATCTACCTAAGTAGGAGATCCTTTATCATTTCATAGCCCAAAACTGCTCAACTCAATCTATTTCGTATTTCTGATACGCTACTCCAATAATCGTTCTGATACGTTGCAAAACCCCCAAATGCATAGATATACAGAAATAAAATGCATCAAGAGGGCAGGTCAGTATCCTGCGCATAAAGAGCTCTGTCTGACCCGATGCGCCCGCGCCGCGCCGCCAGCTGCGCCTCTATGCGCACGCGCACAGCTTGTAAACAAACCTAAACAAACTTTGGGATCAATTGGGAGTCATCAGATCAGCGACGTCATAGATATTATGGATTGGTATACAGTAATATTAAACGATTTAGTACGCTTACCCCTGTTTTAGACTAATTTGGAGATACGCGGATTTTCCTCAATTAAGGGGTCCTACCCATCTATCGCGTAATTCCGGAACATTACTATAGATAACCGTGGGAGAGCCACGCCTCGGCATGAACTCGACCGGAGTGATAGCACGGCCTCACAGAAAACCGCCGTGAAGCAACACTGTGCTGTGTTTCGCTGCGTGAGCGAGGGTGCCGGAGGCCCAACCCTGGGGAAAAGGGGGTTTAAAGGTTAGCAGCGCACTTGTGACTCCACTGGTGTTGCGGGTATCCATGGGCGGTGGCAATCGCTTACACTCAGGTGGTCCGTCTGCTCGTGTGCCACCAATGACATAAAAAAAATTGATTATTTGGCTACAACAGTTTATCTGTAGTCGACATTTCAGTTATCCGACATTACTTACTTTAAGCGTGGATTTGTATTCAATAATGTAGCATGATTTCTACATCATACATACTCACACACTTAATATACACGCATTAACACTCACACACCTATACACATTCGCACACGCACACACACACAAACACACACACATATTACAATACAATCTGTTTTTATTTTATTATCTTTTTGTATATTTTTAGTTTATTGTAAACCTACCCATTAAGTTTCCTTGTATCTGCCTAGTTCTTAGTGGTTCTTGCTTTAGCAAAATTATGTTAAGGAAGAGGGCTTACTTCTGACACACTCGTGCACACCGGTCAATCTATTAATTAACGTGTCTCTCTAATCACTCGACATTGGCAGAATTATAGATGTGTCGAGAGACACAGTAGCAGCCATTATATTTAAAAAAAAAATACTTCTGACACGGGTGCATTTTGACGACCCGTTTGGAACAGTGGTAGTGAACGCTGCCTTTGGTCCAATGGTTGCGGGTTCGATCCCGGCACAGTATAAACATTTGTATGCATGAACATGTCTGTTTGTATTGGTCTGGGTGTTTCCTTTGTATTATAAGTATGTATTTACAGAAGAAAAGTATGTTTTATATGTATATATTTGTAATCCCACTGTTGATTCTGATATTCGTAACACAGGTGCTTGAGCTACCTATCTCGGAGTCAGATCAATGTATGTGATGTTGTGAAATATTTATTTATTTTATTTATTTATTCCACGCTCAAAAGAAGTCCACCAGTGTTCAAAAAGTGTAAGAATTCGTTATGAATAGAACATTTTTCATTTTCATTTTCATGTACGAGTATTAGAATAACTGACACCTTGTTCGAGTGTTTTTCTACCTTTGCTTGGAACCTAAACTAAACTTCTAAAATAGGCAGCGTACTCTCTATTTGTTTATAATTGGACGGGCAGGACCGGATCCAACGTCATTTGTTACGGATAACGTCTCTGCATAACGAAACCAAAAAGTAGATTTTCTTTAGGTTAAGGAGACGGGTAGGGCACACTAGCGATGCCAATTGATTTAAATTGTTAGCAACTAAACCGAGTATCTTTTTAACAATTTCGAAGCTACGGCCTCTCGGAAAACACATATACTATTTATTTAATCAACTTACTTAACTTTTAGGTCTGCTTTTGTACTTGAAATTACCGCCAAAAAAGGCCACTTATGGAGTTAATCCAAATTTACAGTGCAAAAACAGATCAAAAAGTAGAGCACAATTATTAAATAAATAGAATAAATGTTTGCTTAGAGACTCCCGTTCCAAAATTGTTAACAATTTAAATCGATTGGTGTCGGTAGTTAGGGCTACCCGTCGCCTTAGGGTGACGGGTAGGGCACGCTAGCGACGCTAATCGTTTTTGTACGCGAAAAATTGATTCACGCCAAAAGTGGCCGCTTTTGGAGTGAATCAATTTTTCGCGTACACGTTGGCATTTTTGCATGGTTATTTAATAAATAGTATAAGTGATTGCCAAGAGGTTGTAACGCCGAAATTGTGGCGTCGCTAGTATGCCATACCCGTCACCTTAAGTTGAAAGGTACATAAAGTGATTCGCCGTGAATTTCATTGTACCAGACAATACCAACGCGTAAAGACCCGAAGAAGAGGGCTCCGGGCTCCTATCCGACAGCTTCGGGCGCAACCGGTGTAAAACGAGGAAGAAGAGAATACCTACTTATTTATTTATATTTTGGGAGACTAACAGCTAAACGCCGTGTGGTCCCCGGAAGAGTAGAATAGGCCACCCTCACTCTTACCGAGGTGTCGTAAAAGGCGACTAAGGTAAAGCTGCTGGCATGATCATCAGCACCCAGAGAAGGAAAACTCTGCATTTATATCAAAACCCTCGCCAACCCGTCTGCCAAGCGTGGTGAGTATGGCCATTACCCCTCATGTGATTGAGGCCGGTGCCCCAGCAGTGGGGACTTAAATGGGCTGATGATAATGATGATGAACAGCTAAATAACAGTAAGGTTGAGATACAATAAGAGTACAACAATGACAATAAAAAGTCTCCGCTTATGGTATTAATCAACAGCTGAGGAAAGCTGAAATTTATTTATTCTGTTGTCCCTAAAAATGGTGAAGTAGCAGGTATTTATTATAATGACTGCCTCGGTGGCGCAATGGTTAGTGGGTCGCACTTTAAAGCGACGGTTGCGCCTGGGGTCTCGGGTTTGATCCCCGGGTCGGGCCAAAATTTGTACCTGAGTTTTTTTGTTAAGAAATTCTCAGTGTTAGCCCGGAGTCTGGAAGTTGGCGGTCTTGTACCCCCGTGGCTCGGAAAGCACGTTAAGCCGTTGGTCGTGCGCCTAATCCCTCTTCGGTCGTGTCACACTAGTGTCCCATCGAAATAAGAGGGTAATAGAGAGGGCACTTGTGTATGCGCAAAATACTTGTGCACTAAAATATGTCCTGCGTCGATGGCTGATCGCTGAGATTGGTCGCCATGGCCGAAATATCGGTTTGGAGGACATTATTATAATGGAGACAACAGCATCTCAAATGTATATTTCATCATTCGTAACTTTTTAAACAAAGAATTATTTTTTCTGAAAACCTATTCTAAATATATTTAAACATTGTCCTATTAAAGCACAGTCAAATATGAAAGAGTTACATTAATATTTACTTTGAAAATTAAAGAAATATTAGTACCTATGGAAAACACAGCTTCTCAGAAAATCTCCAAAGAAATCGGCAATTTCATACTTTAACCTCTAATCCTAATAAAACAGGGCAATATTTTTTAAGTCATGAATCTATTTTATTTATTATACCGTTATGATCGCTGGTTCGTACTGTTTGAACTTGGCTTTGATACGCTACCGTGTGTTTATATTCAATTTTTTGACAATATCGAATACGAATTTGTGTCTAAGCTAAGGCGTGAAAATAGTTTCATGGCGATGACGATCCTTTTGGAACAGTGGTAGTGAACGCTGCCTTTGGTCCAAGGGTTGCGGGTTTGATCCCCGAACTGTGCAAATATTTTATGTGCATGAACATGGCTGTTTGTATTGGTCTGGGTGTTATCTATGTATTATAAGTATGTATTTACAAAAAGAAAAGTATTATACGTATACATATATTTGTAATCCCGCTGTTGATTCTGATATCCGTAACACAGGTGCTTGAGCTACCTATTTCGGAGTCAGATCAATGTATGTGACGTTGTGAAATATTTATTTATTTTTATTTATATTGCCCCGACTTCGTACCATAGCTTACGCACTTGTGCTACGGATATTAGACAATAACACCCTGGCTCGGCGGAAGATCTTCCCTTCTCGTGGGAATCATTCTAAATCCTTAGCCGTCGCTGTTTAGCCCGGAGTACCTACGCTTGGACCATGATTCAGGATTTGGGGAGTCTGGTAATTACAATGAAGCGACTGCCGTTTGACCTTAGGAACCAGACCAACTGAATCATAGTTACACGTTTCAAAAACTATCCGAAACGTATAGGTTTTCCTCGCGATGTTTTCCGCTGATAGTAGAAGCCGCCGCCGAGCTAATAGTAGAAATATGCACATAGATTTCCAAAATCCAGAAGTGCATGCTCGGATCCGAAGTACGTCCCCCGTATGGAAGCGCGTTCTGAACCACTGAGTTAGCTCACGTATGACGTACTTTTACGTACGCAAGCAAATCTTTTACCGCCTACAATTTGAACTGCAGTCACTCACACCCACTCCACGCATTAGATCTCACTTTCATGAGCCGTCTGGTAGTTTATCGTCGTTAAAAGCCACTCAACGCTATCGGCGTGGGAAAGTAAAGCAAAGCCTGTGTTTACTCCTAACGGTGATAAGAGATGATGGAGCAATGGTGGATGTTTTGCTTTTCAATGTGGCATAGGCACATGGGTAGATAACTGTGGCATGTGCCGGGCCGCTACGGCTCGAAAGTCAATACAATACGGTATATGACTTTTTTTTTATTTTTGCAATCAACAGACCTCTCAATGATAGAAACATCGTTGAAAGAATCACTTGATTCTCATTTAAACTACCTGAGATATCACAACTTTAAAATCACATTATTTTGGGCAAACCCAAAACGCTCCATACAAATGGCTACTAAGATGTGACGTCACACCTAAGTATTTTGTATGCATTTCATTTGAATTTTGTATGGTAGCTATATCAAATGTTTCGTTTATGTCAATGGTTCAATTATAATAATTGGTGCAAATTGTTTGTTTATGTTTTGCAGTGCCCTAACAGGGTGCAACTGTATAATGTTTATGTAATACATTGTATTGTACGAGGGGAGGTCAAAAAGTTCGCGGAATGAGGAGGAAAGAGGTAGAAATGAAACAACAAACTATTTTTCCTTTTCAATATATTCTCTCTGAACTCTAATACATTGTTACCCTATCAAATAACTTGTTTATACCATCAAAAAAAATGATTTTCCCTTAGTGTCAAAATAGGTCGAAATTACAGACTTGACTGCTTCATCGTCGTCAAACTATTTTCCACATAGCTCTTTCTTCTTTTTCGGAAATAAATAAAAGTCACTAGGGGCCAAGTCTGGCTGGACTGTAGGGCGAATGGTTCAGCTGTTCGAAGCCGCACCGATGAATGGCAGCCGTCGCAACATAGCACGTATGAACGAGTGCGTTATCGTGCAATAGAAGCACACCTTTTGACAGTTTTCCTCTTCTTTTTTCCTTAATGGCTTCCTTCAATCTCTCTAGTAAAGAAGCGTAGTATTGTGCCGTTATAGAAACCCAACGTTCTTTATAATCGATCAGTAGAATACCCTCTGTATCCCAAAAAATAGTCGCCATGATTTTTCCGGCCAATTGTGACATCTTAAACTTCTTTGGAGGAGGTGTGCATTTTTTATGCATCGATTCTTGCTTTGATTCATAGTGGTAAACCCAGGTTTATCTCCAGTTACAATTCGGTCCATAACTTCTTCCATGTTCTCTACACAGAGCTCCAAAAATGGCGAGAACACTCGATATGGTTGTTAAAATGCAAATAAATAAACCGATTCACCATCAGTGGCCGATCAGTGGTAGTGAATGCTGCCTCTGGTGCGTTTGATCCCCGCTCAGTGCAAATATTGGTGTGCATGAACATGTATGTTTGTATTGGTCTGGATGTTTTCTATGTATGTATTTACAAAAGAAAAGTATTAAATATATATATTTGTACTTCTGCTGTTGGGTCTGATATCCGTAACACAGGTGCTTGAGCTACCTATCTCGGAGGCAGATCGATGTACCTATGTGATGTTGTGAAATATTTGGCTGACCGGAGGCCATGGACACATTTCATTTACAGTCATATTGTTTTTTTTATGAACTGACATAAATAACAGACCCATTTTTTCTTTTCAAATTTGTATGCTAAATATATTGAAATTTTTATTCTAAATGACGTCGCCAATGACGTCATCGACGGCTTACAGCGATATTCTTTCTTATGTTTAATAAAAAAGTACTACTGTCAAAGGTAATAATAGTGTCACATTGTACGTCATTCATCATCAACGTGACAATTGTCTTTTTTTTGAAGTACATCATGAGTTGGCATTAATTAAACTTAATGTCTAGCAAGAAATTTTACATTCTGCCGTCGATACGTCATCTTACGTTTTTAGTTTTAATTTTTTTCTCAGTAAAATCTGTGAGATGAGGAGTTAATTTTTTTGGCTAATTGTTCCAGGTACACCCTGATCGCGTACTACGACATGTACTCGCAGATCTACACCACCACCAAGATCTGGATCCAGCTGCTGCTGATATGGCTGGTGTCATTCGGCCTCATGGTGAGTGATAAATAACATCGATCTTTAACACTCCAAAAGTGAAGTAACCTTGGGAGAGCCACGCTTCGGCATGAATCGCTTCGATTGCCGCCGTCTTTGGACACTCATCATAACACTGTAGAGTTGTGTTTTGGTGGTTTCACAAATCTTTAAACCCCCTTTCCCCCGGATTGGGCCTACTGTACGAGGGTAGTGTGAGTGAGGACTCACACAGCGAAACAGCACAGACGCTGCTTCACGCCTTTTTTCTGTGAGGCCGTGGTTTACTCCAGTTGAGCCGGCCCATTCATGCTGAAGCGTGGCTCTCGCTTAATATACTGTCATATCTTTTAAATTTCCTGTATCTGTACTGAAACATTTGCCATTAAGGTGAGGAGGACCAAATGACGGAATTTCATTGTCCTAACCCAATGTGCAGTTATACCATCATCTAATAAAAAGCAACATCGCGCAAGCTTACGCGCGATGTTATCGTCACCTAGCGCCATCTATTGGTATAAAGTGGAACTAATGTCCTGAAACGAAGTGAGGGCGAACCACTAACTAGTTAACCATGAAATAAAAAGGACCACCTATCACTTATCATCAAAACCAGATGCTGCATTGCACATGTGATAACAAATTAAACACCGTTAAATAACACCCGTATCTCCCTTCTCGGAACTTCATAATGGCATCTATTCATCGCCATGAAACGTTCATATTCCAAAAAGCCTATTAAACAAATAAACGTTTAGTTGATGATGGAAGCTGTAACGAGCCGGAATTAGTTCATTGCACCTCCTATGAAGCATTCGTTTATGATCCGTGTATAATTGTCCCGAATTGGGAAACATCCTGCATGGTACAAACTGTGGGTTGAAAGCGGACGAGATAATGTGAGGTAATAATCCTCCAACCAATAACGGCTACGGCGACCAATCTCAACGATCAGCCACGTACGCAGGATATATTATAGTGCTCAAGTGTGTGCGAAAACACGAGGGCACAAGGGACACCCTCAATTCCTATGGGACACCAGCGCGACACGACCGGAGTGGGATTGAGCGCAGAAACACGTGCTTTCCGAGGCAAGGAGATGCTAAGAATTTCTTACCGAAGACTTAGGTATAAATTGTTGGCCTGTTTTGCGGATCGCACCCGGAATCTCTTGCGCAGCCATATATCGCTTCTCAAAGTGCGATCTTTACACACACTTACGTCACCGAAGCAGTCAAGCAGAGAAATGAGGTAAATAATACCTTTGGTTGGAAGGTTGAAAAATCACTTTCCGACCACCAGCGTGACACGTCCGGAGAGGGATTGGGCGCAGTATCAATGGCTTAACATGCTTTCCGAGGCACGGGGGTACAAGACCGCCCACTTCCACACTCCGGGGTGACACTAAGAATTTCTTACCGGAAACTTAGGTACAAATTTTTTGCCCGACCCGGGATCGAACCCGATACCTCTTGCGCAGCCGACCCACTGACCACTGCGCCACTGATTCTTATACCCATAGATCGATGTACTGTACCCTTACCATGAGTTTGAAAAACTGTTCTCGCTATCGAAAACTATCGCTTTCTCCCTTTCATTGTGGTGCATGTGAACGAGACAGAGCAATAGTTTTAGATAACGAGGATAGTATTTCAAACTCATGGTAAGGCCTCTCTTTTTGCATTACCGCGGCCTCACGCTTATGACTTGTACCAAACCAAAACAAAAGCGCATTTTAAACCTTCCAATTCATAAGAGGATTCCTTTGAATATCCTCCATCACGGACTCACTAAATAGGACATGCCATTTGACTCCATTAGCTCAAACAGTGGAAGTTTGATAATTGAGAGATGCGCAAACGCATCGCAATTAGCGTTGAGTGCGGTGATAGAGTTTAATTATTAGGTCTATGGGCTCTACAGCTATTATTAGTAAAATAATTGTTGAGTTGAACAACTATTACTGTTACAGAGTGGTCGTGAAGAAATTATTAGTGACAGTTACACTGTTTATAACTTAAGGTGACGGGTAGGGCACACTAGCGACGTGAATGGATTTTATACTATTTATCAAATAACATTTGTACATGGTTTAATAAATAGTAAAAGTGTTTGCCGAGAGGGTGTAACCCCGAAATTTATTAAAATAGTACCCGTTTAGTAGCTAAAAATTAAAATCGTTTGGTGTCGCTAGTGTGCCCTACCCGCCACCTTAAGAAAACTCTGACCCATGACAAATTGCGAACTAAGGATAGTTCCGGAACAAAACTCGTGCCATCCTCTTTTAACATCGCATCATCATCATCATCAGCCCATTTAAGTCCCCACTGCTGGGGCACGGGCCTCCCTCAATCACATGAGGGGTAATTGCCATACTCACCACGCTTGGCAGACGGGTTGGCGAGGGTTTTGATATGAATGCAGAGTTTTCCTTCTCTGGGTGCTGATGATCATGCCAGCAGCTGTCCTTACCTTACCTTAGTCGCCTTTTACGACACCTGGGTAAGAGTGAGGGTGGACTATTCTACTCTGCCGGGGACCACACGGCTAACATCGCATTGGACCGGATTACATGACATTTAGTACGGTAATATATTTGGATCGCGATTTGTAATAAATTGGTGACTCTCAATCTACAACGTGTAAGGAAAATAGTATATTATACCGAAAACTGTAAATAGGGCTAGCCGTGGGAGGCTTTGGAAAAATTGTAAAAAAAAATGCTATAGTTTCCGAGTAATTAGCCATCCACGGTTTAACACAAAATCTTCGTTGATAACCCTAAGACAGCTGATTTCAGATATTGAAATAATTACAGAGTTAGAGATAATATCGTGGCAACCTGATGTGTGACTGTCTGTACACTATGATTGGCATATATTAATCATACTGAAGTCATCATAAGATGATTGACGAGTCCTTGAATGGAGACGAGGTGTATTTGTTACTAAATCGAGACGAGTGCAGAAAAGCCTACGACGACAATAAGACGTACGCATTTTACTTGAGTTTGTTTGTTGTTTTGTTGTTGAGTGTCCTTTATTAGTTAATTCGATGAAAATTGGTTACAAATTGAGAATCGATGCCGCTGAGTATCGATTTCTGAGGGTACTTCCCTAGTACTGAACTATTAACATCTGTCAAAAACTCGCGACAAAAACAAATATCGTCATTTTCTGACGGCGGCCATCTTGGATTTGAAATTTGTCACAATAAATATATTCTGCTACTCAAACCCTTTTATATGATAATAATAGAGGATTTACCTTTACTCGTAGGTCCATGTAGGTACACCGTAAAATTTTAGTCGTTTAATGACGAAGCATTTACGACGAGCCTGCGACTGCTGCGACCTCGTATACGCGGCCTCCATTCGAAGACCTTTATGCCGGCCGTCTGCTCTCTTGGAAATGTGCCCTACCCATTGCTACCTACTTGACGCATGCAATTTTTCATTCCTGATAAATTCTATAATAAACCATTATATTGTTTGGAAATTTCAGGTACCCCCTCTCCTAGGCGTGTGGGGCCAGCTGGGCTTCAACCCGAAGACCTTCAGCTGCACCATCCTGCCCAAGGACTGTATGTCCCCCAAGAAGTACCTCTTCGTGTTCGGCTTCGCACTGCCCTGCTTGGTCATCATCGTATCCTACTCTTGCATATACTGGCGCGTGCGCGAGAGCAAGAGAAAGCTAGAGGGCCGAAGGTGTGTATGTGGGTGAGAATCGACTGGTATATTTGAGTGGCTAATTGGTGGGGGTTGTGTTAGAAATAAGCCACTATGTGTACAGGGTGTTTATATTATATAAGTAAGAACAGCGCGACTACGATCAGAAGGCACTTCAGTGACTGTACAAACCCTAGGTTGCCCAGGTCACAGTCGAGAGGAATGCTTAGGTCGCTTTGCTACAAATAAAAGCCAACTTCGCAATCAACGGTTTATTGTTTTCCGAATAGGTAGTCCTAAAAAAGCCGTTAACATACATCACTATTGAGCTTATGTAGTTTTAGAAAATCGCTTTGCTGGTGCGATGTAATTATGCACAGTGACCTCTCTTGGTACTTTCATGAACTTTTCTTACCCTAATACAGTTAGGATCGATCCGAACAAAGTGATCGATTGTACAGTGACTTCGACAGGAGGCAATTTTTTTTTTAATGGCTTGTAAAGGAGGCCGTTGTACAACATTTTTTCAATGGTAAAAAAAATGTCAAAACAGCATTAGATCCGACATTTGCCACGTGGCAAGTAATGGTGGGGCGACTATATAATATATGCCTTATTTTGGATATGGGGGGTTTTAACATTACTAAAATAGGGAGTACCTAACTATAATAATAACATAAGTACGTAAATAACCCATATGCACTCATTAGGTAGGTAAATTATTTATTCAGGTAGGTACCTACTCGGTTTTCAGTTAATTTGATCTTGAATGCTTTGTGATTTTGTAATAAAACCTGCACACTAATTTGGTTTTAAATTTTAACAAAGTCAAGTTATTACTTATCTAATTGCACTTTACTAACGTTGGCTTGCTCATAACTAGGACTTAAAATTAATTAAAAATTAAAAATATTATTTACATACTATTGAAACTTATATCTATTGTACATTTGTGGTGTTCTCATCATATGGGAGATGTTCCCCTTTTAAATTAATGCTTTTCTTTTTGCAAGTGACAAATTTTCTAAATCGGTTCAGTCTAGTTTCTTAATCTTAGCTAGGTATTCCTTACAAATATAAAAATAATCTTCTACAAATATGAAACAGGTAACGGGTACCTATGCGCCAGACAGTTCACACATGTCTGAATTTGAACCCAGAACCTTCCACACTTGCACCGTACCTTAGCCACTACGCCTTCGTGGTCGTGAAATATTTACAGAAATATAAATTTATATAGATTTAAATGCCATTAACATCAATTATCTGTTCACAGCAAACTCAGCGGCCAAACAGCAAAAGAAAAAGAAGAAGACTCCCGCCTCACCACCCTCATGCTCACCATCTTTCTTTGTTTCCTCGCCTGCTTCCTCCCCCTGATGATAATGAACGTCGCCGACGACGGGATAACCTACCCTTGGCTCCACATCATAGCGTCTATTTTAGCTTGGGCCTCCAGCGTCATCAACCCCCTCATCTACGCGGCGACCAATAGACAATATAGAGCGGCGTACGCGAATCTGCTCAAGTTTTGCAAAAATAATCCAGTTGCTAAAAGGACTACTTGGGGCAGCCGGACAGTTGGGCAGTCTTCGAACTCGCCACATTATGTCGAGAAAAGAATTCCAGCGAAAGACAATCCGACTAAATTATGAATGTAGTCTGAAAGAGTGATTTTGATAGCGTTGTGTGTTATTTGGAGGCATTCTGTAAAGAAAATCGTTATTTTGTTGTCATGAATAATTTGGAAATAATAATTATTAACTACACCTATTACATTACATACTATTATCATCATAGTAGCGATGACACCTATTACATTACATTACATTGATTTATCGAAAACTATCAATAACGTCACGTGATTTGTTACGTGACGTCATTGGTGTTTTGTTAGTCTGTTACACAGCCGCGTTAGTTTTGAAGCTCATAAAATAAAAGTGTTATTTTAACAAAACGGAATATGATGTTTGAATATTGCTTCATTGATTTGTTTAATTAATTTGTGCTAAAGACCCCTCCAGTTAATGTTTTATAATAGGTACGTACCTACCAAATACTCAAGATTTGCGTTGTACCTACTACCAGCAACACGGTACTAAATATAAGAATTTAGACAATGTAAAACCAACTCATGCTACTCACTACCTTTATTATTTTAAGTCAAGAACGACAGCTGTGCCAATTTTAATGATTTAACACTGCTTTATTACCTAAGTAATAAAATCAACAATGTAGTGCAGTTATAATTGTGTTGCTGATAGTACCAACTATTATTATTTTACTCTATGGATAGTCTTTAGAAGAAACGAAGAAGTTATACCTTTTTCTCGGTTAATATAATTTATTTTAATCAGCCATTCCTAAATCTAATTTGCATTTGCTAACATTTTATTAAAAAAATTAAAAAAAGTCCGTCCTCTATAATTGCATTCAATAACATAAATAAATCATACTCACTTTAGTGGAACAAGGTGTTATGGCGGATGGCATAGAACCATGGGTTAAATCATTTTGTATTAACCTGAGCATTTTTTTACCTTTCCGTCAAAACATCCTTGTTGCATGATACTTTGTATGTGTTGTAAATAATGTCAATAATGTAAATAGGATATTAATACATTTTGTTTTAAGATTAGATGGTAACTACTTACTTAAGTATGAGTTTGTATACCGTTACTTAACCAAAGTGAATGCTGATGATATGTAATAATGATTTATTGTGTAAGACAGATCCTGTAGTTAATTATTTTCATAATAATTGCTAGTTTACAAGAGCTATGCTAACATCATCTACTTATGTACTTGACATTACAAGAATTTAGAAAAGAGCGTAGCAATTCGATTTAAATAACGAGCTTTTTCTTTTTTATTTATGTATTCCTATGGGAATTATCCCTCTAATATCTAAATATTAATAGATATATAATTAAATAAATAAAGGGTGCGTATGAAGAAACTTCACAGATTACTACAATCGCATGCGGTACCTACCATGAAATTAAAACTTTATTTTACATAAAAAAGGTATCGGATTTATGTAATTTATATATAAATGATCTATATAGACATACGGATAGAGATGTAGGTATAGATATACCTGTCTTCCTTGTCTTAGCGAATACTAAGAGGTATTACACCGTGTGTGTATCGAACAAAAATATCTATAATTGTAATGATGAATAATATTTTATTTTACAAAGACTGATTCGGAAAAGTCAATTAGGATAAATAACGTCTGTAAGGAAATTAGGATTTACAATATTGATAAAAAGAGTTATTACTATTAATATGTTCGTTAGTTAAAATATTTAGGGTTTGTAATATGTACTTTAATATTATAAATATGTAATAATTTAATATTATTGTATATTACGAGAGCTGAAAACTTACTACAAAATTCGTTTTCTCATATCAATGAGATGCTGAAAAATAAAGCTAATAATAATAATGAAGAGAGCCTTAATCTGGTAACTATAATATATATTTGTTATAATTATGTAACTATAATTTAATCTACAATTATTAATATAAAACCAAAGGTAAAATAAAGGTATTTATAATATAAACATTTTTAATTGACCTATCCCTTATATCCCTTCTAATATCAACGTGAACACAAAATCAGAAAAAAAAATTAATAGCCTTCGACTATGTTAGTCCATCACTATTCAATCGGCCCCTTTAATAAATCGAGTTGAGCCACTTTGAAACTTTAATTTTGCTACTACACACATTATAACAAGAGCTTTAACCGATTCGTTGCGGATGGCACGTTTCAAAGTTATATTTTTTTGCGTGTGGCGTTAAACACGGATATGTGTCATTTTAAAATCGATAATAAGTCCTTCAATTCAGTTCAGGCAAATTTTGAGCCAGAACCAAATTACTTAAAATTTTCACGTTTATTAAGCTCGTAGCCTTCGTTTTTTGATTAAGTTTCATTTTTTTTAAATAGGTATCACCAGCTTTTTTTTCAAACTTTTACAGTATTTGATTGTATTGACGATTTAGTAATAACTCCCTAAAGCAAGGAAAGCACTCTGCTTTTGATGGTTTAGTTTGTCTCCTATGAAATGATAGGTACATTCTTAAAAACGAGCGATATTCTCCTCTTGTAACGACAACTTTATCTTTATCGTTAAAATAGCAGCACAGTCCGTGAAGTGTTGATAAATATGTAAGTCTCGAAATTTTGCAGGTCACTGTCATACAATTTTGACGTATAAAAATATGTATTGTCCTCATTTATAATCGTCTATGTTAGAATAATAGACATCATACCTAAATATTTCTGTCGTCTATAATCGATTTACATTCTTCGTTATTTTAAAACACAAACAAGATTCAGAATTACAGATAGAAAAATAAATGATAAATTTATGTATCATATGTACAGTGGCGGACAGGTCAAGCTATACAAAACTGTCAAATTTCCTCAATCGATTTCGAACTCAATGTGTAACAATATAAGGTTTATAATCGAATGAAGAAATTTGACAGTTTTGTATAGCTTGATGTGTTCGCGACTGTACCTACTTGATAGGGAAAAAAACCACACTGCTTCGTGGGTCAACATGGCTAATATGAGTCATAACGCTACGACAGAGACTTGCATTTGTTAAAAGTACTGTCGCTCTTTCGAAAAGGGCTGTTTTGTTGATATTGTTTACAGTTTTTACACGAAATTTTAGTGCTTTGCAAAAAAAATACCACAAACAATGGACGTTCCCGGCTGAAGGGATGCAAGTTGCGTGACCCTACGAACAATATTCGGTCTTATGCCTTGCGTTTATGTTTTATTTTTGCACGGAAGATTACAACATGTTCAACTTGTAAGCGCATCTTGCTTTTCGAATTACATACTTCTGGTTTGCTATCCTTAGTAATCAGACGTGAATATTTTAGGCCTAATTTTATATCGCATATTCAATAAAATGATTAGGAAATGCTGAATTCTAAAATAATTTTACTTCAGACAACGAAAATAAGGTTATGTAAAATGAAATGTTACTGAACGAATGATTTAATGATACGATTAATTTTGACACTATCCGGCGCTACTGTGGTCTATGGTTAGTTCAGGATTTGTAATAAAAATTTAAGAAATGACATTATTCCGTAATAATCATGAACTTGCTAGTTTAGGTTTAAAACCGGTATCAGAGCAGTTTTTTGTAATAAGAGGGAAAGTATTCAAGCTTTGAACATGTAAAAAATGGTCAAAATACTGCTTTCTTTTCCGCATGGCGGATGACACAGATGCGTGTCGCTTTGGCACTGATCAGTGTCATGTTATTTTTATACGACGCCACAGTTGAAAGTTTGCGAAATTAGCCATTAGCAACGAATCGGTTAAGGAAAGCTCTTGTTATACTGTGCTTCTACTGTATTTCGTACAATATAATATAACTAACTATCTTATCCTGTATAAGAAAGGTTCACAGATACACCCTGTATTCATGTCTCTTCATGCAATATCGGATACATACACTTAGAACAGCAAAAGTTTGAATGTGGCGTAACAAAGTGGTTGACAATTATGAACTAAAATAAAATTTCTCAAAAATTAGCAAGTTTACAAACTTTCATTTTTGCATTAACAATGGACAACATTTCAAAATTGTTAAGCTCTGAAACAAAAAATACCAATTCTTTGTTTACTTTTCCGCTGCTCGAATATATATTTATTCATTTTTTATATTGCTTATTTACTGAGAAAAAAATTAAAAACTAAAAAACGTAAGATGACGTCATCGGACGGCAGAATGTAAAATATTTCTTTGCTTAGCACATTATAGTTTTAAATTTACGAAATGCCAAACCCATGACATGTAACTGTCAAAAAAAAAGACAACTTGTCAATGTTGAATGTATGAATGACGTTGACAATGTTGACACTAGTATTATTTACCTTTGACAGTAGTACCTTTTTTTTATTAAAACAATGATAAGCAAAGGAATATCGCTGTATTCAGCCGTCCGATGACGTCATTTGGCGCTTACGTCTATTTAGAATAAAAAGAATTTCAATAATTATTTTATGCATGAAAATGGACAAATTTTGAAAAAAGAAAAAATATGGGTCTGTTCATTTTATGTCTACTTTCATATAAAAAAACAATATGGACATGTTAAAAATATGAAATGTTGTCCATTGCGCCTAAATGAACAGCCGTTGGTGGCGCTACTGTACTCATACCGTAAGTGCTAAAGCAGCGCGCGAACCAATGCACGAATCGCAGTATAAATCTGTCTATGAATATTTTTTCTTTTGTCTATGTCCATCCACCATTGTCTTTGGTTGCCCGTCGACGAACGAATTTTGCTTGAGTGACAGTTCTTGTAATTTACCGAAATAAGAAGCCAAAAAATGGCTAAAAGGCTTTCAAAGAGCTCTGTGAATTGGGCTGCCCTGTCCGAAAGGGTCCCTGCTGAACAGAGGGGTAACTTGGCCACATTCAAAGTCCGATCCGATGGATACTTGCGAAGGTTAGTTTTACCAAGTTCAACACGATTACATAATTTTTTGTTGGTGATTTTTGGTTAATCAGTCTACCTTTTAGGGTATTGGCTAACCCTCCGGAGCCGCCAAAGATCAACTGGGCTGCCTACAAACAGACCATTCCAATCCCTGGAATGGTGGACAATTTCCAGAAACAGTACGAGGCCCTGAAGATTCCGTACCCAGCGGACACCCAAACCGCCCAAGTTGAGGCCCAATGGACTGAGGTCAAGAAAGCTATCCAGGCTTTCATCCAAGAGTCCAACACAAACATTGCGAAGTAAGTATACTTGCGTGAATGATTATAAACATGTTTTATTCCTAATAGTATCAGCAATTTATTGTACCCCCATTGGAGGTTATTAATTGAAATCATTCACTCAGATGTGGCTTTATGAGTAAATGGATGATGTTTTGTTATTATTAACTTGTATAATGTAGTTTTTGACACTTTTTTAATTATAACCTCAATAAGTAAATAAATTCTTATTAACAAAATCTTATTATACAGATATGAAAAAGAAATAGCTGCGACCAAAGCTCTCCTGCCATATACTCAAATGACAATGGAGGACTACAATGAAGCATACCCTGAACAAGCTCTGGACCCGGTCAACAGGCCATCGTTCTGGCCGCACGAGCCAGAAGACCAGCCTGGCTACGTCGACCCTGATAAGCCCGCCTCTGCCCACTAACTTCAAGAGATCCTTGGACATGTGCATAATATCTTCAAGCAGTGCTTTTCCAGCTATTTATTGAGATAGTTGAACTTGGTATCATGTCAGGAAGTGAAAACTTGTAAATCAATTGTTTATTGTGTAGGATTAAAAAGTAAAAATATATTTTTGTTTTTCAATGTTCACTTTCCTCTTTCATTCCTTCCTGCGCATAAATTAGATTATTAACATGTGGGACAGGTTTGATAGATATTACAGACAGTTGCACATCAGGAGCCCAATTCTCGAGCTCATGATATTTATGAAATTTCGAAAACATGGCAGATATTATCTGAAAACCATACAAATAAACTGTGTTTTAGTGATATATGTTGTATGAAAATAAATGTCACGAGCACGAGAATTGGGCTTCAGGTTACTACAATCTGTCAAATTGTCTTTTATTGATATTAAACCTAACTGGTAGACATATTAAAAGGTGAAAATTGATTGAAGAAGCTTGGCAGATTTGTATTATATGATGTGAGGCGGAAGTCTCCTAATATTGGACCTGGAATAGAGTACTCAATGGTAATCAAATCTGGCTAAAATTCTTTTTAGCAGATACAAACAGCTTTTTGAGTGTGGAATAAATAAAACAAACTATTTATTATAGCTAAATCAATGTTTATTACATGAATAAAATTGCACATTGTCACAGTATACTGTTGTCACAATTGTACTACAGGAATGTTCAATCATTACTATTGAGGGAAAGCCACCAATCCAAAAACAGTTCCAGATATGAATCAACCTTATATCCATTTATGGGCGAATTCGACAAATCTTATTCCGATACTAAATAGCGCTGTCATTTAATACAAATCTAATGTTATACTATAGACTTCATCCATGAATAAAGATTGGTCAAATCAGGCCTAAATTACATTTTTTCAAATGATTACAAAGAACATTGATCAATAGTAATAAGTTTGTTTACTTGTAATAAGGTAGGGTAGGTTTTTGATTTTTTTGTAAGATATAAAGTAATAGGTACTCTTTGGATGTTGATAACTTCAGAGGCACGATTATAATAATATGTATAAAAATAACAAACAGATTACTAGCTTTTTTAGAAAATAGCAAATCCAAATTATTTAAAAAAAATAAGGTAATTCATCTACCTCTTACTCAACCGATATGTAAATTAGTAAATTTTAGATTAGAATTTATATAGAAAAATATGAAAGTATTAATTACCATTTAAAAAGAATAAAAATTTTGAATTATGACCCTGTTATCATAAAAAATAACACAAAAATTAGTTTATACATACATATATATTATTTTACCATCTTTGCAAATTGTTAACATTTATTTGTTAATAACATTCATTAAGGCTGACTAAAAGTGTTACCAGACCAATCAATCGATCGATTAATAAGTCTAGTAGAAACTATCGATCGACGACCTATCGATTATTCTGGTAACAACCAAAGCCAGTTGGCGGCGGCCTAAAGACAATTTCAAGATGCATGTTACTAACGCAATGTGCAATAATTTAGAGTAAAGTTTTGTCTTAGTTTCGGGAATCCCAGTTAATCTATTTTTTACTATGACATTAAACTAAGGATACTACAAAAGTTACACACACTTCCATCAGTCGCCAATATTATATCGCGGAATACATCAGGGCCATTATTATATCAATGATTATAATGCATTGATCCCCAACCTTTTCATACCCCCTTGTGTTTTTACACCCACTCAACTTTACCTATCTTAATCTTTTACTAACTATCCATTTTACTTACTAGGCACATTCCTTGTTACCTGTTTTACCCTGGGGGTATTTTTTTCGGTTGGGAACACAAGTAATAATGAATCTATATCACATAACTGATTGTATTACCATGTTAATTACTACCTACATCTACTTTTTTTAAAGAAACATGTTGAATTTATATTTTTTAAAAGGTTCTGCGATATTACATAATTCTATGGTCCCTGCATTTAGGAGGGGAAAGGGTAATTTTTCGATCTTTTTAAGAGCGTTAATCTTAAAATCCTGAAATTTTGAAGAACAAGAATAATCACAACTTTGAAACATTTTCATGACGATAGAATACGTTAATAAAACATGTTAAAATGCGGAAAAATTACCCTGTATTGCAAGTAGCCATATGATATTGACAGTCTAAATCAGGTTTAGGTTAGGTGCCATTTATTGAATGAAAGGCGTAGAGTAAGGAAGTCGCATTATTGGAATCTTTATTCTTGATTAAGCTTAGTAGGTATGTTTTTTTAAAACAGAAAGATATTTTGCATATTTGCATACATTTTTTAAAGATACATGACTGAATGGTAAAATGATTTGCTTACCCGAAATATGAAGACTACAGACACTTCAGTTAGACAGGATATAGAATGACGTTGATGAGAAGAATTTTCACAAGTGAATAGAGAAGAAACAATAGATATCATAGGGCTGACTAAGCTTGCTCAATAGAGATGGCCCCAACATATAAGAATTTCCAAATATAACAGAACAACAGTGATCAAAATACGTGGATAAGTTACTCAAAATGTAACTCATACAGGATCCATCATAGACTAAAATTAACAAGTGCAAATGTTAAAGTGACGGGTAGGGCACACTAGCGACGACAAACATTTTCAGCTACTAAACTGGATCTATTTTAAACAATTTCGGGGTTCCTATCTCTCGGCAAACACTTATACTATTTATTAAATAACCATGTACAAATGTTGGGTCTGTTTTTGTACGCAAAAAAATTGATTCACGCCAAAAGTGGCCGCTTTTCCTAAATTCGAGTGCAAAAGCATACCAAATTTAGTTACCATAGTTATTTACTTTAAGTATTAAATAAATAGTATAAGTGTTTTCCAAGAGACACGAACCCCGAAATGGTTTAAAATAGATCTGGTTTAGTAGCTAACAATTAAAATTAATTGGCGTCTAGGCTAGTGGGGCGTAGTCTTCACCTTTATATAGAGTGCTTCATATGATCCGGTACACTATTATACCAATGTGCAATGCCACCAAAAATGGGACAGTTCCACTCCAGTCTCCTCGCCAGATGTATTTAATATTTCCTAATAGATTCCACACTACCAATGTGACAGTTCCACTCCAGTCTCCTCGCCAGATGTATTTAATATTTCCTAATAGATTGTTCACTTGGCCTGGAACTTGGCGGCGGGCGGCGGCGGCGGCGCGGCGTACATGTTGTAGTAGGAGGTGGGCGGCGCCACGGAGAACGCGGCGGGCGCGGCCGCCTGGCCGAAGCCCGAGGCCTGGCCGAAGCCCTGGCCCTGGTTCTGGTTCTGTCCGAACGACGGGGGCTTGTTGAAGCCCTGCGACTGGTTCTGATTGAAACCTGTAAAGTTACGTGTTGCTATAACTTTCATGTTTCAATCGATAATTTATGTATAAACAATCATAATTCTAAAATTTACAATAAGAATAATACTCAATTCAATAGGGCATCTTCAATTTTAATTTAATTAGACATAATGGACAACATTTCATATTTTTAACATGTCCATATTGTTTTTTTATATGAAAGTAGACATAAAATGAACAGACCCATATTTTTTCTTTTTTCAAAATTTGTCCATTTTCATGCATAAAATAATTATTAAAATTCTAAATAGGGACGATAAGCGCCAAATGACGTCATCGCGACGGCGGAATCACAGCAATATTCTTGCTTTATCATTGTGTAATAAATAAAAAGGTATATGTCAAAGGTAATAATACTAGAAGGGGTATAGACAGTCGGAAACATAGGATTTTTTTTCTTCCTAGAAAGCAGAGTTATCTAGCAACATGATCCTGAAATAGGCTTCTTTGTAGGTCTCTAAAGTTGTTGCTAGATGCCGCTATCTTATTATTTTACATCCTATAAAAACTATTTAATAATTTACAATTTTTCAAATACCTATTCTTATTACAAGAATATTTACTAGTTGAAATGTATAGACAAAATAAATGAATGAATTGTTCGACATGAATGACATTTAAAAAATTGTAAAATTGGAATGTGTAAAAGTCACAATGGTGTCATGGATAGAACAGACAACAGTTGACACACAAAAAAAAACTGTAGAAATAGAATGGATAGCATATTTCCGAATTTAACGTAGCCAAAATACATACGCCCAATTGCAGATTTTTTACAGTCCACTTAAATTTATAAAACTACATTTATACCCAGGGCCATAACTTTTTTTGAGCAAATAAAAAAAACAGATCTGAGATTTTTTGCAAATGGCGTGCATTTTATTTTTCACCAAAAAAATATCCTGAAGAATCCTTACTTGAAAAAGAGAAATTGAGTTATCGATACAACACAAACGTTGAGTTGAATTTCGGTCAAGAGTAATATTATAAATACGTTTCAGTCTCCTCCGTCCTAGTAGTTGTTAGTGAAACTGTTATTGCGATACGGACGCTAAAGTATGTGTTGAAAAGTTAATTATGCCAGGCCAGCATTGTATATTGTGGCCGTGGGTATGGAACTGGTAAGTTTTAAACCTGTGTTATGATCCTCATCCTCAGCAAACTGAAAGTTTTAATACCTACATCCTGAACGAAAACATGTATTTCAATACTGGGGGCCTACCGCCCAATCGCCGTTGTTCAAATCGAATATCGTTAAGAAACATGACTGTGTCATTTGAATTCCACTTATCGATAGATTTTTGCTTTTTTGTTCTGTTGAACGTTGCTAGCAAGCTAAACATTGTTTAACATAAAGTTGCGCAGTAGCCCCTCTGATCTGAATATGGAAATACCCGACTTAAATAATTTATCATAATCACCCATATTCGTCCACTGCTGGACACAGGCCTCTCCTAACTCACGCCACTGAAATGTGACGATCATCGGAGGTCTTTATCCTACTGCTCTCATATTGGCAAGAGAGGATTTATTTCGGTTTTCCTTCTCTCACACAGGTGTTATGTGCATGTTGCCTTCTAGTCGACTCTTATATTACTTATCATATGATACTATCATAGGACAGGGAAAGAATATCCTCAGCATTAATGTAAACAATGTATTATTGTCTCTCAGGTACACCAAGTCCATGTTTTTCCTAACCCAATCAAATTGTTGTACCAAGATTTATTAAAAGACTGTCCTCTTGAGTGTGATGTTCATAAGGAAGAAAAGGTATTTTTTAAATACACCAATAAATGTTATTTTAATTGGAAAATTAACTTTTGATGGTGATGATGAGTAAAGAGAGCGGCCCAAATACATTATAACAAATTCAAACATTATAAAAATAGAAAACAAAAAGTTTTTTTTTATATTAATAAATGTATTTATAATTTATTCTTGTAGTTTTACTCAATCACTTCCCTTCTGGTATTAATATTAGCTCTTCAAATGCTATTAGGATACGACTATTTCTTCTTTCATAATAAATTATCAACATTAGTTTCGCGTAGAAAAAGTTGATAATTTATTATATAAGAAGAAATAGTCGTATCCTAGGTCCTAGTAACATTTGAAAATACCGTGACGTAGCGGGTCGTGACGTAACGGTCGTGACGTAATGGTCGTGACGTAACGGTCGTGACGTAACGTAAAGTTCGGATCAAGTCGCTAGAGGCGCTGCTTTCAAAGAGTTGCACAAAACTCTCTCAAGAGGCTACTACTTTTTCCGGTATATAATACTACTCTTTGAATACTAGTATCAACATTGTCAACGTCATTCATACTTTCAACGTTGACAAGTTGTCTTTTTTTTTTGACAGTCACATGTCATGAGTTTGGCATTACGTAAATTTAAAACTATAATGTGCTAAGCAAAGAAATATTTTACATTCTGCCGTCCGATGACGTCATCTTACGTTTTTTAGTTTTTAATTTTTTTCTCTGTAAATAAGCAACATAAAAAATTAATAAATATATATTCGAGCAGCGGAAAAGTAAACAAAGAATTGGTATTTTTTGTTTCAGAGCTTAGCAATTTTGAAATGTTGTCCATTACCTACTTAATGTACCTACTTCCAATGACATGACTCGGTATCTGTGGTGCGCCACGTGTACTCTCAGGGCTTAAGCTGAAAATCAGTGTTTTGCTCTTTGACTGTGTCTTTGAACAAAAACTCCACTGAGCTTTGGCCCACTTGCACTGCTGCGGCACACATGCAGAAAACTTAGGAAAGGGTTCCACACTCTTTATTTTACAAGATATTTTTATTTTTATTTCAATGTTTAAAATTGTGTATATGCATGTGTGTCCTTTGATGCAATAAATTAATTATCTATCTATCATGGTCACTAACCTTAGAAAAGTTATTTACAGGATCTCTAACATGTACCTCATTTTTGAGTTGCCGATATTTCGGCACTGTTGCAAGTGCCATAGTCACGGAGTAACTGAAGTTTTTTCCGGGTAAGATGTTACTGGCAGACAAATCGGTCTACCCTTCTTCGCAGTCTTTTACTACGCGCACCTGCGGTACCACTGTTCACTAACTCACTATTTTCTCGCACCTGTTCTCGACACACAACACTCACAGTATCTAGCCGCGAAATGACACTTTGTTTAGTTTTACGGTTATTAAACTCAAAAATAAGGTACATGTAGAAATCCCGTAAATAACTATTCTAATGCTATAAAACTTGTTTGACTTCATTGACCTTTATTTCGATGAACATAAGGTTTATCTTTTACTAACTTTTATTCCATAAAATCTTATGACTATTAACATTAAGATCATTCTTTGTGACATCAATGGCTGTCATTTTAATCAAGCTATTTTACGGAGTATAAAGTGCGACCACGATCAGAAGGCCCTTCAGTAACATTGACAGGGGGGCGTTGTACAACATTATTTCTAAGGGAAAATGTCATAACTTCATTAGTTCCGACTTTTGCCACGTGCCAAATAACCGTGGGGCGACTATAGAGGTGTTTTATTAACAGTACATACTTTTGTATAATATACTAAGGATTCTAGTCTAATCAAGCCTATCAGATGTTGGTTATCGAATAAAATATTTAAGTAGGTATATCGATTGTAACAAAGGAGTAAATAGTAAAGGTAAAAAATAACCAAAAAATATGTTAGAACTCACTATAGTAGTACGCAAAATCCAAGCCTGAAACGAATTTTTATCATACAAATAAAATCCTAAATAAACTACTTAGGTACTTTGTTGTAAAAAGGAATGAAGCGGATACTTAAACACTTAGATTGTAAACAAAAAAATTTAACAAGGGGCACCTTCAATAGGGAATATGCATATCGACGGTGCTGCTGATAATGATAGGGAGTCAATACAAAGTGCAGCCACATGTAGTTACTGCACGTTCCCTATAGGCATTGAAAAGACACTCGGCGCCATCTATTGGTTTAATTCGGAACTAATAGCAAAATTAAGTCTCGAAACGAAGTTAACGCGAGGTACTTATGAAACTTTAGTCAACATTTTGTGTATCTTTGTGTACGAATTTTGTATGCTAGTATTCCGTTATTTTTTACGAAATATTATTAGTTCCATGCACGCACCAGATGAGCCTTATTGTATCCAGGAACCCGCGATCAGGGCCCGGAACTAAACAGTGGTCTAGTAATACCAACAAGACGATTTTGTTTTTTTAAACTTCTTGCTAATGTGGAAAGGTAAGAATACTATTTTTAATAATATCGATACTATTGAATTTAGATACTATCGATAGTATCGATGGTATTGATAGTTTTTATCGATACTATCGATATTGTGCCTGTTTTTCGAGATTAACTATCGATAGGTAGTTCTGCAACACTACAACGGTCGTGGTCACAAGCGGACTCTTAATGCTCTTACTGTTAACGCGGCAGTGTTATCCTTCCGTCGAAAATGGCGGAGTGTCGATACTGCTTTACCGTGTTTATCTACTGAGACAATACGGTATTTGACAAATTTTTTTTCATTTGTGTAATCAAAAGACCTCTCAATGATAAAAACATCGGTGAAAGAATTACTTGATTCTCATTTAAACTACCTGAGATATCATAACTTTTAAATCACATTATTTTGGACAAACCCAAAACGCTCCATACAAATGGCTACAGAGATGTGACGTCACACGACAGTATTTTGTATGCATTTCATTTGAATTTTGTATGGTAGCTATATCAAATGTTTCGTTTATGTCATTGGTTCCATTATAATAGTTGGTGTAAATTATATGGGTTTTTCAATGGTATAATTATTTAAAAAAAATTTCATACTTTGAAAATGGACTTGCCCATGAATCTTTGAATGACCATAAAACCGGCTAGACGTTATATTTTTAATTGACAATTTTTGCTATTCCCACATATTTACCTATATTTTGATAAAATATTTATATTTTGTAAAATCTCGAGCTTAGTCAAATACCCTATAGTCATACCTCCGCCAGCTCCTCCCTGCTGGTTCTGGCCGAACGCCTGCTGCGGCGCGAAGCCCTGCCCGCCGCGGCCGCGCGTGCCCCCGCGCCCCCCGCGGCCGCGGAAGCCGTTGTCGTTGCCGAAGCCCGAGCCGCCCCCGCGGCCGAAGTCCCCACCGCCGCGGTTGAAACCTCCACCGCCGAAGCCGCCTTCGGAGTTGTCCCAGCGAGAACCTGGGCAACGAGATTTGTTGGGTTGGACCATTGGTGCTCAATATTTTTTATATACGGGCCACAAACACATTTTAGTCATGGTTTCGCGGGCCGCAAGCAAAAATTACCGTGGGCCACGCTCCAGCATGAATGGGCCCGCCCGACCGGAATGATACCACGGCCTCACAGAAAACCGACGTAAAGCAGCACTGCGCTGTGATTCACCAATAGTTGTGTTTCTAGATGCCATGGATTTTTTACCAGTAACAAACATTTTCTCATTTTTCTTAGATCCTGAAACCTTTTTTGAAACTCGTTTATGAGTGTAGTTATACATATAATCCAAAAATTATAACACAGTTTTTCTCAGAAATATTAGTAAGATCTTCTGTTGTCTTTAACATAGTCGAGAAATTTTGTAGCTGATTGTTCTGTATTTCTACATAAAAAATCAAAATAGTTAACAATTATCTCTTATTTCACGCGGGCCACTGATAAAGGCCCGGCGGGCCACATGCGGCCCGCGGGCCGCAGGTTGAGTATAGCTGGGTTGGACGGACGGATCACGCGATGGTGATTGTATCAAAACGATGGTTGCTCAGATAAGAACGCGCCTTCCATGCGGGGGGGTCATGATTCGAGTCAAAAGCTAGACCTCTGGTGGGGGAAAACGTGAGGAAACCTGAACGTTTCGGAAGCTTGTTAGCGATGGTCAGACGGCAGTCACTTCATTGTAATTACCAGACTCCTCAAATCCTAAATTATGATCTAAGAGTACCCTGAGTTCCAACCGGGAACTACACTTTAAGATGATGATTGTGTCACGTAATGGTAAGTGATGGTATGTGATGGTATCAAGTGATTATCTCGTGGTATAGATTGTGTCTCGTGATAGTAATTATAACACGTAATGGTGAGTGATGGTAACACGTGATGGTAAGTGATTGTATCACGTGATGATAAGTGATTGTATCGCATGATGGTAACTAGCCTCTATAAATAAAAAAATCATTTCCTGTCACCGGTCACAAAATTTGCAATTTAATAACAGAAATATGACTCACCTCCCCGATCTCCCCCGAAGCGACTTCCGCCCCTACCTCCCCGCGGGCCCCCCCGGCCTCGGCCACCGGAGCGATCGTCATCGCGGTCGCGGCCATAACGTCCACGACCTATATAAAATACACATTTAATTCTAGATCACAGGAAATCCTGGTAAAAGTGGTAATAAATGAATATTGTACAGCGATATGAAATGTCTCTAATGTCTAGCACTTAAGCTCTGTATTTTAACAAAGTACATCTATTATTTTAGTAATTTTCCCTCACATAGTCAAAAATTTTGATTACTAAAATAAAATTTGCAATAGAAATAGTAAGACGAACGAAACTAAAAGCATTATGAGGTCAGTATTATAGTTTTAAAAGTAAGTCTAAAGGTAATAATAAGTACTCACCATATTTACCCTTGAATCCCATTCCACATTGTGCTAACTCTAACAGCTTTGGATTTACTACTTGATTCGCCTCTTGTAACACTGACATCAAATCTTTAGCCTGCGTAATAAATACATGCATTCATTAATGGAACTCCCCAAAGAAAACCTATAATTATTTTTTTTTAATTGTAATTTACCTTAGCAGAATTGTTTGGCGTGAACAAGGTGTAAGCCGTCCCTGTGTTCTGAGAACGTCCCGTACGCCCAATACGATGCACATAGTCCTCAGAGTTATTTGGATAGTCATAGTTTATCACAAATTTCACATCTTCGACATCTGCGCGGAACGATAATTATGTGTAAAAGGAGAGTAGTCAAGACGCTGGAGACAGATACAACTCAAAAACAAAAGCAACATTACCACAAGACACTTATATTTCAATACAAAATCAACACAAGGGAACAATTCTTAGATTAAATAAAAAAGCGGCACAATTATTGCTCCTTGCGGGATACCACTATGATACACTAATTATTAAAATGCTTTTTTTGAGAAATGTATTCCAGACATTTAAGTTATTTGTCTCATTTTAGATATTGCAAGAAGAAAACCATGAAATTGAAAAAAAGAAGAAATCGAAACATTGACCACTGTTGCAGATGATGACTCAATCAAAGGCTTAAATCAAGTCTATGTAGAATTGTTCCCTCAAGCAAATTTGGCGATATAATTACCTTTTCAAACCACGATGAATGCCGGAGAACAGCTGGAAATAACTGTATTATGCCCGTCAGTGGATCCGGAGTGTTCTAGGCCAAGAGTCGAACGGTGTGCTGACTATATCGCCTTCAAATGCTAGATCAGTGATACCCGCTAACTTGTCAGGTGGCGTAGGGTAGACCTTTATCATTAAATCTCTCATGACATTTAACCAAGCATGTATTGCTCTAGTGCATTATTATGGTCTTATCGAATTCATTTTTAAAACGAGAATCTTAGAGAATAAACCTTCTAAAATAATTTGCAAGGTAGTTTCAGACATTGTAAAATCACAAACTAAAGTTTTCGATGTTGAAGAGAAGTACAGTATTATAAAATTAATTGAACTAATATTCAGCAAGTCCAGTGACAGCTACACATATTACTTTACAAGAGGCAGCATGCTAAATCGAACAGTGTGCGCTGACAGTTATGTGATGCTGTCATTGACGATTCCATCATTATAATAGCAATCGCAAATTATTCGTGGTCAGCAACACACCGCCAGGCTAGCCCTTATCTCTGCACGCATGCGCCTCTGAAATAAAAACAACATTCGAGAATAATGCCAAGTCAGTCATGGAAATTTACTCATATCATCGGGCTAAGATTTGGCGAACCTTACGATGTTAATACAAATTAATATACATATTCAGTATTGACGCATTAAATTATGTTGCAATCTTCTTCCATAACGAATTACTTATCTTTGAATTCTCATGCATAACCGACCAGTTAAGAATGATTATGTATCTGAACAGTTATTAAATGAGAATTCACATAAACTGATAATGTTAAACTAATTAACACTTTTCAAGGACTTATTCATATAAAGCTACTACACATTTTCAAGTAGATCTCTCTGAAAGCAGAATATGTTTTACAGCCATTATGGAAGAAGTTATAAAAGAAAATGTTCATCATAAGATTCAAATTATCGTGGCCCGAGAATAGTTGGAAGTGGTAATATCAAACCATTGCTGTTTAAATTAGATATTTGGTGGCCTATGTTCCAATATCCACTTTTCACAAATTTACATTACATTTCTTCTTCATTAAGTACCCATAACTTCATGAACTCATGATCCATCTGTGAAATGTAAATTATTTTGTGTACCACTTTCAATCACATAAGGAATCGAACCTTACCGTTATCAATTCTTCCATATAATATTCTCTTTAATTTTCTTTCAGTCAATCGTGGTACTCCATAAAGTCGTGAATACTGGAACCTCTTTTCTCAAGGTTGCGTCTAAAAGCAACTTCATTAAAATTCATAGCAATGGCATCAATACCTCCTCTACGCTCCTGACAGTCTCTTAGACCTTCACAACACCCCGGTGGAACAGTGGGAGATGATTTATAGATAGCCTTTGCATTGCGTCCACGTTAAAAAACCTCGCCACTGTTTCTCTTATCATCTTCTGTTTGATGCCTTCTTTATTTACATCTACATTGGCGGGAATAATATCACCACCACTTTCAAATAACTTATTTTCTACATATTAGTAATTAGCTAAATTATTCAGAGGTGGCACAAACATAAGATTGTCAACTTCTGGGCAATTTACAGTAACATATACAACTACACATTTTTTTCCTCAATATTAAGTTGCTTCCCAATTTTACATTATTTAGTTGCTCTTTTTGGAAAAAGTACACTTCAACCAAATCATACATATTCTTCCTCTCCTTCATTCATGAACATTACGTCGACTTTCACAGATGCAATGCCTTCGTGCACCTAAATATTCACTAGTAGTCAGTCATACCTAATCCTCGTGCGGCGACGTCGGTGGCGACCAGAATCCCGCCAGTGGACTGTCGGAATTGGTTCAGTACGTAGTCACGATCCAACTGGTTCTTATCACCGTGGATAGCCAGCGCACGCCAGCCCGCGCGGTTTATTGTCTTTGTTATTTCGTCGACCTATATAATTGTTTGATTAATGTGGCAAATTCAAAAGAATCTTAGTAATATTCGCTGTTAGCTTGTAATAAAATAAGAGCTAATAAGACATTTGCTGCATCAGACATATGGAGAGAATGGGAAACGATGACCAACGGGACGCCATCCTGTAGGTCGTCCGAGATATCGCTAGAGGGATGAAGTCTCCAAGGACCTCAAGGCACTAAGCGTGCACGATTGGGACCGACGTCGGACGCCAAGATCCATTTTGGATCTCGGAGCTAGTGTAGTAAATAAGAAAAGTGGAAAACTCTGATCATGAAATCAATCCTGCTGAAATGATATTGAAAAGAACTTACCTTTCTCTTTGTTTCAGCGAAGATGATAGTTTTGGTCTCCTCCTCAGAAGATATCTCAGTGAGCAATGTGATCAGTTTATCATTCTTCTCCCACTCCTCACAGACATCCACAATCTGAAGTATGTTATGGTTGGCCGAGAGGGAGAGGGATCCAATGTTGATCTGGATGTAGTCATGGAGGAACTCCTCAGCTAAGTTCTTGACTTCTTTGGGCCAAGTCGCAGACCACATGAGGACCTTGAACAAGATACATTTTCTGAATGATTTTAAAAAGTACACAGCCCGCCGGCTGCCTACTCTACCCTGGCAACTTATATGAAAAGATCAACTCGACAACATGCGCCCGCGTGTTGTGCCCGCCGACATGTTGGCGGCTTCAGTACGCCAGCGCTGTTCCCGGGGACACTCGAGCTGTAGTAGACGCGCTTGTATTTTTCTTCTTTACTTTATTCCTGATCTCCAGCTCGTTGACAAAATTTTCCGACTTATATAAACGAGACCGCCGACCAAAAGTTGCCGAGGATCGGCGGCCCGGCGGGTCCAGTGTGTATTAATGCTTATCTTTATCCTTCACCAAATATTTTTTTCCTATGGACCTTCTGGGACACGTACCTGCCGATCTGGTCGAATTTGCTCTATGATCTTGCGAATTTGAGGCTCGAAACCCATGTCCAACATTCTGTCGGCTTCATCTAGTACCAAGTACGTACATCTTCTCAAATTCGTTGTATCTGAAATTAAAATAATTACAGTTAGTTTATCAGAACACAAAGGAACATACTTTAGTGACCAGTGTGTATTTATCTTAGCATCTGAGAGATGAGAGAAGACAGTATTTAGAAAATATCAGATGTTTCCAGATACAATTGACTTATCCGGCCAACAAACAGGTTCTGGCAATGTTATATAAAAAATACATAAAGGATTAATTGATAGGATATACTTTTTTCTAAAAAGTCGATCAGTCTGCCAGGAGTCGCTAATGACAATCTCCACGCCTCTCTCCAGGCACCTGCCCTGGGGTCCTTTAGGTGCCCCACCAAAGATGCAAGTGTTTCTCACTGCCACATTTTGACCAAAATCTGTAGCCACCTGAAAAATTATTTAGAAATAAGAAAGTTTGTCTTTTAGTCATTTTTACTTGTTCTTAAGACCTGGCATGTGATATTCCTTTTTGTGAATGAATGAATGAATATACTTTTATTGCACTCAAAATAAAGTATGAAAACTTAAAAACTAGGTATTACAGAGTATTGTGATAATCACTATACATACAGTTAAACATTTGTATATAATATAAAACACTTTTGACCTTAGTCCTTATTATTTCACAGTAAGTTTAAGCTATAATTAAAATATTATCTAAAATATTATAAATTCTATGGTGCTTGTGATAATATTACTGCACAAATGAGTCATATAAAACTAACTTAACTAGCAATAAGAGCAGAAAAACTTTTTTATTCATTATTTTTACTATATTCATGCCAGATCTTAATAGATTACGAATACTCTCAAAATGAAGTGAAGCAAAATGATAGAAAAATAATATGGATTACGTTCAGACTATAATAAGCACATCCTTACAAGCCATAGATTTTTTGCTCTATGACTAGGAGTGCAATATAATTAAAATATGCAATGTTGGTCAGCCAGCTATCTCAAGTCACACCTGCAAGGTACATGAGCTTGGGGGAAATATCACTAATGACTGCATTTGTGGCCTGCACTGACCAAGTATTGTCGCCCTCCTTGCTTTGTAACTTCAGAGTCAGGCCTGAGTTAACTGCTTGCAAAATAATAATGTATTTAATGATTGCCCTGGTTTGAAGACAGAGATACAAAAGAAATCATGATTCAGAATTACCCTGAAATTATTTATTTTTAATCTTACTATTACGTATGTACACGTACAGCCACACATCAAAGTATACAAACCTGTCAAATTTCTTGATTCAATTCTCACATTAATGTCAATTACTTTCGGTTCAATATCAACTAAGGAATTCTGACCTGATGTGTAGCCGACTGTACAAAAAGGTCTAGCACCAAATAATTTTGACCATAAAAATTAAACATGTGGTAAAGGTGTACCACATTTATAAGTTACATTGGCAAAATTCGTCTACGCAGAAGAGCAACTTAAATCTGATTACTTACTATTGCGAAAGCAGTTGGAATACAGACTTTGTTGCGTTACGTTAAGATTAAATACAATAAATCCAGAGAGGAATGCTATCTCTCTCTTTTAGCCGCACTCTCACCGAACATGGCGCTAACGCATCAACCAATAAGAAATTGTAATTTTTGGCGCTCGTAAATGGAGCGTTGTGATTGGTTAAGATTTTGCCGCCGTTTTCGAAAGTAAGACTTCTGCGCAAGTACATTGGTGTAACTTATAAAATTGGTAAAACTGCACCTGGCTCTAATGATAAAGGTACAAATTAATGTCAGAGTATTTCTCTTATAAAACCAAATGAAATAATATATTATGAATGGAGATGAATGTGAAATGATACCAAATAATAAGTTCAATAGAAAAAGAATGTGTGTAAAAGTAAAGAAAAACATATATAGTTCTCAATAATGTGCTACAAACCAAATAAAATAAGAAATTACAAAGGTTACGTTCAGAAACCTTACCTAACAAACAGAATTTTGAATTTAGACATGTCATAATAGAAAATTATTGACAAAAAGCCATCCGAAACATTTTTAGGTTTTCGAACATAGCCTGCCCATCAATAAACTAATTTCTACTTAATTAATATTGAATCAATTACTATATCCAAGTTGCTTGGATCGCTATCCATCTCCGCTGCTACCCCGTTCATTGTGATCAAAGCCTGTTGCCGCACAATAAAAAACAAATCATCTTACATTCAAATCAAAAGAAAATCGATCAAATTCAATTTGCAAATAGAGAATTTTCAATTTCGAACAAAAGGCAGGCCTAATTCTTTCCTAACAAGAAAATAAAAAATAAATCAAATTACTCGAGTCACAAGCATGAGATTACCTGTTGAATTTGTTGAGCCAACTCCCTAGTTGGAGCCAAGACAAGGACAATAGGTCCCTCATCTCGCAATAGTCTTGGTTGATTGATTATGTGCACTATAGCAGGCAAGATGTAAGCTAGAGTCTTCCCTGACCCGGTTTGAGCAATGCCAACCATATCGCGGCCTGACAGAGCAATAGGCCAACCTTGAGCTTGAATAGGAGTCGGATTTGGGAAGCCCTGCTTCAGAATTTCTTTCATAGCATAGTCAGGGAAACCACCCTCCTCAAAATACATGCTCGGCGCCGGGACATCGCGCCCTCGGACTGTGATCTGATTCTGACTCCTGTATGCTTCTATTTCGGCTGCAGTGCGTCTCTGGGTATTGGGGTGTGGTACATAAAAGTTTTTCTGGAAAGGTGTGAGCTGGATATTGTCCCAGCGAACTTTGCGCAGGTCCTTTCCGGGTTGATCGTTTTTAAAGCTGCGGAAGTCGTCACGTCCTCCGCGGCCCCCGAAGCCCCGGCCACCGTCCCTGCCGTCTCTCCCGTCGCGACCGCCTCGGCCGCCGCGTCCTCCGCCGCTTCTAGACCGATCCAAAGATCGGTCGCTAGATCGACCTCCGCGGGGTCCACCGCCGCCCCGACTGCCCCCACGGCCTCCTCGACCACCCCCGCGGCCACCGCCACCACGACCTCCGCGCCTATCATCGTACCTAAACACATAATCATTGTTTTCAAATAAGGCGTACTTAGACCAAATCGCCTCTACAAACACTGATACTTACATGTTTCAAAGCTTCTTAAAGCACTTAACACAACAAAAATAAGTTAAATAATACTTCAACGCGAGGTTTAGGAATTAGTGGCTTATTTAAGCGCTAAATTTAAAGAATAATAAAGCGTCGCTGGCAAAAGTTCCAAATCCGATCATAAGCCAGCGGCCGCCATATTAATTGTGTTTTTTTTTTAAGGAATTTGACATTTGCAATTTCCTTTCTGTTGACGTAGCCATGCGAGCCATGCAAAATTTGTTTATGGTAAGACGATGCATGAATGCAAGTTGAAAGTTATAAAATATTTCTATAAGGCGAGGAAGCCCATAAAAAAATATCTATTATCCGTTACAATTTTTTCACACGTTTTATATATTAAACCACTTTTATTACATTAATGAAAGCTTCTGAAAGAAACAAATAATTTCCCACATAAGCTTAATATATAGACGGCCATTGCTAGAATTTCTTTTGAAACTTATTTCGTCATTTCCGGTTAAGTATTTTGGTGGCGCGAAAATTTAAACATGATTTCGACAAAGGGTTTCGAAAATATGCCTATCATCGGAAGTTTCGATGATAGGCATACTTATATATTTTATCTATTCAGAAATCCAAAAAAAATATTTCATGTTTTACAAACCTTATCATATGAAACTAATCACACTTAAATAGGTCAATCGGGGGTCGCTTCCTTATATTGATCAAACACCTAGGTATATGTACTGCCTATGTTAACGCACATTACACCTTAGTGTACCAACATGGATAGTTCCATACCTGTGTTTGAGAAGCCCCACCCAAGGATTACTGTTCTAGACTGGACTAGGAACATCCAGAGGCTACAAAATGAGGCTAGACTCCGTCGCTTTGAGTCGTACGAGCTACGGCAAAAGGCCAACCAACTCAGGAATGAGACTTGCGTTACTACACGTTGGGATAATTATGTTAACACTGAGCTTTTGCGGGATAGGCAAGTATATCTTTATTTTTATGTCTTATTCTATAAATACAGTATCTGTCATTAGGGGGGAATGGACCATAACCCACTACGCTGGTCCAGTGCGGGTTGGTGGGTGGTTCGCCAGGGCTTCTTTTGTTGGTTAGCAGGACGCGCCACGGGCAGGAGAGGTTGACTTGGAACCCGAAAGATGTTGTGTGGGTCCCCTTATGTCCCACTGAACTGACAGCCGTTGGAGCCGTAAAGTCCTTGAGTGGAGACCGCGACTCGGTAAACGTAGTGTAGGACGCCCTGCGACAAGATGGGATGATGACATTCGAAGGCTGGCTGGTGTGGGCTGGATGAGAGTGGCCGAAAATCGGGAGCAGTGGCGTGCATTAGGGGAGACCTATCTCCAGCAGTGGACGAGTGTGGGTTGCTGATGATGATGATGATTCTATAAATATTTTTATTCATAGCCAGATATTTTGCCACACAATTTTACCTGATGGTAAGTGATGATCAGTGACGATGTCATAATTGCATTTTTATTGGTAGTTAAGTACCTACCTGTCTTGTTATTATTTCCGTGAGGGAGCTGAGCGGAGTCAATGAATTCGGCATGGGCCGGCTCGAGCGGAGTGATAACGGGCGCGAAACAGCGCCTGCGTTCTGTGTCGAAGAGAGGAACTGGCGGCCCAATAAGTAGGTAATGGCAGTTTAAAGGTTGGCAGCTTAACACACTTGTAACTCTACTGGTGTTACGGGTGTTCATGGGCAGCGGCTATAGTTACCATCAGGTGATTCGACTGTCACTCTATTACCATAAATGGTTCAAGCGTAGGTAGGTAAGTACCCTGGGCTCCGAAATGACGCCCCAACTGAAACTATGGAACACTATAAGTAAGTGTTCTTACGTGAATGTTTTTTTAAAGTGTGTTATGTACCTACTCCAAATAAATAAGAATTGTTATTTGCGAGATTTCTGCCATGTACTTACTTACCTTATTTTTGAGTTTCCGATATTTTGGCGCTGTGGTCAGAATAACTGGAGCCCAATTCTCGTGCTCGTGACATTTATTTTCATTCAACATAATATCACTAAAACATAGTTTTTTTGTATGGTTTACCAGTGATATACGCCATGTTCTCACGAGTCACGAGCACGAGAATTGGGCTCCAGAAGTTTTTGCGCGTAAGTTGTTACTGGCAGTAAAAGAGTGCGAAGGAGGGTAGACCGATATGTCTGCCAGTAACAACTTACCCGCAAAAACTCCAGTTACTCCGTGACCATGGCGCTTGCAACAGTGTACATAGTACATGGTAGAAATCTCGTAAAAAACTATTGTAATGTTAGTGACCAAAAAATAAATTAGTAGGTATTACCTATGGTATTACTTAAAAAAAAATCGGTAGGTATTACCTACCTATGGTATGTATTACTTAACAAAAATATCTATTACTCGTTCTCTAGAATATTCGAAGTGGAAGCCTGGAGGGAGAAGCAAAGGTTCACCCGCGAAGCTGTCAGGGACGAAATCAGGGCCCTAAAGGAGGAGAAGAACGCATCAGAGCTGCACCTAGAGTCCCTGCAAGTGCCTCTGATGGTGTCTTCGCAGTGTCTCTCTAATCGAGATCAGAGGGTGCCGGCAGAGTTGACCAGGGACCAGCTTGGAGAAGAACTTAATAGGGTGAGCAAGATTGTAAACTTTGAGATACCTTTTTTAATTTACCACCGTTGAGTCTAGGTAGAAGTAGACCCAGAAAGGTTTGGCTTGCGTGCCAATAACCTCAAACCAACCGATGTCGCGATGGTAAAGACCGTGCGAAGTGGAGGAATTGTAGTAGGAAAGACTCCGCAGGGTCCAAAACGCCAACTTATGACTGATCCTATGATTGACCGTGGGAGAGCCACGCTTCGGCATTAATCGGAGTGATACCCCGGCCTCACATAAAACCAGCGTGAACCAGCATTGTGCTGTTTCGCTACGTGAGTGAAGTTACCGGAGGCCCAATACCGGGGTAAAGGGGGGTTTAAAGGTTGGTAGCGCACTGGTGACTCCACTGGTGTCGCGGGTGTCCATGAGCGGCGGCAATCGCTTACCATCAGGTGATCCGTCTCCTCGTCTGCCACCTATACCATAAAAAAATGAACCGGGACTAAGATAAACTGTTAAAAGGGGTTAAAGGATGCTGGCAGCGCACTTGTGACTCCACTGGTGTCGCGGGTGTCCATGGACAGCGGCAATCGCTTGCCATCAGGTGGTCCGTCTGCTCGTCTACCATCTATCACATAAAAAAAACTTGAGTAGGTAATCATAAACATTTCCAGGAGCTCCACATAATTGAGAACAGCAAACGAGTGCTCACCGACGTCTGCCACATGGGCTGGGAGAAGCTTAAGGAGCTGACCAACGTGTACTGCCGCCTCGAACGGGAGATCCAGAATAAGGATGATGCCCTCATGCTGGAGTACCGTGTGAGGGACCTCACCAGGGACAGCGCTGATATCTCCTACAAGCTGGACCCTACTAGAGTTCCACCTGAGTAAGTACAGACGTTTAAAACACCAACAAAGGTGCCGCCGTGTGTTTGCGCCCTTATAAAATAGCACTGTAGCTGTATTTCGCTGCGTGAGTAAGGGTACCGGAGGCCCAATCCTGGGGAAAGGGGGGTGTAAAGGTTGGCAGCGCACTTGTGAATCCACTGGTGTCACGGGTGTCCAGGGGCGGCGGCAATCGGTTACCATCAGGTGATCCGTCGGCTCACATAAAAAATAATGCTCATATTATACAAAAACAGCGCACTTAAGGTACAAACGTCCCAAAGAACAAGTAGGGTAACTGTAAGTGCCGTGTATACAAGCCCTGGCACGTATCTTTAGCGGTCTGCGTAAGTGAATTGGTGCCCTTGTAAAATAGCTCATTTTATTATTTATTATCAGCCCATTTAAGTCCCCAATGCTGGAGCACGGGCCTCCCTCAATCACATGAGGGGTAATTGCCATACTCACCACGCTTGGCAGACGGGTTGGCGAGGGTTTTGATATAAATGCGGAGTTTTCCTTCTCTGGGTGCTGATGATCATGCCAGCAGCTTTACCTTAGTCGCCTTTTACGACACCTCGGTAAGAGAGAGGGTGGCCGATTCTTCTCTGCCGGGGACCACATGGCGTTTGGACTAAACTGACACAAATTTTACACAGAGTCCCCACAGGCCATAGTAAGAGTACCAACCTATAATAGGATATTCCTCTATGCGTGGCGGACGACCTATCTAAGAGTGTTCGTGGTCATTAGCGAACTTATGGTCTGATGCAACTGTGTTCCTGATGTTTTTTTTTTGTGATCCGTCTTGTCTGCAAAAAATAGCTCATATTATACAAAAATGATTTCTGCGCATTTAAGGTCACCGCTAAATATACATGTCGGGGCTTGTATAATCAGTTGAAGTTTAGTCGTTTTAGGTATTGCTGTCGAAAGTTCAGCAAGTTCATTAACATCCGCCTTGCCATCCACTGCTGCACTGGCCTCTAGAATAAATAAATAATTTCATATACATAACATCTCAATACAAAGAAATATAACATACAAAAAAAAGCAAAAATAAAAAGTCGAGCAAAAAGTGTTTCGAATTTTTCGAACATAGCTTAGGTTTGTGATCACCAATCCCAATGGACAACATTTCATATTTTTAACATGTCCATATTGTTTTTTTATATGAAAATAGACATAAAATGAACGGACCCATATTTTTTCTTTTTTCAAAATTTGTCCATTTTCATGCATAAAATAATTATTAAAATTCTTTATATTCTAAATAGACGTAAGCGCCAAATGACGTCATCGGACGGCTGAATACAGCGATATTCCTTTGCTTATCATTGTTTTAATAAAAAAAGGTACTACTGTCAAAGGTAAATAACACTAGTGCCAACATTGTCAACGTCATTCATTCATTCAACGTTGACAAGTTGTCTTTTTTTTTGACAGTTGCATGTCATGGGTTTGGAATTTCGTAAATTTAAAACTATAATGTGCTAGGCAAAGAAATATTTTACGTTCTGCCGTCCGATGACGTCATCTTACGTTTTTTAGTTTTTAATTTTTTTCTCAGTAAATAAGCAATATAAAAAATTAATAAATATATATTCGCGCAGCGGAAAAGTAAATAAAGAAACGGTATTTTTTGTTTCAGAGCTTAGCAATTTTGAAATGTTGTCCAAGTTGTGAATATATATACATATAGGCCTTACTTAACTTTTTAACTCATACATTGACGTGATTCCGTAGATACCAAAGTAGCTTATCCACTAGTGATGCCTATGGATATTAAACAACAGACGATATACATATGTTATCTACTTAAATCATGGCTTAAATATATTACCTACACCCAGACACCGAACAAACACAAGTGTTCATTAATCATCGTCTGAATCATCGGAATATTTGTAAAGAGTGGGAACCAAACCCACGACCGTGGTTTTGAGGTGGTTACCAAATGTGCCCTGTGGCGTTAAGTCAAGGAATAATGCCAAGGTATTCCCGGCCTGTCGTAAGAGCCGACTAATAGGGCCTTCGGAGTACGCGAGCATAACCACTATTGGGCAGTGGTTGCTCAGTACACGACTCCGCGGGGGACGACGTTATTGGGTGTCCTGGTACGTCATACATCGGAGAAGGCGCTAGCGCAGCGAGCGCGATTAGCGGTACGGTCCAGTCCCGGCTGTGGGGTTTCCGACCGCGATTGCGCTGAGATGGACACCTCAAGGGTTTTGGTTAGGTTTAGAGTCCCACACACCATCTTGTTCCCTACACGTGACAAGGTGTCAGCCATGATGGTTTCCCCTGGGAAAAAAAGGTTCACTACCAAATGAGTCGAGGCCAGTCAATAGCTTCCCCGTTTGCCTATTCCAGCACCATGTCAGAAAACAGCTACGTCGACTGCATCGAAAACACCATAAAGATAGCTGAACAACTGATGGCTGAGTCCAAGGCCCTGCGCGAGAGCATGTTCAAGGCTCGCGAACAAGCTCGCAACCAGATGTACGCGCAATGCCAGCAGGTCGAGATGATAATGCGGCGACGGGTCTTCGACATACAGAGGGCCAGGAATGAAATGGAGTGGCAGAAGTATAAGGTAAAACCGATGGCCCGTTTTGGTACATGCACTCATGTACCAAAACGTTATATCACTAAAACATAGTTTTTTTGTATGGTTTTCGGGTGATATCCGCCATGTTCTCAAAATATCACAAGCACGAGTATTGGGCTCCAGTACTGTCAGTACTGACCCATCTTTGGCGCTCATAAGACTCGACCACTATCCAACCGTTTATGATCCAAAATATGTTTCAGTATCGTTTACTTTCATTGCAACCTTTCGTTCTAGAGACTGGAGTTTAGATTCATGTAAATAGCACAAATAAATGGAAATATTCACTCATTCATTTGGACATTGACCAAAATAGTTACAAACAATATTTTTACTTACAACTGCATATTCTTGAATAACACATTTACTCTAAATCCATTCAGTATATGAAGGTGAATTGGACAGTTCTATTCTGACACTAAAAGTGAGACGCTCCTTTTAAACCTAACAGATTTTTCAAGAATCGAGATGTTTTCTTTAGAAATCTAATGAACTTTTTATTTGTTTGATTTTCAATCTTAATCAATATTTTATCTACGAATTCGAACTATCTGAATATGAAAATTATGTTGCACCTTCAAAGGGCCTAGTCTCGAGCACTGGACATTGAATTCGAATTTAGAGATTTCATATATTCGTCCATACTAATCTGTGACTCGACTTCAACGTCGAGTGTACGTGAATGGCCCCCCAGATTTTAGATATTAATTATGATATGTTAATTGTGATAGGTAGGTATCTCCCAACCTATATTGTGATATAGGTTGGAAGTATCATTCTATATAGAAAATCGGGACAAGACTAATTGAGTAAAATACGTATTATAACACTAATACACAACGCCACGCTTCGGCATGAATGGAATGAATGAATGAATGATAACTTTATTTGGCACAATACAAAACAAGGAAACTTAATAAGAAACAAAACCTAGACATAAATAATGACGAAAAGTAGGACAACATTATCCCTGTATGTGCCAAACAGGCGGCCGCTCAGCTATAGTCGGTGCTGATCCATGAGACCAACCTCGACGCTGGTTTTCAGCGACTACCATTACATGAATGGGCCGGCTCGACCGGAGTCATACCACGGCCTCACAGAAAACCGGCGTGAAGCAGCACTTAGCTGTGTTTCGCTGCGTGAGTAAGGGTACCGGAGGCCTAATCCAGGGAGGTTTAAAGGTTGGCAGCGCACTTGTGACTCAACTGGTATCGCCGGTGTCCATGGGCAGCGGCCATCGCTTATCATCAGATGATCCGTCTGCTACCTATCATATAGAAAAAAAAACAACGTCTATATGGCATCCATGGTCACGTTGCAACACCGCCGAAATATCGAAAACTCGGAAATAAATAAGGTAGGTACATAGTAGCAATCCCGTTACAAACTATTCTAAAGTTAGAGACCATGAAAATTGAAATGCGGGAGAAATAAAAAAAGCATTATTTTTTTCGTGAAACGTTCTACCGCTCGAGCGCACTCCGCGCCCCCGAGGACCGCGCGCAAAGTATGGGAAGGTCGAGTTTGAGGCGGTAGTAGACAGCATAGATAATGTAGACAGTCTCTGAGGTTACTCTGTATTAACTTTCAAGAGTTCTTTACCTACCTACTATTTTATAAAGAGGTAAATCCACAAACTAAGGGTAAATCCTACAGACAGCGGCAACACTTACAGGTAATCCGAAAACACGACGCTACCCTACATGGTTTCATCGCACTTGTGTGATGGGATGGGAAGCCTCCCAAAATGGCGCAGTTGGGGCGGTCTCCGACCTTTGGTAAGGCCCTTCTGTCTGGGAGGGAAAAACACGAAACGCTTGCGCGATGTAATCGACACCTAACGCCATCTATTGGTATAAAGTGGAACTAATGTCCCGAAACAACCAATAGATATGGAATAATGAGAAAAAAAATACTTTTTCTTCACAGTTAGAACAAAACATGCAGAAAGTGGACCGCGAGATTGAGTCTTTGCGGGCAGCTGTCGCCGACAAGATAAACCCAACCAAATTGGTGGAGACCAGACTAGAGACTCGCACCCTTAGGCCAGTGCTGGAAAGAGTGCAGGCAAGTAATACTATGAGAGTTAAACGTAGCGTTGCTGGATAATCGATTGTCGTCAATTATTAATCTAATAATCGATAATATCAACTTGATTCCAGTATCGATTTAATCGATAGTATCGTCAATTTAACGATTATAATCGATTATATCGACAAAAATTAAAATCGATTTAATCAATAGTACAATCGATTTTAAGATTATTAAGGGTGATAATAATCGATTATTAGGCAAAACTAACGTAGAGCTCGCGCCACGAAAGAAGACTAAAATTTTAGATTCCTTGTGTCAATGGACTTGCTCAATTTGAATCCAAACTACTATTATCTTATTCTATGATTTGAATGTTGATGGCGACTGCAGCGGGCTTTTAACGGGACTTCTTTTGTCTAATTAAAACTTACATTCACTAACTTTTGTCTGAGAGGGAGCCATGCATGTATTGCTCGACTGGAGCGATTCCACTGTCTCACAGAAAACCGGCGAGAAGCAGCCCTTTTGCTGTTTCGCCGAGTGAGTGAGGGATAAAAGGTTGGCAGCGCACTTGTGACTCCATTGTTGGTGCGGCGACAATTGCTTACCATAGTGATCAGTCTGCCACCTATCACATAAAAACATTTGATTTTATTTAATGACACAATTAATAGTAGACAACAGAAAAATAATGATTTCTTTTTTTCTTTAGGACAAACCAATGCGCGGGTTGATAGAAGAGTATGAAAGAGTACACATGAGTACCAACCAGCTGGAGAAAAAACTAGAGGAAGCTCTGTAAGTACAGACTACTATTACCGAAACATCACGAAATGTAATGTGACATAAGCACCATAGAAATATGAGGGTAGGTATAGGAAAAGGGTAGGCACTATAACATATCCTACGTCAATAGCTGATCTTTGAGATTGACCGCCTTAAATAAATTGAGACAGCTTACCTTACTTTGTCCATGCCAAACTAAGGTTTTCTCTTGTGGATTCGAACAGTACCTACCACAAACACCCAGACCCAACACAAATGTCTGTTTCATCAACAAACATTTGTGTTGGTGCGAGAATTGAACCCGCGACCTTGCTTCTCAACATTCGCTTTGCACTGCGCTGATCATCGTCAAAGTCTAAATATCGGTTTTTTGATCGATTTTTTTAATTCTCACAGGACAACATACCACGGAATGTACAATCACCACCAACGCACGACAAAGGACCTACAGTACAAGAACCAGGCCCTGGAAACGGATCGTAGGCTGATTGAGATCCGTAAGCCCCTACACGGGCCCGACGAGACGGAGTTCCAGAGGAACGTTGGCTACTGCCACATGGCCGACGAACTGGTACCACAGTAATGATGACAGAGATAGTCCGCGCCACAAAGTAGCCCCGTGAAGATTCATTCAAATTTGAGCTTTATTTCTCAAGCGCGGATCCATCATTCAAAAAAGGTTGTGGTCACAGCATTCAAAGTGACATTATTGAATCCAATCATGGTGAAGTTGGACCTCACGGCTACGTTACGCCATCTAGCGGTTTAAAAAATTTTAAGCACCCTCATTAAGTAGCGCCACAGACGCCTCGCTACGCGGCTCGAAGTTTTGGCGGCACGGCAATAAGTTGTCAAAAATGTGACATAAGTCATAACATGTCAGCATATCGTCTATGGCTCTTTGCTGCGTTCCAAATCACGCACGTTTCATGATTCATTGTGTTTTTTAAATTTTATTAAGGCTTATCGTTCATTATCATCAGCCTATCGATCTCAATAGACCGTAAAAAGGTGACGTCACAAGTCTATTAAGGTTGTGGGCATGCCCATCGTGCCCACAACGGTGGATCCGCCCTTGTTATTTCTGTAGCCACAAGGAGTCAAAAAATTTAAACTTCTTTCGTGGCGCGGACTCTTGCTATAGCTTTAGCGCTCGTTACAAAGTCGATTCCATAGGGCGAAATGCGCTTGACCAATTGAAAAAGTTTATTTTATCTTTGGGCCAATCAGCGGGCGGCGGGGTGTTCTTAACTAATGGAAAAAGTCTCTTTAGAGTTCTTTTTTAATCGAGAGGCGGACAAAACCTTTACCGTGGGAGAGCCAAGCTTCGGCATGAATGGGCCGGCTAGACCGGAGTGATACCACGGCCTCACAAAAAACCGGCGTGAAGCAGCACTGTGCTGTGTTTCGCTGCGTGAGTGAGGGTACCGAAGGCCCAATCCGGGGGATAGGGGGGATTTAAAGGTTGGCAGCGCACTTGTGACTCCACTGGTGTCGCGGGTGTCCATGGGCGGCGGCAATTGCTTAACATCAGGTGATCCGTCTGTTCGTCTGCCTACCTATTACATAAAAAAAGAACAAAAGAGCAAGCGAGTCACCTCATGGAAAGTAACAACGCCGCCCATGAATGAAAATCGGAGAGATCGCTAATGTGTTGCCGGCCTTTTTAAAAAAGAGTACGCTTTCTCGTTCTCTTGAAGGTCCCTAAGTCGTAGCCGCCGGAAAATCTTGCAGCCAAACCGTTCCACAGAACTGAGGTACCCGCCCGATACTAACTGCGAATGTCATTCTTATTGATCTGTGACGGCGACGGTCGACATCCGACTGATTGATTGGTCCAAACAGAATATAAACTTTTTTGATTGGTCGATCGTACTCCCCGCCCCCCGCGTCCCGCGTAGCAAGGGAAGCTCGGCTTTGTAGCGGTGGAGCTATAATAATGGCCCTCACTTGGCTTAAGTCAGAGCATGGCATATGGCATTAAATTGGTATGGTAACATAGAATAAATTAGCACGGTAACATAGGTCATTACTAGCTTTCAAGTATACACTTAAACAAATTCCCAAAATGCTCATGCTATAATAATAAGTGAGTGAGTGAGTACCGGCCCAATCCGGGGGAAACGGGGCACTTGTGACTCCACTGGTGTTGTGGGTGTCCATGGGCGGGGGGCAATCGCTTACCATAAGGTGATCCGTCTACTCGTCTGCCACCTATCACATAAATCGCCGCCGTGTGGTCCCCGGCAGAGTAGAATAGGCCACCCTCACTCTTACCGAGGTGTCGTAAAAGACGACTAAGGTAAAGCTGCTGGCATGATCATCAGCACCCAGAGAAGGAAAACTCTGCATTTATATCAAAACCCTCGCCAACCCGTCTGCCAAGCGTGGTGAGTATGGCAATTACCCCTCATGTGTTTGAGGGAGGCCCGTGTCCCAGCAGTGGGGACTTAAATGGGCTGATGATGATAAAAACAAAAGAAACGCACAGCACATGGGAAAGGGACGGAGATAAAGATTGGATCGTTAATTCCGTTTCGTTGTAGACCGCTCCGGTCGCTGAGCCAGTGTAGTAAGTTTAGAATACATAATTAGACCATCCATTTTATTAACTTTTCAAGATACAATAGAATAAAAGACTTCTTAATAATAATGAAGTTTATTGTAAGATAACGAAACAAGCAATTGGTGTGCATATATCTTAAAATATACCTACATTAGGTATAATTTATTATTTATACAATGAATGAGTTACCAATAAAAAAAATACCACATAGTATTGATAGTTTTAAGCTTTTAAAATAACACAAAAATAGAATAATGAGAAAAATATAATATTAAAATTTATGAAACTTAAATCTTTTTGTGTCATATTATTTGCCATTTATAATTATTGAAAATTCAATAAATATGTAATGTAACAGGTATGTAAAAAGTAATAATTTTTAAAACAGGTATAATATCGCATATATTGTTCATCCACAAATTTCTTTCATAAATAGTTTGTGACAATGTTAGTAAAATAAGCAAAGCTTATTCATATTATGTGTGTTCTATTTTGAGACATTATTTGCATTTCCTGATACTGCAAACACATTTGTAAATATATATAAGGTACGTAATATGCACTAGTATTTTTATATAAGTATTAAAAATATTCGAAAGTAATTTTAAAAAACTGAATGTCAGCCATATTGAAAAATATGTTGCGGAGGTGACGTCATTGAACACATCATCCATTATTTCAAAACATATCTCCCCTTATTACAAATCGTGAACAAAGTATAGTCCCGGAACAAAATTCTTTCCTCCCCTTTTAAACGTTGCCCTCCTTATTACAAATAGCAATCTTAGGATTATCCCAGAACAAAATTCGTGCCAGCCCCTTTCAACATTGCGAGTTGGAACAGGGCGACATGAGCTTTAGTACGGTAATAACTTTAGATCGCGATTTAGAATAAGGTGGATCGAGGATTACATAAAAGTTTTAAATGAGTGATGGAAACTAAGGTTTTAATTAAATTATTTAGGCCCTAGATCAATATCAAGAAAAATAAGAGAGTCCACACAAGTGTTGGGATTTTTTGTCTATCATCAGATTAGCGTGATGTACTGTACTCCAGAGTACAGATGGAACAAACAACAAACGTTAGGTTATACACTCCGATTCTTACCCTAGTATCAAATATGAATAAGGCTAAAATCATTCCATGCAGAAATTTGGCAGATTGTATTTAAACGTTTCGTCACAACTTCGGTACATGTGTGTGCCAAATTTTACATCAAGGCATTCGAAAGCGCGTTAAGGCGGTACCTCGACGATATTAGCACCGCCAAGTTTTGTAGTGATTGTGGCGAATTGATTTTTTTTTAAAGTGAGCAACAAATACTTTAAGGGAATGATTAACAATTTTTTGCGACTTACCTATTGTAGTAATTTCTTCGTACAAGTAACAATAATTTCCATAATGGACCATACGACAAAAAATCATCTTCCGAAATGAAAAATACCATTTCTATATTAGATTCATAGAAATTTAAGAAAAATAATTCCAGATTTTTTAAATAGATATTTATGGAGAAAAAAAATGTAAAATCCTCCTGTGACGTCATCACTCGGCATCACAAATTAATAACGCTTTTGCTCGCGTTATTTGAAATAAAAGTAAAATGTCTTATTATAAAATGACAAAAAGTAATGACAGTGACAGTAAGTTACTTAAAGTCGCCTAATCTTTTTTATTGGGCATAGAGCACCGGCATCACAATACGTTGAGCCTCATGACTACGTCACTCCCGGCATATTAATTAATAATTTAAAAAATAAATATTACAATAAAAAATATGGGTCATCTTTTTTCTCTTTCTTTATTCGAAAAGGCGAATATATTTTTTTGTCGTATTGTCCATTACTACAAGTGGGCACTTTTAGCAATTATCACTACTTAGAGTGAAGGAATTATTACATAACTTTGTCTCAAGAGATTTTTAATACTATGCATAAAGTATACATTGCTCACTTTAAAAAGAGTTTTTTGGGGCACTGAGGCACTTGACGGCGCTAGTATCGCGCGGTGTCACGTAAGATGGACAGGACTTGTGAAGTTAAATAAAATCTTGTTAAAATGTTTTACATATAGTACACATTACATATACATATAATTATTTCTATTAGCACCTTAAATAATAAGATGAACACATTTTCGTACATTCACTTGAAACCGGCAATCATTCGTTTTTTTATATTATTGTATTAATTAAGTTTAAGTAATATTCTAACTGTACTTTTAGAATACTTTATCTCAGGCGTACTATTGTAAAATGTATTTAAAATAACAGACGTGATTATTCACACGGCTAAGTATCTATTGAAAGGTCTTTATTGCTATTTTGTTTGTTTTTATAATTTAAAATAAATAAATTAAATAAAATACTATTGTAACTACATCAAGCGTATTAGGAATGCTTATGTTTGCATTAGAATGTTACATATAGATTCTTCCACACACCCCATCATTATTACACAATATATAATACGAAGATAAGTACTTTAACAATACTTCAGTGACGGTATGAAAATACTTACCATTAAATATAAATTATTGTACGCACCACCAGATCAACCAACCCAAATCTATCAAAATAACATGGACCCAGTTTGGACCACTTCAGTTGGTCCATCTCCTATATAAAACTGTCAACATTACTTTTAAGGATTCCTGTTATTTTGACGAAGTTGACAACCGTAAGCGGTAACAGTTACATTTTTAAATGCCTAACAACATTATTATTGTATTAACAATGAATTCTTCTATTATTCTTAACTGTAAAAAATGCAGGTATATTTTTAAAGAGGTATCCTTATTCCTTACAATAAATGCACTGGTTTGTCGCTATTTAAACAGTTTCATAAACTATGTAATGACTTAATACTTACTATTAAAAGTAGAAACAAAACACGATATGTTTCTTTTTGGTACGTTTTTGACTCTGGTATTCGAGTATTTATTATAATGTATTTTTTGGTGTTTACAGACGATAACAACATGAAATGCAAAGCTAAAATTAAAAAAAAAACATAATTTTGTTTTTACATAACTCAAGAATGTATTGTCATATTTATGAATAAAATAATATTGTATGGTATTCCTTTAGGTAATACAAGAAAGTAAGCTACATTGAAAATGTAATGCAAGAAAATATACCATGAAAAATAATTAAAATATTATTCATACGCAATAGTATACTTGATAGGCCAAATGAATAACATAACGAACTTGTAAAACATTCATTTTTGGTTCAATGATAGGCAAATAAAATTTAGCTATTTAAGCTCATTTGCCGCGAACCGCCTTTCCTAGGCACGCCCAAAAATGCTAAGTCACCCGTTTTTTTTAATAAGGATTATAGAGAGTGAAAAATCCGCGAGATGGCGTACTATACTCACACTAAATCATGGAATAAGAAAACGCGCGCTTTAAGCGGTATGTGCCATTTTCGGAAAAAAAGTCACAGAGTGTGAAAGAGATCCAACCGGCCCTGACGCAACTTTAATGCATCTTTATACGGGTTCGATAGAGAAAGAACGTCGCCCCGTAGTCACCCCAGTACTAACGATAAGATTCCTTGTGTCAATGAACATAAAGCTCAAATTCGAATGTTGAATGCGACTCAAGCTTGATTTTCAAGGGACTTCTTTGGTTTATTTTTTAACGTGATATGTCAAAATGTCAATTTGACAAACCTATGCTATTGAAGTTGGACCCATCATGGAACTAGAAGTCAGCGGAATGTGCCATTTTTGGAGAAAACGTCACAGAGTGTAAAAGAGATCCAATGGGCCCTGACGCAGATTCTATACGGGCGAGATAGAGAAAGAACATCGCCCAGAACGTCACCCCAGCACTAACGGCTTGGTGCAGTTTTTCAAGTATGGCTTTCTATGAAAATGCACAGTCTGTTTAGGGTGCAAGTCTATGGTTGGAACTCTGTTACGCCATCTAGCGAATTTTTCCGACGCGATAAAATGTATGTTAAAAACAAACAACTTTGGCACCGACCTTACGACAGGGGTTGCAGCTCCGGCCTCGGCCCGACCTTCTCATACGCCTCATCGAGGAGTTTGCAGATCAACGCTATATTCTCGTCGTTCAGCTTCCTACTCGAAGCCAGCCTGATGGAGGGTTCCGGGCAGTTGACCTCCGCGTCTCGGAGGTAGGCGGCGACCGCGAAGGCCACGCCCCTCTCGAGGCTGTAGTTGGCGATGTTCCGGAGGTACGTGTGCTTGAGGCGGTCCGTCAGCTCCTCCTTCTTCAGGTATATGTGCTTCACCGGGGAGAGCTCGTCTCCGCGGAATGTGAAGTATTTCAGTTTTGATAGGGCCCTGGAATATACGAGGACGACATGTAAAATTTTGACCACCCGTTGGGATCAGTAGTATAGTGAACTGTCCGTCGGTGCAAGGGTTGCGTACAGTACAAACATTTGTGTGCATGAACATGTCTGTTTGTATACATACAAATATACATACAAAATGTAAAACCATTATTGGCTGTAGGTTAAATTTAATTAAGTTCATATAACTTGTAAAAAGCACTAAGAGCTGTGGTTTTTGTAATAAAAAAAAATAATAAAAAAAAGTATTGGTCTGGGTGTTTTCTATTTATTATAATTATGTATTTACAAAAGAAAAGTATTAAATATATTTGTAATTCCGCTGTTGGTTCTGATATCCATAATACAGTTCATGAGCTACCTATCGCGAAGTCAGGTCAATGTATGTGATGTTGTGAAATATTTATTTAAAATGGATCGTTTTTTTTCGAATGAGTTTAGGACCTGCGATTAGATACAGGTCTTAACAAAATTCTGTTTGGAAAAGTTTTAACTTTGACTTTTACACTGATAGGGTAAGTTTTGCATTGTAATTTGTGATTAACACTGTAATTCTGAAATGAATAAAGGTCATCGTCATTCATTTCGTACACTTCCTTTAAGTGTCATTACTCTCTTCATAGACCGATCTTCTTACTGGCAGGAACAATTACCATTTTTTTGGGATTTTAGCATTATTGTCGGGAGATATCAGATTTGCGGATCCTCCTCCTCCGAAAACCCCTCTTGGTTGCCTATTCTCGTGTTTTGACTGGCCGAATGGTCATGGAAACCCTCCCTCATACACCGAAGGTCGTGGATTCGATCCCCACCCTGGACAAACATTCGTGTGATGGACACTTGTATTTGTTCATTGTCTGGGTGTAATATATGTATTTAAGTATATATTTGTAATTCCTCTTTAAAGCGACGGCTGCGCAAGAGATCCCGGTTCGATTCCCCCCGGTCGGGCCAAAAATGTGTACTTACGTACAATTACGGTTACGGCGGCCAATCTCAACGATTGGCCAGGTACGCAGGATATATTAAGGCTAAAGTGTGTGCGCAAACACATATGCACTCTCTATTTTCTTAACCTCATAATCCAATGGGACACCAGTGTGACACGACCGTAGATGGATCGCTCGCAGGACCAACGGCTTTACGTGCTTTCCATGGCACAAGACCGTCAAATCCAAAAATGTGTACCTAAGTACACATTTTTGGCCCGACCGGGGAATCGAACCGGGACCTCTTGCGCAGCCGTCGCTTTAAAGAGGAAAGAAATGCTTAGTGTCAGCCCGGAGTCTGGAATTTGACGGTGTTTGTGCCATGGAAAGCACGTAAAGCCGTTGGTCCTGCGAGCGATCCATCTACGGTCGTGTCACACTGGTGTCCCATTGGATTATGAGGTTAAGAAAATAGAGAGTGCATATGTGTTTGCGCACACACTTTAGCCTTAATATATCCTGCGTACCTGGCCAATCGTTGAGATTGGCCGCCGTAACCGAAATTGGTTATTATTTGTAACGCCCTGTCTAGTGGTTTAAACGCCCTGTTGGCCTAGTGGTTTAAGTACCGGGCCGTGATCTCGGGGTCCTGGGTTCGATTCCGGGTCGAGAAAAAAAATGTTTCGAATTTTTCGAACATAGCTCGGGTTTGTGATGATCACCAATCCGCATTAGGCAAGCGTGGTGATTAAGCCTAATCCCATCATAGTAGCAAAGACTTGATTTCTATGATGGAGGCCTTTGTCCTGCAGTGGGACAATATATAGGCTACTTTACTTTAACTTTTACACAAGTTTGAATGCATAGCCATTTTCTACATTTCAAGAACTATAACATGAGGTGAATTTCCCAATTTTATGACTCAAGTGCAAATACATACTGATAACATGCACTTTTATCGGAGTCAATGTTGCGTATTTATATAAAGCATGACTCAATGTTTAAATACGTTTGTATTTTACCTAAACCTTTATCAACATTTAATTATCTTAGTAACTTTATTCTAGGTCAGATATAATACCTTTAATATTCTCTTAATACATGCACGTAATCACATAATCACCCTAGATTAAGTTTCTAAACCATACATACCCAATAATATGCAATTCTCATTCAGCTGGTCTCACTGAAAACCAGCGTCATGGCCTTTGTCTGGGCTGTGACATAAGCTGAGTGAGGGCCATTTATACTAGACGTCATAACACATCATTATATTCATTTGGCACTGTCTGGACATGATTGAATATAGTTTTGGTTTTTTTTTTCCTTTTGTTTTATTTTTATGTATTTTTGATTGTTTTATGTTTTGTACCAAATTGTGTTCTGTTTATAATTGCTATATGTTCTGTGTTGTGATGTCTATAATAATAAATATTTTCTTTCTTTCTTTCAATTGCATATATCACAATAGAGATTTCAAAATATTCTTTTTTTTTTTAACCTTATAGCTTATAGTGTACTGTCCTATGAAGTTATATCAAAACGCTTTACGTTTTAATATGTCAATGTGACTTGTTCTCTTTAGTTGTGACAATTATCTGTGGTTAGCCGGCAGACCGGATGAAGGGAATTGGTGTTTTTTGGAACTGGGGAACTGTATTATATGTGTATCTGAAGATTAACTGAAGAATAAAGCCGATTGTATCCACCAATCAGTATTTGATTTAAATGATCCCAATCCAAGATAATACATATAGTATTATATACCTTATAAAAATATGTAATTTATGTAGTGTAAAATTGTAATTTTAATAATTTATGTAGGAGGTACATTTTTATATGTATATATGTTTATTTAATAAATAGAATAAGTGTTTGCCGAGAGATTGTAACCCCGATATCGTTTAAAATAGATCCGGTTCAATAGCTAAAAATTAAAATCGATTGGCGTCGCTAGTGTGCCCTACCCGTCACCTTAAGTGCGCAGAAATAAGTTTTAGTCAAATGAATGTAAAAACGCAAAGCGTAAAGATGATAGGTGGACTATAAAAAAATACCGAATGGCAGCCAAGAATGGGGCGACGTTCTGTGAGTAGACCACCTGCCCGAAGGTCCGACGATATTGTACCGGCAGCGGAGAAACAATGGATAAGGCTGGCAGGGGACAGAAGGGAGTGGCGTGAAGAAGAGGCCTATACCCAGCAGTGGGTGGATGTGGGCTGATATGATGATGATGATGATGATAATGAATATACGACTACTTACGCCTACCGCTTATTGTAATTTGTAACGACGTTGTTACCTAGGGAAAGAAGACAAACTTACTTATTTAATTTTTTTGATATTTCTGCTAGCTCCTCCATGATGGTGGGAGTTTGTTCCATAATATCGAGCGCAGAGATAGCCGCTTGAGTCAACATGGGCGGCAGGGACGCGCTGAAGCAGTAACCTGGTCATATATTAAACAATATATTATTAGAAATTCTAAAAAAATCAAAATTACTTTATTTGGATAGGCTTGTATACAGCTTTTCCAATCGTCATACATGAAAAATATAAATTATAACTATGTATATTATACATGTAATTAAACATATATGTCGATACAACAAAATATACTAAGAAATGAATCAATATAATTTGATTCTACCATATTTTAGAATTCTTTCTCGCTAATATCGTCACAGTGTCGCCTTAAAAGTAATCAATCAAGGTGTAGCAGATTTTTTTGTTATGTTTTTTATATTATTTGACAAATAACCATGCAAAAAATTGTCCAAATATTGTTCGATATTATAATATTAATTATTCTGCTATTCGGAATTGAGACGAATCCAACATTACATAAAAATTGGTTTTAACAGAATAACATCGATTTCAGCATTAAAAATATTATTGGGCTTTGTATAATATTTATTTTATCATTGTTTTAAAACTAGAGGCACGTTTATTGGTGGATGGAGATATCTCCATCCACCAATAAACGTTTTTGCATGGCGTTTTACCTTCAAGGTAACTTTCGATTTTGCGTTGCATTGTGCACATATATAACGCAAATGGGATCAAGCTGCTAAATGATTATCATTTAGCAAAACATATCAATCCAAATTTTGTGTTATTACATTTTCTGTTACTAAGCATATCTCAATATCAATCTTACAACAATGGTAAAGATTAGAGCTCTCCCACGGTCAATAAATAAATACATGAATCGGTATTATGAATCGGTATATGAATAAATATGGATTATTTATCTATCTTTATTGCACCGAAGTTACCTACCCCAGGGGTACCCCAGAGATCAAAAAAGAAAGAAAAGGAGACCATACACCAGATGGAAGGACGAGATAATTAAAGTAGCAGGTAGAAAATGGGCTAGGCTAGCCAAAGACAGAGTAAAGTGGAGGCAATTGGAGGAGACCTTTGCCAAAGGGCAAACAGAAAACAAACATGAGAGTATAAAATAAATCAAATTACCTATAATAAACAAATGAATTAAATAAACAGTAGTAATAATAATACCTTATAATCAATAATGTAATTAAATTAATATGAATATTCACTTAATTACTAATAAATATAAATACAAAAAAATGTTTTCTGAACTAAAAAGGCTATTGAATTAGATTGAATTGCACCGAAATAGAATACAGGTATGGTATATTACAACAGAAAACGTAGAATACAATAGGGCGTTCTTATCGCTTGTAACAATTCTTCCAGACAACCTTTAGGTAGAGGAAAGAAAGAGCATATTTCTTTTATAGTGACATAGTATATTGGCTCCCTGATGGTAAGCAAGAGAAGAGCCCACCTTGCAATTACAACGGAAGCAATGTCAAGGCATCACCTCCATTGGGACTGCTATACTGTCATTATGAAATAGGTAACAAAATACATCTCATACCCAATCCTGAAAGCCTCTGGTGCTCCACTATGAAGTGAGTGCCGGCGCAGAACCCGCCGATGGAAGCGAACGAATGCTCCAACGACCCAACAATCAAGTCTATCTCTTCTCGGGGCACATTCAGGTGTTCAGTTAGTCCTCTTCCGTTTTTTCCTAGTACCTGGAATTATAGAGTTTGAATAATAAATAACAGATGAAAACCTCTTAAGGTGACGCATCAACTAAACTAGGGACATATGATAATCGATTTTTATTAATTGTAACCATTGGGACACATTTAAAAAAAAAAGTACAACAGGGAAGGAAAGTATATAGGATATTAGGTAGGTACTTAGTCAATGATTACATTTCTTACTTTTTATTTATTTATATAGCCTTTTGGACTGACTGAGAGATATTTATTTATATAAAGTCTCTCAGCTCAGTGTGCCTATCGGCAAAGGCCTCCTCCAATGTCTTCCACTGTTTGCGGTCGTGGGCCTGTCTCGACTTCGAACCTGCAGTGAGCTTCAGCTCATCCTCCCAGCGCATATGTTGACGTCCTCGACGTATTTTACCATCTCTAGGGTACCAGTTAGTTACAATTTGGCTCCACTTTTCCAAACTGGACCTCAACATATGGCCGGTCCATCTCCATTTTTGCAGGTCTATTGTTTCCAGGATGTCATTTAGTTTAGTTTTCGCTCTCAGTTTGACATTGCTAATTCTGTCTTGCCTTCTTATTCCTGTCATGCTTCTTTCCATACTTCTTTGGCATTTCCCTAGTTTCTCTCTATGATATTTCGTGAGGGCCCATGTTTCGCAACCATAGGAGATGCATGGAAGAATGCACGTATTAAAGACCTTCCTTTTGGTTGCCACATTTCTTACAACATTCTATAAATTCCTTAATATTATAAAAACAGTTACAGTTGCTTATTCCTAAAACATATAGGTTCCTCAAATCTAGGTAAAGGACTTACCCCAATACTCAAGCTTTCATCCAAAATGATCCTTAACTTAAACTTGCGAGCCAACTCCACTAGCCTGTTCAAAGGGCACATCTCTCCTGTATTGAAATAGACTGCTTCAGCAATGAGAAAGGCTCGTCTCCGTGGGTTCAGTTCTTTCTTCTTGGCAGCCATTGATAGAAGTTCTTCAAGGTGGTCCATGTTATTGTGTTTGAAATAGCGGACCGTGCTGCGGGCTGCATCTAAACCTTTTTGGATTGCAAACCATACACATTCATCTCTGGAAAATTAGCATAAATAGATATAATTTATTGCATAAAACAAGTTGGAAGTGACTTTTTCTAGACAATGCTTAGGTAGAGGATATAAACAACATCTTATTAATAGGGTAAGGCAGTGCAAAACAATATTGTACACAAGCAATTTCAGTATTGTGAAGGAGTGGTGCTTTTAGAGCCTTATTTTTAATACACATAGTTGTTACTGAGTGCTAAGCAGGAAGTACTGCAATTTAATATGGTTATTAAATTGAAGTACTTGGTGCTTAGAATTTTAAGACTGAAACTTGAATTAAAAAGCCTGATAAAATAATAGGTATATTAAGAAACATAAAGCCTCTTTAGGAGTACACATGAAATATAAGTTTTACAACCTGTGCGGATAAAGAATGGGATCAGAAATGGCGGCGCATCTATTCACTTCTCGCTCGCACACTATTTGCGTCTATACTCGCACTCGTGGGTGTGCGAGCGAGAAGTGAATAGATGCGCCGCCATTTCTGATCCCATTCTTTATCCGCACAGGTTGTACAAGTTCATAAAAAGACAAGCTGTGTTGAAAACTATTTGCTGACTGAGAATTTGATATTTTATTACAAATAATAGGTTACTTACGCAAAAACAATGTCTCCCCGCTTAGCATAAGCAGGTATGGCACTGGCTACTGTGGAAAATCCATAAGAATACACACAGGTCTCCTCTACCTCCATAAACTTGGCCAGCCGCTCCTCCAGCTCCAGGTGCACGTCGATCGTGCCGTAGAACCCTCGGGGGCCACAGGAACCGACACCATATTTATTCAATGACTCTAATGCACTATCTATTATCTTCTCTTCTTTGTCTAGGCATAAAAAGCTTGTAGCACCAACGTTTAATACATTTTCATCTATTTTTCCCATCAAGGGAGGCTCCTCCACCACCACATCGTGCTCTATCAGCGGCAAAGGTTTCCATTCCACTCGTTTCCCATTACAAGCCAAAGGGTCACAGGATTTTGAACTCTTTTTCTTGGCCCTCATAAAATAAATGGAAGCCGACAATCACCTGGACAGCTATGACTAAAGTCCACCAGCTAGCCTACAATAAAAATTAAGCAATTAGTCATTACATCTCGGTGTAAATCGAGTTTTAGAGAAACTTTACTTACCATATCATACATATCAATTAAGATCATTTTACCAACTTATTTTGTGTTCAGATTAGTAAAAAAAATACAGTAATTCATATACAGTATCCTAAGGGACGAAATTAAAGCTAAATTATAATTTAACACTGTTTTCTGTGGCGAATTGAACGGCACCGAATTTGACATTGACATTATAAATTAACTTTTGACAGCCGGAAGTGAAGGAGAGCATAGAGAAAACTAGAGTATAAACTAACGAACATGCGTTCAAAGTAAAAAATAAAAAATCTCTTTATGCAACGGCTAGACAAGTGTATTCTATTTTTTATGGTGTTATCCCGCGCACGGTTACGGCCGCGCAAATGTTCATTAAACTTCACTTTCGGAATTGTAAATAAAAAAGAAAAACGTCAAATGCCAGTGTTGTCAAATTGTCATTTTTAGGCTGTTTTGGGGTCGAAATCACCAGTGTTTTTTGACTAAAATAAACAATAAATACTTGTGTTTACTAAATATACCACAATGAATTTCGGTGGAACTTTAAGAGTGAACAAATTCGCATGTTTTACACTAGCTTTCATATTGTTTCTAATTATATATTGGCGCTCTGGCGGCGCGAATTATCCGACTGACAAAAGTGATTTTGTGAACTTGAAAAGTTTATTAAAAGCGTCGATTCTGGCGGCCGAGCGGGGTGGTAAGAAGGTGATAGAGGGTAAGAACCATGAGCTGCACGTGAAGAGTAAAGGGAAGACGCAGGAAGGTGCGAATGACCCGGTGACGGACGCGGACTACGCGTCACACTGTGCGATGTATTTCAGCCTAAAGAATACGTTTCCAAAGTTGAGTATAATATCCGAGGAGCACTCGAGCAGCGACTCGGCTTGCGAGCAGCAGGACGTGCTAGACGTGGAGGCCCAGCTGTTGGAGCACAAGTCAATAGATTTCTTAAATGATGAGCATACTTATGGCAATGAGGTTACCATTTGGATTGATCCATTGGATGCTACTCAGGAGTACACTGGTAACTTTTTTTTTCTTAAAACATATGTTTGTAATGTTTATTATGTCAGAGTTACATAGTGCAAAGGAAAACCTTCGTTAACCAAAACTAAATAATAAATATGTATAATGAAGTAAGCTCTGATGAATGTGAAGTAATTTTGAAAATAGTGTTCACTTATTGGTTCTAATGGATTTGTCTACAACTGTCTACAACTGATCATCTGATATGTTGCAACAGCCAATAGTTTCTTATCCTAATTAATATAAAATCCTTGGAATAGTGAGGTCGCTCTGCTAAGATTGTGAGGTTCCCAGGAAACTTGCCCTTCTTTGCGGAGTTAGGTTGGCTTCTATAGCCAGCAAATCCTTCATGCACAAAGGAATCAAAGAGAGTCTAGGTGCGGTAAAAGGTCCACTTTACATTTACATCCTAATTAGTAAAAAGGCAACCTATTGAAGGTTGTCTGGAAGTAATTGCTACAAGCAATAAGACAACCTTATTGTAATTTCTATTGCAGTTGTGCCATAGCTGTACATATTTTCTGTGCAATAAAGAACATCTATGTATCAATGATTTTTATGTGATAGGTGGCAGATTGATATACTAAGAGAACTCTGTATTAAAATCTATGTTTCAGAATCACTTTATCAGTACGTGACTACGATGGTGTGCATTGCCATTAGAGGGGTTCCGATCATAGGTGTGATACACTACCCATTCCCTCCTCGAACCTACTGGGGATGGTTAACGAAGAAGCCTTCCGAAAACATTGCTAATGTGCCACATGTAAGTACACTATGCTTAGAATGAACAAGATAAGCTACATTACGAGTATTTTACAAAAACTAAAGCTACACTTTGCATTATATTACATCCAAGAATGGATTTATTTTTAAAGAAAGATACAAAGTAAATTGTATAATATCTTTTAATTAATACATATGTAAACCTAAATAAATAAATTAATATTAATTAAATTAAAAATAAATTCAAATTTGTTATTGTATTTGAATTGTGTTGGTGTCTAGATAGTTGAATGAATGATCTTTATTGTTCTGACATAACATGGCCATATAAGTTGTAAGGAGATGTGTGTGACCCTATTTAAAGATATTATTTTATTTACAATATTAAAAAATAATTGAACCCTTGTTGGTCTAGTGGTTTAAGTACCGGGCCGTGATCTCAGGGTCTTGGGTTCGATTCCTGGGTCGAGCGAAAAGTATGTTTCAAATTTTTCGGACATAGCTCGGGTTTGTGATCACCAATCTGCATTCGGCAAGCGTGGTGATTAAGCCTAATCCCATCATAGTAGCGATAACTTGATTTCTATGATGGAGACCTTTGCCCTGCAGTGGGACAGTTTGTAGGCTGATAAAAAACAAAATATTCAATAACTCTTAAATATTTAAACATAATTGTGTAACAGTTTATCGAGAGATTTACGACTACTCTATGGTACCTATTTCTTTTTAGCGTGTAAATTGCAACACGTTCCAATAAATCGGTTTCCTTGTATTAATTAAAACACCGTAGGCTAATTATCTTAGGTGGAAATTTTGTTAATAAATAATCGGACATTTCTAATTTATAATTGAGGTGTTAATAAAATTAAAATTATAATACATATAGCATTTCATCTCAGCATGTAATTCCGAGCCCAGGCCACCAGCATACCATGATCTATGTTTTAGGGAGTCTGGTAATTACAATGAAGTGACAAGAGTCTAACCATCGCAACCCTTTAATAGGGGAACGAGACTGAGTTATAGTTATATGTTTCAGAAACTATACGAAACGTTCAGGTTTTACGAAGTTTTCCATCACCGCTGAGCAAATAGCAGAAAAATTTATATAGATTTAAAAATTCAGAGGAAAAATTCGGATTCGAACGTACGATCTCCCGTTTGGAAGGCGCACGTTCTTTAACTTAGTTTAAAAAATAAATATGACAATTTAAATTTTTTTCAGCAAGCAGAAAACAAAGAGCATCCAAAAGTAGTTGTATCCCGCTCACACCCAGGGAAAGTAGCAGAGCTGGCTAAAGAAGCTTTCGGACCTAAGACCACAGTGACCCCTGCTGGAGGCGCTGGGTTCAAGGTCATGAGTGTCGTCAATGGCACTTACGACGTCTACTTTCACGCGACAGGTAGGTGAATACACTAGTGATAATCTCAGAGTGTTTAGCTGGTACGCATAGATAATCCTCACAATGATTTCCTTCACGATAAAAATTCGCATAGAAGATTTTAAAAGTCAGCATTCGAATCTCCGACTATCCATTTTGAAAAGCGAACGTTTACACCATCGTTCTTAAAAGCGCTATTTGATAAGGCAATCAATTAACGGCCTCCGCCCGGAGGTCAGCCCGGAGACTGGAAGTCGGCGGTCATGTACCTCCGCGCCTCGGAAAGCACGTTAAGCCGTTGGTACCGCGCCTAATCCCTCTCCGGTCGTGTCACGCTGATGTCCCATCGGATTATGAGTGTAAGGGAATAGAGAGTGCACAAATGAGCACTATAATATATCCTGCGTACGTGGCTGGTCTTTAAAATTGGACGCCGTAGCCGTGAGGATATTATTCAATTTAACCTCATTCATCGCCCATAGGGTTCAAGAACGCGCTTAATTTTCTTGTTCTATATTTTCACAGCTATCAAGAAGTGGGACCTATGCGCTGGAGACGCAATCCTCAAAGCGGCAAACGGAAAAATGACAACAGCTAAAGGAGAGTATGTTGACTACTCATCTAACGAGGAGGTCATCGTGAGTGATGGTATCCTAGCCACTCGATACGACCACGACTATTACTTGAGCAAGATGCCAAAGATACTTACGTCGTTGCCTTAGAGGTGCCAAGTAGATTAAGGTATGTTCGGAGAACTAAGGGATCTGTTCCTATTGTTATGAATTTGTTGGAATAAGGAAATGTGGCAGTTTAATCTGCATTTGTCATGGCTATGGAATGGGCTTAACTTTTATGGCCAAGAAATTACGACGCAATTTTTATGATTCGACTTAAGTAAGTTAAGTAACTGTATGAATAAAATTGTTCAACGAAAATTTTCGTCACCTATTTAGGGTCCTCCTTTGTTTAACATTACCTCCTTTGTTGAACATTACCATATTAGGTGGCCCTTTTGCGAGTCATTTGGGTTGTTTTGACACATACTAACGTTGTCATTAAACAGGGAAGGGGATTAAAATGTTGTTATAATGGAACACATCTGTGTGTTGTCAGTAGTAAATAGATTGGGAACTTTGACTCGACGATGTATCACTTGGCTCGCCCTGGCTCGCCTCCGTGATACATCGTGAGCCAAACTTTCCCAATCTGTTAAAAGATCGTATAGATTGTATAGAGCCAGGGCGAGCCAAGTGATACATCGTCGAGTCAAAGTTCCCAATCTATTTACTACTGTTGTCCTTTTCTTATAATGTAATGCGTCGCTGATTGTATCATAAGACAGGATTTTGACAATGTGGGATATCCAACAAGGTTGTGCGTGCTTTTGAAGCACAACTCTCAATCACAAACTAAGTAGAAGATACAACGTATCAGCCAGGAAAGTCCCATAGTGCTCTACTAGACCATTTTTAGATCGATTGAATGGAGTCAGCATTGATTTTGACAGATTTGAGTGATTGAATTGTCGTAAAGCAGTTCGTTCATTCAATGAACGAATGACTAGTAATACCAGATACAATATTCAGAAGCAGGACAGCTTTTTTTTTTATTAATATGCTCTCAATATTTATGTAGGACTGGAATAATTATTTTAGCAACCATGGAAATGTACTTTCTAGTTTTTAGAGTAAAAAAAAGGTTTTATTAAATTTGTTGATACTTCGATTTTAAGGACCTGTTACGGTTATGCATGAGGAAGTGAATTTGATGAAATTAGTTGAATTACTTCTTTACATGTAATGGCATACTGTGGCACTGTAGTTAGCAGGATTTATTCAAAAAGGATAATAACAAGGCATTTTATCATTTGTTAGATTGTAATAAGACTGGATTTAAATGTTGCTTGGTAAAACATTGGTTGTATTTTTATTCTTTAACTTTTTAAGTTAAAGTTAAGGTACGTTCAATTTGATACAATATTGTAAATAATTTTGTTTTATGTTGTATCGTTTATGATCTTTTATCACTTAACTCAAAGTAAACGTTTTGTTTTCTTTTTAATATCTTAGTGAATTTTAGAAATCGTAAAGTGAATATTTATTTATTTATATATGATTTAAGATTTTGTTTTATACCATGTAATAAATTATTGTCTAGTGAAAAACGTCCTTTTTTGGTGTCAAATTCTCATTCGATTTTGCATCGAATTTGAACGTAAAGCGTTTTTGGTTGTGGCGAAGTAGGTAATAAAGGCGTTAAGAATAGGAAATTTCAATTACCTAGATAGATATTTAATTTCAATCGTTTAGAAAATAGTTTTTAAGACTGTTACTGAAAGCATGGCTGAAAGTGAAGATTGTGGCCTCTGTAAATGCGACAAGCTAGTGGAAACTCGATTATCCAGTTCGCGATATCCGAACAGAGGCGAGAGCAGCACTGTGCTATTTCGCTGCGTGAGTAAATGCACCGGAGGCCCAATCCGGGTTGAAGGGGGGTATAAAGGTTGACGGCGCACTTGTGACTCCTTGTGGTGTTTCGGGTGTCCATTGCCGGTGGCAAGCGCTTACCATCAGATCCGTTTGATCGTCTGCCAAATGTCACATAAAAAAAAGATTAAGAGTGGAACTCTGCTTTTGACTTTCTGTTAGAATCCATGTATGGACGTAAATCGCATTATGTCATAATATTATGTATGTACAGACAGACCACGTGTGGCTACTATAACTGTGTAATTTCCTCATTTGATATTACACCATTCGAGATTTGACAGATAATTTCACACTACACTACTACAGTAGATATATGTATACTACACTACTACATTAGATATATCTATGATTTTCCTCATACATTTGATTATCCGGATATACGATTAAGTTCCTAATATGGCTATCGACAACAATAATCGGTCTGGTTAATCTAGTCTCTACATAAAATTATAAAAAGTATTTTGTAATCTTGTATTGTAAACTAATAATAATGTCTCCAGCTAATCATTGTTGTAACTGGTATACATGTTGCAGTCGGATTGTATCATCATCATCATCATCAGCCCATTTAAGTCCCCACTGCTGGGGCACGGGCCTCCCTCAATCACATGAGGGGTAGTTGCCATACTCACCACGCTTAGTAGACTGGTTGGCGAGGGTTTTGATATAAATGCAGAGATTTCTCTGGGTGCTGATGATCATGCCAGCAACTTTACCTTAGGCGCCTTTTACAACACCTCGGTAAGAGTGAGGGTGGCCTATTCTACTCTGCCGGGGACCACACGGCTAACGGATTGTATAATCCGCCGTATTACATTGCGGCTAGTTGCGGCCATTTTTGTTGTTAAGTCAAACAGTGCCACGGGTGTTAAAAATCGGAACTAAAAACTGTGAAAGTGGCAGCTAATATCTCGCTTTATTATATTATGGCGAGCCGTGTTGAATAACATATGACGTTGAATACCTTCCGGCCGTTCTTATCCATCCGAATTCAATCCGGCAGTCGTTGAACCGCCGCATTTCATAACGGCCCTGATTTTTTTATAACAGCTGCCGTAATTGAATACGGCGGAATATACAATCCGACTGCGAAATACACATGAACATATCAATCTAGCCACACCAGTCAATAAATATTGAAGTGTATGTGATCCAAATAAAGATTAATATTGATGGAGAGGACAGATGTAGTTAGTTTAATGTGTTGGTATCTGTACTATGTAATGTTGGCATTTATTTCTGTAATGTAGAAGGCTTTGCTTATGGTATAGGCATGGGTACCGTTTTGAACCTAATTTATTTAAATGTTATTTTAAAATAAAAAGTACAAAATTTTATACCTGACACTTGGTAATTCTTGGTTCTGAGTTTGTTTAAAAATGTAAAAATTATAATTTAAAAGGTTTCTTTTTAAAGAAACGAAAGGCGTTTTTAAGGCGCATATCTGAAATGTTTATAAGTCAATGTGTAAATACATATTTATTTGTTTATTTATTATTATATTAAACTACAGTTTTAGGAAGATTTACTTATCAACTATGTATAATCAACATATTTGACACTTTTACCATAAAAAATTAAAAATATTGGCGATTGCTTTTCGTTTTGTAACGCAATTTCTATTAAATATTTAATTTGTTATAAATTTTTCATGTATTATAATAAGAAAGAATAATTTAGGCATATCATAAAAATAATAGTCACTACATTCAAATATGTATAAATTATTACCTTTAAGTACACCATGATTTTTAATACCCGAGAATTTTCTTGAGGGCAGCATACTAAAATAAAAATACATTTTTCCCCAAAAAACATGGGCTCTAATCTGAAAAAAAATCGCTTTCAACTACAACATATTGTATCAATCAGCTCACTTTAGTATGGGGAGAGGGGAGGTGATACTTTTTTGTAATTCCAATCCTATGTTTAGTCTAAAATTTAATCTAAGATGGTTACAAATTGGGTGAATAAATTACTATGTCTATTTTCCTAGGGGGAAAAATATGGTTTTCATTTGAAGTTTTTCGGGTTTAAATAGTCAGGGTGTATATAACCTATTTTATCGTTTTGCAAATCCAAATGCATAGCTTTTATTGATGATTTCTTCATACTATTTGTTTGCCAATAAAACCTTATCACTGTTCGTAACAATTTCTCGAACTCGAGCCACACGTTGGGCTATAGGGAACGTGCAGTAATAACTATAGGTGGCAGCACTTTGTACTTGCTAACAGGGAAAATTATCAAATAGATGGCACCAGTTGGCAGCACCATCTATGTGCACGTTCCCTATAGGTACAACGTGTCAAATTATATGTACAGTTAGTGCCAAAAATTAACTAATCATAGTTTGTTCAATATAACTTGATACGCGGTGGGACAGCCGGACAATCATTAAGTTGGAAAGAGACGAGACGTGAAAAATGTATAAATAATTAAAAATAAATATTTCACAAAATCACATACATTGATCTGACTCCGAGATAGGTAGCTCAAGCACCTGTGTTACGGATATCAGAATCAACAGCGTGAACACAAATAGATGTATACATATAATAATTTTCTTTTGTAAATACATACTTATAATACATAGATAACGCCCAGACCAATACAAACAGATATGTTCATGCACACAAATGTTTGTACTGTGCGGGGATCGAACCCGCTACCCTTGCACCAGAGGCAGCGTTCATTACCACTGTTCCAAAAGGGTCGTCGTATAGATTTTGATCTGTCTGTCACCAGTATCCAGCTAAATTAACAAAAAATGACAGCCTTGGGTGTCACAGGAAATTGATCTTTCAAACCATAGCAATAAAAAAATATGGAATGAAACTTAGCTGATATACCTTATGCTCATTAAAATAAAGGTCAAGTGACATCTGTCATCATTAAAGTTGCGCCGAGTTACAGAGTACGGAGTTTACTCGGTTCAAAGTTCTCGGCCGAGTTACTCGGTTCAGTTTTGGGACACAAAAACTTCGTCTGTTTTCAGTATAATATTTTTTTACGGGACTGCTACCATGTATATTACCTAATTTTTGAGTTTCCGATATTTTAGCACCTCTGGAAGGGTCATGGTTACACCGTGACCATTGCACTTGCAGCTGTGCTGAACACAAACATGGTAGCAATTCCGTAAAAAACTATTCGAATGTTAGTGATTGCAAAGCCTGTTGCTTACCATCAGGCTGAGAAGAACACAGTATATTACTGTGTCAGTAGAAGAAAACTGACAGAGTTACTCGGCATTGGTGTGGAGTATACCGAGTACCGAGTAGTAACCGAGTACTCAGCCCATCTCATCTCATCATTATTATAATCAAGCTATATTTTACGGACTATAGTAAACGACTTATTTTTGGTGTTGACTATATAATCATCGGTTTGTATCTTATTATACTTAAGTTATTATTGGTATTTTATTATCAAAATGTATAATAGGTTATAATAAAATATTGAACACTGGGCTTTAGATATGAATAATATGTACAGATAACCACAGAATGAGTTACTACAATCAAATCTGTCAAATTAGACCAAATCAAATGTGTTTGAAATTAAATTAAACGAAGAAACAAATATCGTGTTAACTCATCGTAACCCAACGAGTGGTTCCCTGTACATTTTTATTTTATTTGATAACATCCTGAAATTATTTTGAGGATGGCAACATCCCTAATGTAGTTTTCAGTTAACTCTGTAATTTTCTAGCATTAGGAATATTATTCACTGTGTTTTTGGGCATTGTACTTACTTATGAAAACATATTTTTCCCAATAAATAGAGTCTATCTTATCGCCAAAAAGAATCACCTTTCCATACAACATGCATCAATCAGATGATCAGTTTTGTATGGGTAGTCAAGTGTTTTTTTCTGAGATTAGATCATCTATCTATTCTTTGTGGAAAAAATATTATTTTCATAAGTATGATGCTCTTGAGAAGTTACTATGTTGGTTAAAAAAGCATGATGTATAAAAATGTACAGACTTCCGTTATTTGTGATCGATGAAAACTGGCATTGTCTATTTTAATTTAATAACTATTATTATATATTTTAACTTGTTGCATGTATCACATAGGTCACAAGTCTCGATTAAAAAATGTTGCATTTCAAAACACGAGGATAGTCACAGAATAAAACTGTTTAAAATCTCATGAAATGTTTTCTTTTGCCTGAAGGGAATATTTTCAGTAAAAAGACGTGACCAGAGGGCCTAAAACAAAATCGTCCCGTAATGAACGAGAATATATATACCTGTCGCATCCAAACAAGAGACGCACAGCCGTGTGAAAGGGACGGGGATAAATATTCGGTGCTAAATTCCATTTCATTGTAGGCCCGTTTCCTAGTTTTTTTTCATGTGATAGGTGGCAGACGAGCAGACGGATCACCTGATGGTAAGAGATTGCCGCCGCCCATGGACACCCGTGCGCTGCCAAAGTTTAATCACCTATTCCCCCGGATTGGGCCCCAGGTACCCTCACTCACGCAGCGCAACGGCAGTCCTCCATACTCAATACTTTATTTGCTCTACAATGTTACATAGGTACAGGTTTTGTGTTGTAAGAACTAGATTGTGGGCCGTGTAAGGCCTGCAAAAGATATACATATATATTGACGACCCGATTGGAACAGTGGTAGTGAACGCTACCTCTGATACAAGGGTTGCGGGTTCGATCCCCGCACAGTACAAACATTTGTGTGCATGAACATGTTTGTTTGTATTGGTCTGGGTGTTTGCTATGTATTATAAGTATGTATTTACAAAAGAAATGTATTATATGTATATAATTGTAATCCCACTGTTGATTCTGATATCCGTAACACAGGTGCTTGAGCTACCTATCTCGGAGTCAGATCAATGTATGTGATGTGAAATATTTATTATTATTATTATTATTATACATTTAAGGTATACATGCTGCTTCACTGCGGTTTTCTTATCACTCCGGTTGAGCCAGCCCATTCATTCCGAAGCGTGGCTCTACCACGGTTATATTAGTGACTAGCCAACTTATTATAAATCGCGATCTGAAGTTATTACCGTACTAAAGCTCATGTCATTCCGTTCCAACACGCAATGTTAAAAGGGGCTGGCACGACTGGTTCCGGGACTTATCCTTAGTTCGCGATTTGTAATAAGGGGAGGGGGAAGATTCCCGGTCGGGTCATTTTAAATATTAATTAAGGTGACGGGTAGGGCACACTAGCGACGATAATCGATTTTAATTTTTAGCTACTAAACCGTATCTAATTAATATTTAAAATGACCCGACCGGGAATCTCCCTCGGGCGCAATAAGCGCAACTAGAGCACATGATCGCACCCTTAGTAAAATACCGACCTAACTCAAAATTGTTGATATTTTTATAGCAATTCTTTGCAATGTATTCTTGAGTAGTCTTGAGTAAATAACGCACTTCAAATTTCATCTCGTGTTCATATGTGAGTGTACCTATTTACTTAACTCAAAATTGTTGTTAGATGACCTTTCATCCCTGGATTTTAGCCGATACTATTTTCACTTAGCATCTATATTAAAATTTTGAGTTAGGTCGGTATTTTACTAAGGGTGTTATTCATGTGATGAGTCCGCGCCACCAAAGAAGTGCTCGTGAAAAACGCGCATGAGTCGCCAACAACTTTCAAATTTGTGTTTTATGATGACAGTCACAAGGAATCTTAAATTTCAGTTCCGTGTCTTTCCGCGAGACTTCTGTCGTGGCGCGGACTCTACTGGGCCATCAGGTTCCAGATGCTTCCTACCGGGAAGTATTAGCCAGTATACTGTCCCACTGCAGGGCAGACCTCCATCATAGAAATCAAGTCATCGCTACTATGATGGGATTAGGCTTAAAGTGACGGGTAGGGCACAGCGACGCCAATTGATTTAAATTGTTAGCAACTAAACCGGATATCTTTTTAGAGCCTCTCGAAAAACATTTATACTATTTATTTAATACTTATAAACTTTTGCATCTGCTTTTGTACCCGAAATTTTAATAACCGCCAAAAACGGCTACTTATGGCGTTAATCCAAAGTTCGAGTGCGAAAACAGATCAAAAAGTAATGCACAGTTATTAATAAATAGTATAAATGTTTGCTTAGAGACTCCCGCTCCGAAATGGTTTAAAATAGATTCGGTTTAGTAGCTAACAATTTAAATCGATTGGTGTCGCTAGTTATTCTCTATACCCGTCACCTTAAGGCGACGGGTAGGGCACACTAGCGACGCCAATCGATTTTAATTTTTGGCTACTAAACCGGATCTATTTTAAACAATTTCGGGGTTACAATCTCTCGACAAAACCTGTACTATTTATTTAAAACTTATAGTTAACTGCTTGGTCTGCTTTTGCACTCGGAATTTTGAATTTCCGCCGCCGTCTAAAGTTAAAAGTGGTTGCTTTTGGCGTTAATCAACTTTTCGCGTATAAAAACGGACCCAACATTTGTGCATGGTTATTTAATAAATAGTATAAGTGTTTCACCACGCTGCCGAGACCGATATCTCGGTCGATCCTTACAACCCGTGCGGATAAAGAATGGGATCAGAAATGGCGGCGCATCTATTCACTTCTCGCTCGCACACTATTTGCGTCTATACTCGCACTCGTGGGAGTTTCTGATCCCATTCTTTATCCGCACAGGTTGTACTTTCTACTATGTAGTGCAATAAAACCACAAATCATATTTAACTATATTTTTATTTCAATAAATTAAGCAGGTTCCGTTTTAATACACAATTATAATGCATTGTCAGGTTTCTGTTAAACAATATTTAGGTACGCGTCACCAACAATTTATTAAATTAATAGAGGAATGTTTTGCTAACAACGTTAAACGAAAATAATTTTCACTCAATATAATATGACGCATGACTACGTAGGAATAGCACCCGTACATTGGTAAATTATTTTAAAATAATACTTGCAATTTACTTCTATATTTAGACCTTTTCATTATTTTTCGTTCAAAAACTTTGAGCCATCTTACATTATTCTGAATCTTAGAAAAAATACCAATACACAGCAAAATATAAGTGTATTTCTAACAACTCACCCCTTTTATAAGATTATTGCTTTTTATCTACAAAGGTTGCATATTTTTAAATATATTTAGGTATATGTATTTGTATAAGATTTTAGAAATACACCCTATATTGTGTCACATTTCTCAAAATCAGATCTAAATATAGAAAAATAGTAGTAAAAACAAATCCTCTGGGATGGAACTATTCAGTATAATACAATTTTTAATTGTCTAAAATTCATGATGAGATTTAAAATTTCTAATCAAAATAACCAATGATATAAGAATACAAACCAGCCAAAGAATAATTCAGGAATTCAGCCTTTTTAACATTAACATGTACAGGTTAAAAACTCTTGTATTATCTATTTTACCATTTGTGGATGTAATTGACCTTCCATCCCAGTTTCGGTTTCTCCTGTATCAGTAGTTTAAAAGTTATACAAATATACATCGCTCCAATATAAATGTGCCTTGTATAATTTACCACAGCTTTGAAGCTAATTCTATTGAAATAGTGATTTATTTCAATAATTTTGTTCCACTTAAGATTTTTGGTTTGGGTACCTAACATTTGGGGGAGCGTTATTTTTTATTCTATTTATTATTCACAGATATGGGAGTATTAGGTTGCGCATTACAAAAAATATTGGATTTTCGATTTAATAACAAAATAAATATTAACAAATGTATATTACAGATGAAAATACAAAGTTACAATATATTAGAATAATGAACGGGTGAAATAAAATCTGCGACCAAAGATTGTTCAATCAAATTATGGACAAAACAAATATATTAATATAAAAATACCAGTATTTACATACAACCCACTTCTACATGTCTTTTAAATAATTTTCGCATATTCTTTCACATATTCATTGACTAGCCAGCTAACAGATGTGTAGAGTACAATTCTGTGAAAATAAGAAGTTAATTTATATGAACGTAAAGTGAATTATTCATTTGACTACAGCACTCGAAGATATATAGTACTTAGTATGCATATTAGGCGAACTTAGTGTAACATATTTTATGTCAAAAATATACCTCGCAATCCAGATTGAATAAGTAAATGTGTTTTGTATTCAAAAACACCTCGGGGAAGTGTATGCTTCTATATGTTCCTTTGCAGTGACAACCTCACTGGTCTATTTCCAGCTTATTATAAAACCCGATCTAAAGTTATTATTACCGTACTAAAGCTTATGCCATCCCGTTCGGAAACGCAGCTCAGTGTTAAAAGGGTTTGCGTTTACAAGGTACTGTTTGACCATCAGTCGGTTATATTGATAAGGCAGTCGTGGATTAATAGAACAACCAGACTAATACAAAGACACTTTTATACAACTAATAATATATTTTTTAATAATTTAAAAACCAAATGAACTCGAGATACTTCTTACGAGATAATTATTTTTATCCAAGATGCAAGAGGCAAATAAACCATAACACATTTCCTTAATAAATGCCAATATTTAAAGGATTTTTTCTGGATTCCAATAATAATAAATATGTATAAATGCCTGACTATTGAACGATTATTTAATTTTAGTAAATCTATTATCCAAAATATGTTTGCTTTTAATTACATACTTTTATCACTCATATTTATTCATTCAATTGAAACTTGTCGTGGAAAATGAAATTGTATTCACTAGAAAATTTGATGAAATATTCGAAAGTGGCAAATAAATATACTTATTGAAAATATGGCAAGTTAAGACTTCAGGATTGATTAAAAAATATATATACCCCGATACAAAATTCATTGTGATAATAAACTAATACAAAGAAAGAGCCACGTGGTTCAAGGTGGTATATTATTACTGGCCAGGTGAACCACATATGGGTCGTCCATTATTGATTATTTACTAAAATTTGAAGTATCAAATCTATAATTAGTTCGACTCACCCGCAAATTGTAATACCTAAAGATACAAGCATTAAAGATTCTGATTCTGACTATTATAGTTGCCATATTATATGTATTAGGCAAGTCTTCAAGTAAGCCTTCTCTTACCAAAGACAGGTACACGATTTTTTTACGGGAAAATGAATAGGTTAAATTAGGTAAGTATCGGCCAACAGACGTGGATTGTTCTTCATAACGAAATTGGTTGGTATTTTTATAGTGGATGTAGGTTCGTATTGAAGTTAATTCACAAAGTAATTTTAAATGACACTTCTGTATACAGTGGGCGTTGCTTTTGGATAATAATTTTACCTTTCAATTCAAGTATACCTTATTCAGTCCTAAAAATACATTTTGATCGGGCGGAGATTAATAAAATATAGCCAAATATTTTTTTGATATGCATTTTGGAAAATAATAAATTAAGTAAAAAAACAACGCAATAAGGACGCATAATTGAATTATGACAGGGAAACTACTATTTCAGACAAATTATTCAATTTCCATTCAATAATATCATGCAAAAAGGTCTTAATTTACAGTTGGTATGAGATATACATATAAAATCGTTTTCTTTTTCAATGGAAATAAGAAATAAATAGCATCCCCACCATAAACAGCTGGATCAAACAAGTAAAATACTAAAATTCAAAGCTGGTCATAGAGTCCGCGCCACAAAACAAGTCTGCGAAAAAAGACGGAACTAAAAGATGAGATTCCTTGTGTATATAATCATAAAGCTCAATATTAAAATAATATTAAATGGCGGCTCGAGCGCGCTTTTAACGGGACTTTTTTCGTGGTCCGGACTCTAGCATTACTTCTGAAACAATACACTTAGTTCATTCACTAAGCCCTTAGATAAAAAGTAGTATTTCCTTGTAGATTTTTACACAAACGTACACATGTAAGTATGTATATCTTGATTTTTAATTATTCGAAGCAAACTGACAGGTATGTCCATTCTGTGTCCATGTATCTTTGGAAGTTCACATTTTGTTGTGTTCCATGTGTCTTTGGAAGTTGACATTTTAATCTGTCCGTTTGCTTTGCATAAAAATCTGAGTTTAGTCAAATCCGCGACGCGTATGAATGTGTCATTTTAAAAGCTACTATCTATAGTGAAAATAGAGGCTTTATCTATAAAAAAAACATGTTACAAATATATATATACTAAAGTATACATGTGACTAGGGCTACCAGGCACAGATGGTTGCGTGTCCAAAAAAAATACTGTTTCTGTATTGAACAGACTTTTTAAATTTGAACGTTTATTTTATCATATTTTACGCTTCAAATGATTTAGGGCAAGTAAGCAAACGACGTTTCCCCGTTTTGAGTGTTAAATAAAAATAATTTCTGTTTAAAAATGTCCTGCTTAATACGCTCTGACAATTAGGGATTGTTATTATACCCATCCAAATGGTCTTAACTGGTTAAACTGCCTGGCATTTTGTTTTACATACCTGGCAACCCTACGTGACGTGTTGTAATATCGACAGTTTTAATGCAACACTATCGATCGATACGTAGTGTCTTAAGTTTCGATAGCACCGATAGTATCGCCTAACTTTCACTATGGATTGTAGATACAACAACATTATTTTGAAGCTTACAATCCGTATTCCTTGGCTACGCGGTCTATTAATATTGAATACATTCATAGCAACTCCCAATTTCATACAATACAGTCATTTGTCAGACTATCCAACGGCACCGACTTAGGCCCTTTCTCCCCTCGAGACGCGGAGAGGAAAGATATGGTACCTTAGGGCTCTTACACATTGCTACTTTTTGCAGCGATACAAACTAGAATCACGTTATACCTTAATCACGTTACGCGATTCAATCTCGATGCAGCAACGACACATGTACATTTCCGCACTAGCATTATAAAAGCAGCGATACAATCGCTCGTTTGTATAGCTGCAAAGTCGCACGTGCAAGCCCCCTTACCCCACATCTCCATAGATTCTAAATTAAGTTTTTCTACATTCCTTGAATTAAGTCCCTATTTCACAGATTCGCTCCGCCCTATTTTGGAAGATCATGAACCGCATAGCCGTACTCTCGCAGTCGGGTTTTTTTGCACAATAGCCATTTATAGAATTGTAAAAATATTATTAGCAAGGGCTGATCCCGGGGGCGGGGGGTTCCATGGGGTCTGGACCCACCGCGGGGGGATTTTATTTATAAATAGCACATACTTTTAAAATTTAATCATTTGATATAGGTACTTAATACTTTGACGGCTAACGCATTATTTGGGAACGAACGTATCGAAAATTTGATTTTTGTTTAACACCCTATACCGAAATCAAGTTATGTGACCCCCCCTCCCCCTGGCACCAAAGCTGAATCCGCCCTTGATTATTAGCCGTCGTTCCTAATATTCAATCTATACTTTTGTAACAAAAACTTTTAAGAAACTTAATAGAGTCTGCGCTACGAAAGAATTCCCGCTACAAAACACGGAACCAAGATTTTAGATTCATTGTGTATACAACGTAAAGTTCAAATCTGAATGTTGATGGCCACTGAAGCGCGGTTTTTACGGGACTTCTTTGGTGGCGCGGACCCTATCCACCTTATTACAAATCGCGATCTAAAGTTATTACCGTACTAAAAAGCTAATGATTCCCCGTTCCAACACGCAATTTTCAAAAGCAGCTAAAACGGGTTTCGTTCCAGGGCTATAACCCTAGTTCGCGATTTGTAATAAGGGGCTATTTGTCGTTTTCTGATCCCAATGAATAAATGACAGACGCCAACACGACTTGTCTATGGTAAATATTCCATTTTATGTAATATAAAATTATATAGCATTTATGTCTTATTTATTTTTAATTTTAAAATGAAAAAAGTTACACATTTATAGTGCGCCAACTGGGCACACTATTTTATGCAGTAAAATTTGCTATTCCCAATGGTTTTGCATGAACTTAGAACGCGAGAAAGATAGATAGCCGGCTTTCTATAGAAAATACATCTATCGTTGACTAGAGATTGAATATTGGGGGCGACTTTAAGTCGACACAAACCATATTACATCACGCATATGAAGCTTTAACAGAGCCAGACAAAAGGTTCTCCGCTATACATAAATATGTTTTTCACCTGCCAGTTACAATTTAAAATAAGTATCAATACAATCTTCAACATCCCTACTCCAAAAGCGAATTTAACCGTTTCGCACCAATTTATAAAACGAGTTCCATTATAATATTTAGTCATTAAATTCGTGAAAACAAATCGCACATCCTCTGAAAAACTGTCATAAGACAAGAACACCTTCACATTGTGTAAATGCCTTTTTTTAGTTCTAAGCCTTTTTTACATTCTAGAAAAGAGTTTGTTAAACTCATCAACAGTTAAAATATTTTGAAACCAAAAAACACAGCATTGATAATTGAGCGATAACATTAATGAAGTAACCAATAGTGAAAACGCGTTTTTCTCAAAAGTCGCTTTTTGTGTTATGACAGTTTTTCAGAGGATGTGCGAATGTTGGCGCCACTGTCGCCTACGGGTATGGTAGCATGGGAACTCCGTCAGTTCCTCTGACATTAGTTTTCACGACTTTGTTGACGGTTTATACCTGGTACTTGATAAAATAATCTGGTAGTTGGTAGCGCCGCCCCCGGGGGCCGCGAGTCCACGTGCGCGCGCGCCGCTCACTCGTATGTACATGACGTAATAACATACCGTACAGATATAACACTTATCACATACTGAGATTTTATCGTCCATGCTCGATACAGCGACGCGGGGTGGGGTTACACGGAATCATCTGAAAATTATTATTTCTGATATTAGAATATCATCATCATCATCACCAGCCCATTTAAGTCCCCACTGCTGGGGCACGGGCCTCCCTCATCACATGAGGGGTAATTGCCATACTCACCACGCTTGGCAGACGGGTTGGCGAGGGTTTTCCTTCAATGCAGAGTTTTCCTTCTCTGGGTGCTGATGATCATGCCAGCAGCTTTACCTTAGTCGCCTTTTACGACACCTCGGTAAGAGTGAGGGTGGCCTATTCTACTCTGCCGGGGACCACACGGCTCCACGGATATTAGAATATGTTATATTGATTTCAGTGGCGTAGCATGGGCGTTGGTCGCCCGTGGCGGAGTAATCCAACAATTTTTCGCATACAAAAACGGACCGAACATTTGTGCATGGTTATTTAATAAATAGTATAAGTATTTGCCGAGAGGTTGTAACCCCGAAATTGTTTAAAATAGATCCGGTTTAGTAGCTAAAACATAAAATCGATTGGCGTCGCTAGTGTGCCCTACCCGTTACCTTAAGGCGACACCGCGACGAAACTAGCACACCGCCAATTATTTTCTTATATTTAATTGGGAGTAATTATTACATAAGTTAGTCTCAAAAAATTGCTAATACTTTGAAGTATTCATTGCCTACTTTTTATAAAAATGTCTCTTATTCGCCACAATCAATATAAATCACTTGGCGGCGCTAGTGTCGCCGTGGTGTGACCTTAGTGACAATCGGATGACGAAATTTGACGGATTATATTACCAAACGAGTGGCTGTACATACCGACCAAGATCAGAAGGCACTTCAATGACATTGACAGGGAGGCGTTGTAAAACGTTTTTTCTATGCGAAAATATCAAAATAGCATTAGTTCCGACTTTTGACACGCGCCAAATAACCGTGATCGGACTGTATGTATGTACAGTCAACTCCAAAAATATGTATACACTTTAGGACGTTGTCACAATATATAATATAAGAAAGTAAACCTCTACTTTCTTATAGGTAAGTATTGTGACAAGGTCCTAAAGTGTATACATATTTTTGGAGTTGACTGTACAAACACTTTGATTAAAACATAGGTGATGGATTAATTGCGCATATGTGTCATAGATAAGATAAATAAAATATGTATGGGTGCATTTTATGTTCTTTGTACGATAATGTCGTAAGTGTTTAACTTCTAGATTAAATGCAGGCTTTATTTTTATTGTTGTGATTAATTTAACTATTCTCAAAGGATTTTGCTATTGAAGATACAGATATAATTCTCACAATTCTCACAACATCTCATACGTTGACCTGATTCCGTACTAAGTAGCTTAAGCACTTGTGTTACAGATATCAGACAACAGAGGAACACAAATATATACTTAAATACATATATTACACCCAGACACCGAACAAACACAAGTGTTCATCGCACGAATGTTTGTCCAGGGTCGAGATCAAACCCACGACCTTTGGCGTAAGAGACAGGGTCACTACCAATTGCGCCCACCGATCATATAATTTGTATTTGACTGCCTCGGTGGTGTAGTGGTTATTGGGTCGCACTGTAATGCGACGGCTCCGCAAGAGGTCCCGCGTTCGATCCCCGGGTCGGGCCAAAAATTTGTACCTAAGTTTTCGGTAAGAAATTCTTAGTGTCAGCCCGGAGTCTGGAAGTTGGCGGTCTTGTACCCCCGTGCCTCGGAAAGCACGTTAAGCCGTTGGTCTTACGCCCAATCCCTCTCCGATCGTGTCACGCTGGTGTCCCATCGGAATATGAGGGTAAGGGAATAGAGAGTGCACTTGTGTTTGCGCACACACTTGAACACTATAATTTATCCTGAGTAACCGTAATCGGTTGGAGGGTGTATAGTCGGCATCAAAACTAGCTAATTTCCGACAGGTCATCCTAGTTATTACTTAGTTATTGTTTCGTCTGTCAAAAATGTGCCGCTACTTTTGATGCTGACGTTACTTTCGTTGGAGAAAATGATAAACATATTGATGTTAGGTGCCGTCCATAAATTACGTCATCGATTTTTTAGGATTTAAGACCCCCCCCCCCCCCCCCCCCACAATCATCCTATCGTCATTTCATAATGACACCCCCCCCCCCCCTCTACCAAAATTGACGTCATTACCACTTTGACACAATTAAAACATTGCAGATTTGAGAAAAATAGGGTATTATATGATGAAATTGAAAACACTTGGTTATAGAATCGCCTTTTATTATTTTTACTTTGGCAATAATCATTGATATAATATAATATAAACATAAACAATTTGAACAGCGCCGATTTCTTTTATTCGCCGAGTCGCCGCCAATCTTCGTTTAATAAACACAGTGTCGCATAGCAACTATTTTTATAGGTACGATGTTATTTATAGTTTTAAAAAATAACGTAGACATGCCTTAACCTTGTAATAAATTAATAATGAGTTCAATAATTAATACTATAAAATACTTGCAAAATATCGCAAGAACACTATCTTTCCTTAGTATGAGATATGTTTTAAGTATAAGTATAGTATTTATGTACTTTTATAAATTATTCTCTGGTCATTTATACCTATCTATAAGAAATATTTTTATTGAATTTTTGTTATAAATTATCGATGTATATATTATTGGGTATGTATGTATTGTTCATTATTATTTATGTAATGTAATAATATTAATATATAAAATAATGTATATTTCTGCCATTCGCAATTTAATTTGTTAAACTACTTTGCACTGCCTTCCCTTATTACGAATACGATATTTCTTTCCTCTACCCAAAGGTTGCCTGGAAGAAATCGCTACAAGCGATAAGACCGCCTTATTGTACTGTCTGTTGCTGTTGTATCATGCTTGTATTTTATTTTTGTGCAATAAAGAATATCTATCTATCTATTATGTAATGTTTATTATCAATACATAGCATAAAACAAAGTCGCTTTCGCTGTCTGTCCCTATGTATGCTTACATCTTTAAAACTACGTAACGGATTTTGAAGCGGTTTTTTTAATAGATAGTGATTCTTAAGGAAGGATTATATGTATAATACTTGGGCAGCTAGTATTATATGTAATATTATTCAGTCAGAGTATTTTATCTGTAGTTATTACTGTATTTGTGTACATCGATGTTGCATTATGTACGTTTATTATGGGTTATTTTAGTATTGTACGCGCCTTAGCCGCCTCTCAAATTTGCAGTCTCACTTACTAGGTGTGCTGGAAGAAATTTCTTTTTAGAAATAATCTTTTTGTACGTTAACAATAAATAAATAAATAAGAATGACGTCAATTTCAACCCCCCCCCCCCTCCCCCCCTATCTATCATTTACCGTTATCCGCAGAAAAACTCCCTCCCCCCCCTAATTTAGAATGACGTAATATATGAACGGCCCCTTATCTAAATATTATAAGATATGAATACAGCATAATATTATAGATTTACAGTACATACATACAGTATAAGAGTTTAATATAATTTATATATTTAAATAAAATTAGCTGTCTAATAAAAAAATATTGTTCAAATTATTCTTGTAGATGAAAGTATATGGTGACTCCTCCCCTCTCTTATCTATGCCGTGCACGACAGGGTCCATAATTGTATTGTACTATATTATTACCACCTTTCGTAACATTATGAAGAGCAATAAAGAATATGAATTATTTTGAGTCAAATAGAAAATTAGGATCTCAGAGGAGTTACTTAAGTAGTTCAAAAATACTCACCATGATACCACCATTTTGTTTTTTTAGGATTTTTGTTGCATGTTTTAACGTATAGTGAATTATCCGGAGGCCGCTTCTGAAACATGAAGACCAGTTTTTTTAAACTCCTTATTTTCAGTAAATAAATAAATTTGTTCTATATATAGAAGGACCAAATTTTGCAGATATATTTAGTAATTTATGACTGTGTGATAAACATAAGTAAATTTAAAATCATATAGTTTTTTTTTTTGCAATATTTATTTTTGTGATTTTCCGGACCTGGATATAACCTAATTTTGTTTTTAACTAAGTTTAACTAATAAGCCTAACTGGAGTTTTACTAATAAGCCTAAAATGACAAAATCTTTCGATTTCTGGAATAAAAAGCACATGCAACTAAATGGGGCATTATAATACTTAGTATAACGGAGACAGAAGTGTCCAGTGTCAAGAGACAGATGTGTCCAGTATCGACAGACAGATGTGTCCACTTGTGGGTCAGCACTCACGTTCTCCGGAGACAGATGTGTCCAGTATCGAGAATCATGTGCCCGTCGTGCCATATATGAATCAATTATCAACATTCACCTTCTCCTTACAGTAGTAACTGTAACCTCTCCATCGTGTCGATGCTCAGTAGAGCATCGACACGATGGAGAGGCAGACCGTTTGCACCTATAGCGCCAGGTACAGTCAACTCCAAAAATATGTATACACTTTAGGACCTTGTCACAATACTTACCTATAAGAACGTCCTAAAGTGTATACATATTTTTGGAGTTGAGTGTACCAGTCATCCGTCAGTGAGAGACAGATGTGTCCAGTATCGGAGACAGATGTGCCCAGTATCGGAGACAGATGTGTTCAATGGCAAGAGACAGATGTGTCCAGTATCGACAGACAGATGCGTGCGTCGTGCCACATGTAAATCAGTTAGCAGCACTCACCTTCTCCTTACAGCTACTGAGCATCGACACGATGGAGAGGCAGACCGACTGCACCGATAGCGCCGGGGACCAGTCGTCCGTCAGTATCGAGAGACAGATGTGTCCGTTCGAGTACACGTGTGGGTGAACCGGAATATTGTTGCCTATGAACGTCACCTTTAACATAAAACAATATATAAATTAACACCCATCATCCAATAACATCAACTGTAAAATAGCATCTGTATTAGGCATTAAGAGAAATATTGTAGTCTTGTCTGTTTAACCATTCGCTAAGCGATGAGGGAAAATATAGCGAGGAAACCTACACGTTTCGGATAGTTCCTGAAACGTGTTGTAACCACGATTCAGATGGTCAGGTTCCCCTGTTAAAGGGTTGCGAAGGTCAGACAGAAGTCACTTCATTATAGTTACCTTGACTCCCCAGATACGGTCGTGAATTGATTCGTTGTAGGCCCACAGAATGCGTAAGATCATTCCAAATACAATAATAATAATAATATCCTCCAACCGATTTCAGCTAAGGCGGCTAATGTCAATCTACGATCAGCCACTTACACAGGATATAATATAGTGCTCAAGTGTGTACGCAAACACAAGTGCACTCTCTATTCCCTTGCCCAGATATTCCGATGGGAACCCGTGTGATACGACCGGAGAGGGATCGGGCGCAGGATCAAAGGCTTAACGTGCTGTCCGTGGCACGGGGGTACAAGACCGCCAACTTCGAGACTCCGGGCTGACATTGAGAATTTCTTAACAGAAAAAGTTTGGTACAAATTCTGTCCCGACTCGGGGATCGAAGCCGAGATTCCAAGCGCAGCCGTCGCTTTAAAGTGCGACGCACTACCCACAGCGCCAGCGAGGCAGTCAAATATGCAATACAATATGCCTGGAATGTAAGAACTGGTGTACAAGATCAATTAGCGGTAGCGTGTGAAATGATATCTTCACGACCAAGGAAATAGATGACGAGATACCTACGTCCGCATTGTACATACAGGGTGTATCTGTGAACATTTACATCCATCAATGGTTGATAGATCACGTGGTTAAAGCACGTGATCTATCAACCATTCTGAACAACATTTTCGAAATTCGTCGCATTTTTTTTTGACTTCCCATACAAAATTGTCAATACATAGTACCTACGACTTTGACGCAAATATAAATTAAAGTGGCATGTCGTAATTTTAAATAAGAAACGTCATAATAATTTATATAAGCTTATTACATTAAACAGGATTCTGGCGGTAGGAGTCAAGCACTCCGCGTAAGCAGGTTTTAAATTAGTATCTTGTGGTTTTAGTGGACAAATTTGGTGTTTATTTGTGCAGTGAAGTGCCGCGAAGTGTCCTGATAGTAAGAATCGTTGAATTGTATCGTTTGTAACACCGCTAGTTTGTCGAGTGAGTTGTCACGGACAACTTGCTTGGACCTAATAAGGTCTTAAACCCCGCTATTGGCTTTAGAATACGTAGGTCGATAAAACGTACAAACACCGGCGTTTTATTGAGTGACTATGACTTTGACTGACTTCGACTGTTGACCCACTCATTTTCAATAAGTTACTTGACATTGGCAAGATATATTCGGGCAGAGCCATATTATAAAAAAAAATGAACAGTGGTGATGATATTAATTTGTGAACAAATTGAGCATAAATTATGTAGATTTTTCATTCCTCGTTGCATGCATCTTTACATCAAAGAGGTCTAGAAATTAGAAATCTACATCAATATTCCACATAAATAAAATTCTCATTTATTATTAACAGACATACATGATAAACTAATGAAAAACTGGTACTCATTGGTATAACTGGTTATTTATTTTTGTTTTATATCTGTCGCAGCCATCTGGTTAAATTTGCCATCCAATACGACGCCTAGAGAGCGTTCGTTAAACGCCGGAATCTAATCAAATGGTTTAAGAAAATCTAGCCATGTCGTCGAATGAAACGTTTAACCAGACGGCTGAACGTTTGTCGCCACCATCATCTAATTAGATACCTAGGCCCATAGTTGTGTGGATTTTAGTTCAAATCCCTCGACTCAAACTTTTTGTAAAACTATGGGACGACGTATTATTGGCACTTCCATGTTTATAGACTATTTTGACAATAACACTTAGTTATATTATATTTACAGCTGTTTTCGCTGCAGACGCCATATTTGTTTTGATGGCTACTAGCGCTGCAGTGGAGAAAAGCGGAAATAAATTTAGAGTCACTTGGCTGAGTTTAGATAAGCCATTTCGAATAGGCTAACTTTTTGTTAAACGTTGTTATAACACCTACCGGCATAGGCATCCTATTGGTAACCGGCTTTTGTACGAACGCCCTAGGCGTAAAGTTGGATGGATAATTTACCCAGATAGCTGCGACATATGCATTATGTGTGAATTTAGAGTCCGCGTCACGAAATCCCGCGGCACAACACGGAACTCACATTTTAGATTCCTTGTATCTATGATCATTAAACTCAAATTTGAAATGTTGATGGGGACTGGAGCGCGCTTTTCAAGGGGTTTCTATAGTGACGCGGAATTATTTAAAACTCCTGCCATCTTATTACAAAACGTGATCTAAAGTTAATACTGTAGTAAAGCTCATGCAATCCCGTTCAGTTTTAACACGCAATGTTAAAAGGGGCTTTAACAAATTTCGTTCCGAAACTATTTTTACATTGCATTAGGAGAAATAGAGTGAAGAGTCTATCCTATTGACATTAAAGTCGAATTAAAGATTTGTATGGACGAATGTATGAAATCCTCTATAATCTGAACGTTTTTAAGGCAAGAGTGAATAGGCAGCTTTTAGGCAAACGCGGATCATACTAGACCTCATCGGCGCTTTCCATCAGGTGCGATTGTGGTCAAGCTTTAGCCTATTGACAATAAAATAATCTTTAAATTCGACTCACAATATCGAGTGCTCGAGAATAGTCTTTGGTTTATAACGTAGTAAGATGCTATCAGTAAAGCTCAGTTGCGTACAGGCCGCGGCACGTATAGTCAAATAATTATTTATTTGCATAGGCTTGTACACAGCACTTACAAATCGTCATACATTTGAATGACTTAAAACTATTTATAAGTACTCATGTATAATTTACATGTTAATACATATATATGTTGATACATAAAATATACTAAAGAAATAAATAAACATAATGCGATTCTACCACCGGCTCGGAACGTTGTTTCTGGTCGAGATGATTCGGCAAGAAACTCGCCAGTTAGTCTTTTTAATCGCCAAACTTTTATACAATGTTGTGTCATCATCATACCAAGCCATACAGATTAATTGTTACCCAAAATAAAATAAATCATCATCATCATCATCGTCAGCCCATTTATGTCCCCACTGCTGGGGCACGGGCCTCCCTCAATCACATGAGGGGTAATTGCCATACTCACCACGCTTGGCAGACGGGTTGGAGAGGGTTTTGATATAAATGCAGAGTTTTCCTTCTCTGGGTGCTGATGATTATGTCAGCAGTTTTACCTTAGTCGCCTTTTACGACACCTCGGTAAGAGTGAGGGTGGCCTATTCTACTCTAAAATCTCTCTCTCTAAAATAAATATTATGTGGTAAACCGAAGCAGACCAGTCCCCAAAGAGGGCACCTGTATGTATGTATGTTTAGTTTATAGATAGATCCTATTTCTGCGCACTCAAGGTCGCCGCTGGACTTATTTGCCGAGGCCTGTACCTCTTGAAGCGCGGAATCGTCTATCTTACAAAGAGTCAGGTCATTCAAACTGTAAAATTTAAATCACAAAGGCGCGCCATTGTAGATTTTGATCCCAATATTTTCTTGGATTGAACTTTACTTTTATCATGTAGAAATATGTTAAGAATTCCATTCAAAATCTATTTTCGATTTGAATAGCACAATGTAAATATTATTTGTGGTGTTTAGTCATCCATTCCAATATTGTAAATGCGAAAGTACATCCTTTATGACGAATAGACGATAAAACGTTCATATTTAATATTAATGACCTATTTAGTAGGTACCAATACTATCGCTATGTAAAATAGAGCTGCTGTTTTCTGGTGTACTTGTTATCTATCATCATATGTATGAGTGATAGGAACAAAGAAACAAAAATCAAAAGGTAAGTCTGAAAATCAGAGGTTAATATTTTTTTTAGTTAGAGCTTAAGGCGAAGGGTACATCTACCTGCAGTAATTACCAGACTCTCCAATCCTGAATGGACAACATTTCATATTTTTAACATGTCCATATTGTTTTTTTATATGAAAGTAGACATAAAATGAACAGACCCATATTTTTTCTTTTTTCAAAATTTGTCCATTTTCATGCATAAAATAATTATTGAAATTCTTTTTATTCTAAATAGACGTAAGCGCCAAATGACGTCATCGGACGGCTGAATACAGCGATATTCCTTTGCTTATCATTGTTTTAATAAAAAAAAGGTACTACTGTGAAAGGTAAATAATACTAGTGTCAACATTGTCAATGTCATTCATACATTCAACGTTGACAAGTTGTCTTTTTTTTTTGACAGTTACATGTCATGAGTTTGGCATTACGTAAATTTAAAACTATAATGTGCTAAGCAAAGAAATATTTTACATTCTGCCGTCCGATGACGTCATCTTACGTTATTTAGTTTTTATTTTTTTTCTCAGTAAATAAGCAATATAAAAAATTAATAAATATATATTCGAGCAGCGGAAGAGTAAACAAAGAATTGGTATTTTTTGTTTCAGAGCTTAGCAATTTTGAAATGTTGTCCATTATAATCTAAGCGTATCCCGGGCTTCCAAGCGACAGCTTTGGCCGCAATCGGGAATCACACGCTAAGATGAGGAGGCGGGTACAGTACCTGTAGTATACAGATTTGCAGATTCTCCGGCGACGGTCCGCAATTGTTAAAAAATAGATCTAGTTACTAAACTGTTAAATAATGAAATCGGTGCGGTATCCTTCACCTTAAAAGTTATGGCAATTTTTCAATGGAGTCAGGCTCAACTGGATCATCAAATCATTTAAAATCGGGCCTTAATTCTGTTATTTATAATTGAAAAGTTTTTAATTTATAATAGAGAAAACCACTAGTAATGTTAAGGAAAGAAAGCTTTTTATAAATGTGGGCTCACTTTAACTCACCTCGGGAGAGTCAAACGGGTACTTGTTTGTGAATTTGAATTGGAGTACAAATTTTTCACCTTCGTATAGCGTGCCAGGAACCCCTTCCATATGAACTGTCCACCTGTTACATAATAAAAATAATAATAATAATTATAATTCTCACAACATCTCATACGTTGACCTGATTCCGTACTAAGTAGCGTAAGAACTTGTGTTACAGATATCGGGCAACAGAGGAACACAAATATATACTTAAATACATATATTACACCCAGACACCGAACAAACACAAGTGTTCATCGCACGAATATTTGTCCAGGGTGGGGATCGAACCCACGACCTTTGGCGTAAGAGGCAGGGTCACTACCAATTGCGCCATCCGGTCAGACTATAAGTCTGTTAGAAAATCTATTAGACTGGTCTGCGAACAAGACTTCTTCATCAACAATACAGACATAATTATGAGGAAGACCCAACAAACTGGTTTAATGCCACCTTGAAAAAACTTACTTGTGGATTAACACTTGTGTTTGTTCAGTGTCTGGGGTTTACATTATCTGTAAGAACCTACTATATACCATAGAATTATAAAGTCTAGAAACCATGTGCGCTCAATATAAGTTAGGAACTTAAAATTACACCAAAACGAGGAACTTGAAACTACACCAAAACGGCGGAGTCTGCTCGTAAGTACGAAATAAATGCTTTGTTTGTGTGCGGCGAAGTAAAGCTCACGCCCACATTAAACCGTTTTTAGCTTCACTTTCGATGACGCGTTTGAATGAAGACAATCCATCTAGGCTATGCATAAATTAATCTAAACTAAACACATATTTGCGATACCTGCTTCTGATATCCATAACACAAGTGCTCAAAAGCGACTACTTGTGGAACCATAGGATACATGTTGCACATTCAGAATTTAGAGACCTAATTACTTTTATTTATAATGTGTAGATCAATAAGCTTAGTAAGATATGCAACTCTTAAAACATAACCTCATTGTATACAATTTATAGATAACATTAATTTGCTATTTAATGTTGTGATATACAAATGTTTATTGGCTGTTTCCCAAATTCAGTTTTTTGCATTAGGTCCCTATATTTCTGAAGATGCGATGTGATCTGAATTTATTAAAGAACTCTGTGGTCTCATCTCATTCTGCATAAATGAGGGTAGGTACATATATTTATTGAGTTAGTTTATTTGAAAGTATCATTCACAAATAAAAATATATCATATCCTAGGTGATATTTATTTTCTAAAAAATCTTATTAGACAGTTAAATTGATTTTAACAAGATTTTCTACACATTCAACTTAAAATTGATGTTGTTTTACTAAGTTAGCTAAAAACATAAATAAAATAAGCTCAAACACTATGCCAACATTTCCGCAAGAAATATTATCATGGAAACATGCATTTGGTCACCACTTTTATTAGTATAGTTTAAAAAAAAATTAAAAAGTTCAATATTTCTTTTATTAATACCAATTTGAATACAAATGTCACTATATTTATTTCGATCTATTAACAGCACACATACAATAAATAACATGGTATGCATTATAAATGCAATCTAGCAATAGGTATTATGTAGCAATCATTATGAATAAACTCAACAGTCAAGGAAATATGATACTTGAATTTATTTGACTAGGGTCACTGACAGTCATGAGTAAAGACATTATAGGTACTCAAGGGGCATGTTACTGACCCTCAGTCTCAAACATATGCGTTAATTAAATACTTGACGAATATTAGAACCGACAATACCTAAGTGTGGCAGTAAAATACAAATTAACCTGATTAGGTAAACTAAATATTAAATTGTGAATATTAAATTGTAAGGTAAATAGATCAGGAATACATTCAGGATTGAAAGCTGCATTCAAAAACGAAAGTTAGCTGTGTTTGAAACATGATAAGGAAATTGAGCCATAAAATTTTATAGAAGAGGATAATACACTTCAATGTCTTCCTTTAAGTGTCCTTCTCAATGAGATGGGGAAATATCATGGATATTGATTCAGATTTTATTATTTTGCATTGTTTGAGTAGGTCACTGGTAGAGTTGGGGTCCGAAAAAGTGATCTCAAACTTACAGTGTAAGATTTTGACTAGCCTGATCCCCGTCCACGGTGACTCCTGGCGGCGGTTCCCTCATAAGGGACATGAGTTCCTTTTGTAATCTCCGCTAGAACAAACACTGCAATTAAAACACTGGCGAAACGAGAGCACAACAATAAGATTTTTGACAAAAAATATCCAAAGGCGAAACTGTCAGATCACCAAAAACAATTTGCTTGAACTACCACGGGGAAAACATTTCCATACATTTATGAATTTTGGGCTGCCAGTAACTGTATGAGATATGTTGATAAGATTAAGAAAATAGTAATATTTTAATTATTTTACGTACCTCAGACGGGGACATAGCCGCCATTTGTAATCCAATTTAGACGTTTGATGTTACTACGCTAAAAAAACTTTAAACTTTTAAAGTGATTAAAACACAGATGGTTCACACTTGACTATTTGGATAAAAAGGCAAAAACAATTAATAAATTCAATAAAATTTTAAAAAATAACACTACTTACTGGGTAAATAAGGTCAGGTTTGTCACATTTCTTTGGATTTGTTAAATTAAATTAAATAAAATGTGTAATACAATTTGTAAGCTGGTAACACGTAACGTACATATGTAATTTTTTTTTGTCCGTTTCAAATTCTACTTTAATAAAAAAATATATTTAATTTGCAATCAAAAATTATAAAACTAATAGAATTCTTCACTATTAAGAATCCCGAGAAGTTAAACAATTATTTACACATAAGATTAAGATTGACTGACAAAATAAGCGGTAATCTCCAGGTTGTTCTAGTTTTCATAGAATACATTTTATTATTATTTGTCGATTATTATTAAGATTGATTCGATTCGGACTAATGTTGACAGTCTACGTTAACCCTAAAATAATATCCCATAAAAGTTCAAAAAAGAACAAGAGCGCAATTCTCGGGTTTGTGACAGAATTGGGCTCCAAGAGCCCAATTCTCGTGCTTGTGATATTTTGAGAACATGGCGGATATCACCTGAAGACCATGAGCCCAATTCTCGGGCTCGTGACATTTATTTTCATACGACATATATCACTAAAACATAGTTTTTTTGTATGGTTTTCGGGTGATATCCGCCATGTTCTCAAAATGTCACAAACCCGAGAATTGGGCTCCATACACAAAAACTATGTTTTAGTGATATATGTCGTATGAAAAAAAATGTCACGAGCCCGAGAATTGGGCTCCATGACCCCAATTCTCGGGCTCGTGACATTTATTTTCATACTAAAACATAGTTTTTTTGTATGGTTTTCGGGTGATATCCGCCATGTTCTCAAAATATCACAAGCACGAGAATTGAGCTCCATACAAAAAAACTATGTTTTAGTGATATATGTCGTATAAAACAAATATCACCAGCACGAAAATAGGGCTCCAAGAGCCCAATTCTCGTGACGTGCGATAAAATGTCGTATTTTCTGGAGCCCAATCCTCGGGCTCGTGACATTTATCATCATACGACATATATCAACAAAACATGGCGGATATCGTATGAAAACGTGAAAAATAAAAACATATGTCACATATTTTGTCACGACACGTATCGTAGGTATCTTCTTGATCAAACGATATGAAGTATCACGGTCATTTTGGTGATATTTCTCCAACTCAACGTGACGTTTGAGTCGTTCCGCGTTTTGTTGTTTATTGACGTTTGGTTGTTCAAATCACATTACAAGTTTAAATTAACTGCATAAGCTAAAAAGATGATTGATTCTCTGAGTGAACGATTGTTTAGCTGAGATTTTTAAATTTTCTTATATTTTCTTTAATTGGTACAACTTTTCACCAGTATTACCTACATACCTTTAAATATTCAATCAATCAATATATTTATTGCGTACAAATTACTATCTTGAATGCTAAATTTTGCTTATTACTAGAATTTAAAGAAATATAAATATTATTTCACCATTTGTTACTTATCTGTATTATTCGTCATTAAGCCTTTTTATCTCTGCTTAATAAAATCATGTTAAGAAAATTCTTTATTTAATTTTTTTCTTTTAACTCGTCTTTTTGCCACAGTTGCCAATGCTGCCATCTCCTTTTGCACAGACTGAAAAGAAAGAGACCCATAGAGTATAGTAACGCAGACCTCAGTTACTTTTTATGTAGATTATGACTTATGAGACATGGAACCCAATTCTCGTGCTCATGATATTTTGAAAACATGGCGGATATCACCTGAAAACCATACGAAAAAACTTTGTTTTAGTGATATATATCGTATGATGATAAATATCACGAGCACGAGAATTAGGCTCCATACAAAAAAACTATGTTTTAGTGATATATTATGTCGTATGATGATAAATATTACGAGCACGAGAATGGACAACATTTCAAAATTGCTAAGCTCTGAAACAAAAAGTACCAATTCTTTGTTTACTTTTCCGCTGCTCAAATATATATTTATTAATTTTTTATATTGCTTAATTACTGAGAAAAAAATTAAAAACTGAAAAACGTAAGATGACGTCATCGGACGGCAGAATGTAAAATATTTCTTTGCTTAGCATATTATAGTTTTAAATTTACGTAATGCCAAACTCATGACATGTAACTGTCAAAAAAAAAGACAACTTGTCAACGTTGAATGTATGAATGACGTTGACAATGTTGACACTAGTATTATTTACCTTTGACAGTAGTACCTTTTTTTTATCAAAACAATGATAATCAAAGGAACATCGCTGTATTCAGCCGTCCGATGACGTCATTTGGCGCTTACGTCTATTTAGAATAAAAAGAATTTCAATAATTATTTTATGCATGAAAATGGACAAATTTTGAAAAAAGAAAAAATATGGGTCTGTTCATTTTATGTCTATTTTCATATAAAAAAACAATATGGATATGTTAAAAATATGAAATGTTGTCCATTGGGGTCCAGGCCGCGATCTGCTGTAAGGTCCTGGGTTCGATTCCCTGGGATACCATAAGATACTCTTGTACTACTACCACCTTGTATCAATGTGTATTAAGGAAAATAAATAAATGTTTATGTTTGTTTTCAATTTTATTATGTATCAACTGTAACACCCTTGTTTTTTTTTAAATATGGCTCTACCCGAAGATAATTCGCGATTGTCAAGTAACAAATTAAGTAGGTAGTCAACAGTCGAAGTCAGTCAAAATCACAGTCACTCAATAAAACGCCGGTGTTTTACGTTTTATCTACCTACGGATTCAGCGGATACCAATCTAAACACAATCGCGGATTTAGTACTCTATTAGGTCCAAGCTAGTTGTCCCGTGACAACTTACTCGACACACACACAATAGCAGTGTTGAAAACGATTCGACGATTCTTCTTATTATTAGGATCACTGCGCGGCACTTAACTCAACAAATAAACACTAAGTTTGTACACTAAAAACCACTAGACACTAATTTAAAACCTTTGAATTGCATCAGCCCACACGGCTTGTAGCCCTACCTACCCGCCGAATCCAACACCCTTATTGCACTGTAGGGTTAACCTAAAAAAAAAAATGGAAATGTCAAGTCTAGCAAGTCAACCATAGAGTAACTTATATATACTAAGATAGAGGCATCAGGTCAGTGCTGGCGCCATCTAGAGGTAACCGACTAATATTCAACGGCTATGTAGTATGGCGAACTTCGAGAATCAGTCATCAGGCTTGTGGTCATTGTTTCGGAAACACGCTTTACTGGCGCAATATAAAAATGCACAATTCAATTCAATTCAAATATCTTTCTTGCAAATAACATACATAGGTCCAAGGTTTAGTACAATTATAATAAAAAACTTAATAATAGGGTTAGTAAATAGGGCATAGTGACATCTACCTAAACCATCTACTTTATTGCTTTTAACAAGCTCCATCTATCGAAAACCGCTGAACTATTTTTCCCGTACTACGGAATAAAGTATTAATTGAAATTACCCTGAAGTCAACTATTTGTCAAACAAGGGCTTGCAGATGCCTGTGATTGCGGCGAATTTCACTTTGTGAAGGAAATCTAAAACATTATAGCCAATTTGCAATTATAAATACGTAAGAAGTATGGGGCCGTTTCTATTGTATATATCGAAGTATTATTAGTACGTCAACAGCACTTAAACAGGCAATTCTTGTTGTTTACTAACCTGTGTTTATGTAATTGTAATTATTTTGTTAGTAAAGTGACTAATATGGTATCTCATTGCAAGAAGTCGTCTGCTGAGTGGATTATAGAACAGTTAAATGTGGAAAATGCTAAGCTGTTGGCATTTGTGTTAGTTATAGGCTTTATTGGGTACCACGGTATTCTGCACTTGAGATATGGTAAGTCGGAGTTAAATACACCTAATTTATTTGTTTACCACTTGTCAGACAAATATTTTATCTTATCTTATTAGGGACATGTTCATGGTGTATGTGTATTTGAAATAAAGAACTGTACATAGTCAAGGACTTGCTCTATTGTAACATTATCTGTTACTATCTCCAATAAAATATACTATGACTATGACAATGTCCAATGCATTCCCATTCAACTCATAAAGTTTCATTTTTCTTTATTTTCAATTATGAGTATATCACTTTTGATTGAAGACTATTTGAAGTTAATGTTAAATAGATTTCGCGGATGTTATGGGCGGCGATGATTGCTTTCCATCAGGTGACCTGCTTGTTCATTTGTCGCCTCTAGCATAAAAAAATTGAGATCAGATATTATTGTACTTGTGAAAAAATAAATCTTGAATCAAGTGGCCCACATTATACATATGGGTTGTTCTTCTTTTCATTGTCGATAATGTACAGACCACAAGTTGAAAAAATACCAATATAAATCATTGTATGTCAAACTACAGACAGATGTCTGTAGTTTGAACTTTAAGCGTGAATCAATTTTTCGCGTACAAAAACGGACCCAACATTTGTGCATGGTTATTTAATAAATAGTATAAGTGTTTGCCAAGAGGTTTTAACCCTGAAATTGTTTAAAATAGATCCGGTTTAGTAGCTAAAAATTAAAATCGTATGGCGTCGCTAGTGTGCCCTACCCGTCGCCTTAACGCCCCTTCCAGATAGGGAGACAGATGTTTTCCTTCAACAAGTATGTACAAAGAATCAACTTATAAAAACGTTTAATATTATGTTTGTTTACATGCAGGCCCTGACTCGTGCACGTGGCTTCTGTCATCTGGGCGGTACAAAGGCGACCATGAGTGGCAACCATATGGTTGTATGCTACATAGATACTCTAAAACGTGAGTATTAAAGAACTCATGAAGCGGTTTTGTTATGGGCTAAGTGGCAAATGGAGCGGGCTATGCTGGGAGTCTCCTTGCGTGATTGTATCATGAAATGAAATGAAATGAAAATAGTTTAATTAATTTAGGTCCATACAGAACACCTATGAATGTCAACATGTTTACCACTGGTTCGGAATGTAGTTTTCTGCAAAATTTCAACAAAATTCAGAATGCAGTTATCAGAAATGATAAGATCCGCTGGAGAACTAAGGTCACAGACATAGCCTAAAGGATTGCATGCCTCAAGTGGCAATTTGCAGGTAATATAGCGCGAAATAGGGTCGGAAAGGTCTTCGAGTGGAGGCCACGTACAGAAAGTCGCAGCCGTGGTAGGCCCCCCCCACAAGGTGGACTGACGAACTGGTGAAGGTCGCGGGAATCCATTGGATGCGGGCGGCACAGGACCGATCTGCGTGGAGAACATTCGGGGAGGCCTAAGTCCAGCAGTGGATGTTTTTGACTAAAATGATGATGATGATGAGGTGGCAGATGAGTAGACAAATCACTCGATATACCCGCAACACCAGTGGAGTCACAAATGGGCTGCCAAGTGCCATTGGGCTTTCTGTACGCTCACTCACTCGTCGAAACTCAGGCGGCGGTTCTTCACGATGGTTTTTTATGAGACCGTGCGTCCGACCCCTTCCTACGCCCGGTCGTGTTTGCTATCTAGACTTGAAGACATGGGTGGAATTTACATTTCAAGTAGGATATATCTAGTCATCTAATTACATCTAGGGATGTAATTAGACCTTGTATTAATTGGGTTATTAATGGTAGTAGTAATCAGTATTTATAAAGTAAGTACCTACCTAATAAATTAGTAATTCTTTATTACAGAGATGCCCGAAGGTGTCTTCGGTACTTAGCATTTTGGGGGAAATATAACAGCTTTGCGTTCATAGGGGATGCAAGACTTGAACAACTATATGAGTACTTTATAGGTAAGGATTGGATTATTACATCAGTATGTCCCATATCACTGACAGCCGTTGGAGCCGTAAAGTCCTTGAGTGGAGACCGCGACTGAACTAGGCTAAGTACTAAATGAACTTGTACGTTTTAATTTTTACTTCTGTTCTTTTTATGACGAAAAGTTTAATTCACTGGTAGTGAACGCTGCCTCTTGTCTATGGGTTGCGAGTTCGACCCTCGACAGTACATAAATTTTGTGTGCATGAATATGTCTGTTTGTATTGGTCTAGGAGTTTTCTATGTATTATAAGTAAGTATTTAAGAGTCACCGAATAAGCAAACTGAAGTGGCAGTGGGCTGGTCACATTAGCCGCAGAACTGATAACTGTTAGTCCTTGAGTGGAGACCGCGACTTAGTAAGCGTAGTGTCGGACGCCCTGCGACAAGATGGGATGATGACATTCGAAGGCTGGCTGGTGTGGGCTGGATGAGAGTGGCCGAAAATCGGGAGCAGTGGCGTGTATTAGAGGAGACCTATGTCCAGCAGTGGACGAGTGTGGGTTGCTGATGATGATGTCCCATATTTCTTTATTTAAGGTATTTCGTTACACCATCCCTGTCCTACGTCAGACGTAAAATAAGTCGTTGCCTACATTTGGCAATGTATAATAAATAATAATAAATACATCATAACATCACATACATTGATCTGACTCCGAGATAGGTAGCTCAAGCATCTGTATTACGGATATCAGAATCAATAGCGGAATTACTTTTTGTATATACATCTTTATAATAAATTGAAAATACCCAGAGTCTAATGAGGATTGGTGATCACAAACCTGAGCTGTTCGAAAAATTCGAATTATACCTTTTGCTCGACCAGGGAATCGAACCCAGGCCCCAAGATCACGGTTCGGTACTTAAACCACTAGACCGACAGGGCGCCTTAAATTAATGAAAACATAAATACTTCTAACATGATCTATATGAGCGTATCCTCATTCCTTCATATCAATTTGTGGGCAACCCACATATACATACTACCTACTAATAAATAACTATCATACTTACACTACACGTACGCGGCCAGTCGCTAACCATTAGGCCCGTACGCTCGTTTGCCACCGAGGCATAGGTCGCGCGGCAGTCCGCGGGACGCTGTGTAATCCAGAGGCGCGCGGGCGCTGAGGTGCGGACTAGCCAATCAGCGACGCGCTAGCGCCGGCTCGCACCTCCGCCCCCGCGACGCAGGGGAAAGATTTTGAGATGCCGCGTCGTCCGCCTTACGCGGAGCCTGCGCCGCTCACTCCGATATTTGTATTTTTACGTAGCAATCCTGGTAATAAACGTGCTCAAGAACCCCAACGGTTGTATGACATTCCTCCATGTGAAACCCCGCACAGCTACACCCATACATTAAATTCTGTATTTTTGAAACGCATTTTCCATTTATGAAAATATTTCAGGTGTACTCAAGACAAGACTGGATTTAGACACATCGTACTCCACTGTAGGCCATCACATGCCGAACTACACCTACGAAGACCACAAGCTGAGGCTCTCCGTCACGTTCATATGGAGCAATGATGTGTCTAAAACTATGGTGGAACAATTTAGGAATTGGTAAGTAAAAAAAATGGTTCCTTTATTTCATGACTAGTGGGCCCGCCCTCACGTCCTTTCGGGATATTAGTTCCACTTTATACCAATAGATGGCGCCAGGTGTCAAATACATCGCGCTAGCGTTTCATGTTTTCGGTTAAACTGTAAGCGTTGCCGTTATCTATAAGATTTAGCCATGAGAAATTTATCTCTCATCTCAGTAGCTCATTTAGCTCATAGTAAAAAAATAAAAGTAAAAAAACTAAAACCCAACTACGACAAAAAACGTCGCTGAAAAAGTATAAAACAAGCCTTCGTTGTCAATTTATGCAATATTCACTATGTAGAGATAAAATTTCATGTTTGGAAATCCGCAGTCACACGTTGTCAAAGGGTAGTATATTTAACGTGTGACTACGCCTTTCCAAACATGAAATTTTATCTCTACATAGTGAATATTGCATAAATTGACAACGAAGGCTTGTTTTATACTTTTTCAGCGACGTTTTTTGTCGTAGTTGGGTTTTAGTTTTTTTACTTTTATTTTATTTGTACTATTTTGGTGTCCAAGTGCTAGTAATATATATATATATATTCAAAATGTACAAGTCAAGCGCTTTCAAATGATACCAAACACGGCATATTTATCATAACTTTATTTTTTTACTCTGTATGTTTTGTCCGCTAGAGGGCGCCACATTAGATTTTGTGAAACTTCATATAGCCTATAACCAGCGGACGAACAAGACGCTTATAATGATATGTCATTTGTCGAATTCTGATAAGTAGTTAAGAAGTTACGTGGAAACAGATGAACATACATACATACATACATACATACATACATACATACATAGCCTGTCAAAATCATAACCCTCCTTTTGCTTTGCCGTAGTCGGGTAAATAGTGGACTTGTTATTTAAATCTGAACTCATAGACTAATTCAATTACGAAAAATGTCACTAGGTAACAAAAATTACGTAAACAAATACTTAATTTCGTTCACGTTCAAAAATTATTTTGATAGAAATACAAATTTGAACTAATAATGCATGCATTCGCGCCCACAATTTGTACTTCTAAATAAGCGCCTTTACTTGATAATATTGTAGATGAAATTTGAATGAAGACGTACCTGCATACGTCGTTCGCACGTAGGTATGTCATACGTACCCTCTATAGCTAGAGAAGATTTACCTCTTTATAAATTGTATAGATACATGTCAGTTACGTGAAGGTTAAAGTGGAAATAGACCATCATATCAGCTTCTTTTTTTATGTGGTAAGTGGCAGACGAGCAGACGGATCACCTTATGATAAGTATACAACACCAGTGGAGTCAAAAGTGCGCTGCCAACCTTTAAACCCCCCTTTCTCCCTGTTTGGGCCTACGGTACCCTCACTCACGCCGCGAAATACAGCACAGACGCTGCTTTACGCCGGTTTTCTGTGACGCCATGGTATCATTTCGGTCGAACCGAAATTCATGCCGAAGCGTGGCTCTCTCACGGCGTCTTTTTCAGTTCCGTACAAATCCCCATTCTTCTATAAGAGAGTTTTCTGTGGAGCTGTTCAATATTATATCAGTTACCATTCTACAATCGCACGACTACGAATAGACGCCGCGGCTAACTTCACCAATACTACCTGGAACCAATCCCTCCCAGAACGCTTTGTTTCCAGCGCTCTTTTTTCCCACCCTCGTGTAAACTCTGAAATGAGCTTCCAGTCGCGGTGTTCCCTGCTCGCTAGTAGTATCAGCCTATATACTGTCCCAATTCAGGGAAAAGGCCTCCATCATAGAATTCGAGTCATCGCTACTATGATGCGATTAGGGTTAATCACCACGCTTGCCTAATGCGGATTAGTTGATCACAAACCCGAGCTATGTTCGAAAAATTCGAAACATACTTTTCGCTCGACCCGGGATCGAACCCAGGATTTCGAGATCACGGCCGGGTATATAAACCAATAGACCAACAGGGCAACTGATCCCTATGACATGTCCTTTTTTAAACGAGGGTTGAAAATTGAGGGTTGAAATGCTTGACGACCTCAGCAGAGTCTCCCAACAAGTGGGTCTGAAAATGAACATGGACAAGACGAAAATCATGTCGAATTCCCATGTCGTACCCACTCTGGTAAAGGTTGGAAGCTCTGCACTGGAAGTTGTAGACGAGTACATCTACCTCGGACAAAAAGTCCAGCTTGGTAAGTCCAACTTCCAGAAAGAGGTCGATCGACGAATCCAACTCGGCTGGGCAGCGTTCGGGAAGGTACGCAGCATATTTTCGGCCCACCTACCGCAGTGTCTCAAGACGAAAGTCTTCAATGCGTGTGTGTTGCCAGTGATGACATACGGAACCGAAACGTGGCCGCTTACAATGTGCCGATTAAGGAGGCTCAAAGTCACTCAGAGAGCAATGGAGAGAGCTATGCTCGGAGCTCCCTGCGTGATCGTATCAGAAATGATGAGATCCGCAGGAGAACTAAGGTTACAGACATAGCCCAAAGGATTGCATGCCTCAAGTGGCAATGGGCAGGGCACATAGCGAGGAGAACAGACGGCCGTTGGGGCGGAAAGGTCCTCGAGTGGAGGCCACGTACAGGAAGTCGCAGCCGTGGCAGGCCCCCCACAAGGTGGACCGACGATCTGGTGAAGATCGCGGGAATCCATTGGATGCGGGCGGCACAGGACCGATCTGTGTGGAGAACATTGGGGGAGGCCTATGTCCAGCAGTGGACGTCTATTGGCTGAAATGATGATGATGATGATGAAAATAGTTCTTCTTTCACGGTAGGCAGCGGCATGACTGTGCTCCGGCATTGTTGATATTTATGAGCGGCGGTTACCGTACCATCAGACGGGCAAGCTCGTCTGCCTATATTGAGCAATAAAAAAAACATCGCTTTGATCAGCCATGATCCAGGATCCCTCATCTTAGCGCGAACTCGTAATTCCCAGTTGCGTCGATAGATGTCGCTTCGCAGCAACCATGATCCAGGATTTGGAAAGTCTAATAATTACAATGAAGCGATCGCCGTCTGACCTTCGCAACCCTTAGACAGGGGAACCAGACCAACTGGATCACGGTTACACCTTCAGAATCACTATGTTTTTAAGATTTTCGCTTTGCATTATAACTATAATGTATCAATACGGGGATTAATACGATAATTATTATGTGAAACAACATTGTGTACTCACATATTTGGCTTGACGTTTCGGCTACGTTACAGCAGCCGTGGTCACGAGCGGACTATATGTGAATCAAATATACACAATATTTTTTCACATAATAAATATCGTGTTAATCCCCGTATTGATACATTATCCAATTACACTCACTCAACACAATTCTTATTTTAAAATGTCATCTGACACACCCACAGGACACACCCAATTTCTTCCTTTTTTTTTGTTTTTTTTTCTTTTCTATTTAGTTTGTTCGTCGCTTTAGACATAAGACAATTGGATTGAGGACGGCACTAGAGAATCGATTAGGCGGTCGATTCCCACAGTTGGAAATTCGCGCGTAATTTAAAAATAAAGTATTTTTATTGTTATTAATTAATTTTTTCTTTGTGCTCTAGTAATTTAACTTTGAATATTAATCTTATTATTGTTATTGTTCTACTTGTATTTTGGTTCTCTCTTTCTTCTTTGTGTTCCTAATATCTAGTTTTCCTATTATCTTCCTAGCATTAATATTAGCTATAGATTTAGCTGCCCCTAGTGATGTGTGTCTGTTCCGGCAAATTTTATGTCATTATTATTTTCTTTCTCCTTGTATATTGTTCTTAAGTTTGTATTTTTATCGATTGTCACCTGTTGTGTATGCCTTAAATTGAGTAAATAAATTGTAGATATCCACAACTTTGAGAAACTATCCTCCTCGCAAGGTTTCCCTTAACCGCTGAGTAAATGGTAAATTACACAGTTAGTTTTTTTTATGCTAGAGGCCCTGATGACCCTGAGACCTGATGGAAAGTAATCAACGCCGCCCATGAACATCGCTAATGTGCTGCCGGTCTTTTTTTTTTTTAAAAAAGAACGCTCTTTTTTATTTATTTATTACTTGAAAAAAAATACATTAAAACTTATATTTACAAAAGCTTTTAAAAACCACTAAGGTTTACACAAATTATATTACTTGGTAAAAATAACTAATACTAAATATACAAAAAACAAGTGTAGTGTACTTATATAAAGATTACCACCCAAGACCACTATAGCAATGAACAATCATCACTACAGTATCCCAAGGAAGTAATCTTTAAGCTTGTATTTTATATTTTCTGCTCTGATTTCGTCCACTAACTTCTGCGGCATATTATTGATAAGCCTAGGCTAGGGACCTTCTCTTGAAGGTCCCTAAGTCGTAGCCGTCGGGAGATACTCCCGCGGCCAAACCGTTCCAGAGAACTGAGGTATGTGGTAAAAAGTTCCGCGAGAAACGCACAGTATTAGACCGCCATCCATCGAGATGAGGATGGAATGACAATCGCTTGCGTGTGGTCCGATGTAAGGATTCAGCTCCAGGGAGTAGATGCGTACTCTTACCATGAGTTTGAAAAACTGTTCTCGCTATCGAAAACTATCGCTTTGTCCCTTTGATTGCGGTGCATGTGAAAGAGACAGGGCAATAGTTTTGGATAGCGAAGATAGTATTTCATGCCTCTGATAGTGTTGGTGATCGGCAACAGTTATAATAAATTATATATGTCACCGGAAAATAACAATATCCGTAAGTTTATCTATTTACTAGGAAGTTTATAAACTTTCGTAGGATTCTAAACGGGAGATAAATTGTATTATTTTACGTCTACACTTTCGTACATTTATCAATTTCCGACGTCAAATGGTAAATTTATAAACTAACGGATATCTATTCGTAATTTTTTATATGGTTCGACCAATCACAGAAACTCTTTTAAATATCTTTGAAATACGTAAAATAACACACTGCTCTTTGATTGGTCAATGTTCATAGCGTTTGGATATTGCTTACTTATTATTTTACGAGTGAGTTCAGTAAGTTTATCAATGTACGAAAGTGTGGACGTAAAATAATACAATTTATCTTCCGTTTAGAATCCTACGAAAGTTTATAAACTTTCTAGTAAATTGATAAACTTACGGATCATATTATTTTCCGGTGACATACAGCGTGTTTATTTGATACGGGCGAATATTTTAATGGCGATTACTATCGGACCTAGGGAACCTGTTTACATACATTTCTTTAGGAAATTAAGGTACTTTTTTTTCATACAAAATAATTGAGCACGCAATGTATTGCATCCACTGGTAGTTAACGTTAATAACATCAATGAACGTAGACATAAGTATCTAAACGTCATACGAGTGTCATGACACTCATGTCACTTGTCATGTCAAACAAAGTTGGACGGCATACATTGCTGCTGGGTTGCACTTTAGAAAAATCATTACACCTAATGTTAGGCATTTCAAAACGCAATTCCTTTGCTATAGTAAATTCTCGTCATATTGTACTTGACAATGACATTTGGATCTTCCCTCTCTCTCTTATTTTTCCGTGGTGTACTGCTTATTTAAGGTTCTCTCAATACTCAATACTCAATATTTTATTTGCATTTCACAGTGTACATTATAAGATCTTAAAGATAGGTATACACAATAGATCACTGTGAACCCTGTCGGGCACAACAAAAATGGAGAGGAGGAACACCATTGATCAAAAAGAAAACATTATTAATTAAGTATTTATTAATTATTATGTATTAAATTGTTTTTTAATATTATTCAGTTTTTATAGCATTATGTTCTGTAATATATAAAGTATGTATATATATATATATATATATATATATATATATTTGTCTGTTTGTAAGTAATATCTATTTATTCTGTGGTAATATATTAGTTTAGTTGCATTATCGCTTTAATTTATAATAATTATTCCTTTAATTCTATTGAATATTTTTATCATCTAAATATTCTTTTATATTATAATAACATTTTTTTAATAATATACTTTTGAGATCTTTTAAAAAGTTATTATCATGTTTTATGTTTTTTAGATAATCCGGTAAATTATTGTACAATTTTATTGACATTGATAATGGGCTCGAAGAGTGGTGTTTAATAATTGAATTTGGTAGTGCTAATTTATTTCTGGGGCGGAGTTTATGTTTTGTAATATTGTCATCTCTTTTAGTGAATAGGGTGGGGTATTTGCGAACAAATTTACATATTTCGTAGATATAAATGCAGGGAAGGGTCAGGATTTTAAATTTTGCAAAATATGGTCTACAACTATCGGTGCTTTCTATGTTGGCTATAATTCGGATTAGTTTTTTTTGCATGGTTAATAAAGTAGGCGCATCCGTGCTACTTCCCCACAAGATGACGCCGTAACTGAGCCACGCGTATGCGTAGGCGTAGTAGGTGGTTATCGCAGTCGGTATGTCTGTGGTTTTTTTATTTCTTTTAATGCATATGAAAAACTGCTTAATTTACGGTGTATTTTAGTGATATGTTGCTTCCAGTTTACATTGGTATCAATAATAAGACCTAATAGAGTGTGTTGATTTACATTTTTGAATTCAAAGTCTTTGTCGTCGAAATTTGATTTGAAATTTAAGTTTAATCGTTGTTTTTGGTGAGGGTGGAAAGACATTACTTCTGTTTTAGATAAGTTTATTTGTAGATTATGTTCTGCCAGCCAGTCTTTTGTTTTATTGAGAATAGTGGTGAGTTTTTCGTTAAGATGTGTTGGGTTATTGCTAGCTATAAGTATAGATATATCGTCTGCAAACATAACACAGTATTCATTTAAGGCTTCAGCAAAATCATTAATGTAGATTAAGAATAACAGACACCCCAAGACGCTGCCCTGGGGTATTGAAGCATTTACAGGTATAGTGTCAGATCTTATTTTTTCGATGGTTTTGGTTTGTAAATTAAAGTGTTCTATTTCTATTGTTTGTTTTCTATTATAAAGGTATGATTCTCGGTGAATAAACGTTTTTAATTGGTAAAAGTGGTTTTTCTGAGCTTCCCTTTAGCTCAGAAGTGGGATTAGTGTACCTAGTGCTCACATAAACGTTATCTCGGCAAAATAAACAATAATCATATTAGTTTATAACATTTGAAAATTTGAACCGCGACGCGCGCGAAAGCGGACGCGTCGCCTGCAAGAACCGGTTTTTACCAGTTTCACCTGAGCGTCGAATTTCTCGGGTTGATCGGAGGGACTCTTGTTTTGATCTTCGTTTGTTTTGTGATTACGCGGGGTTGCATTGTTGCGCACTGTTGTTTCGTGAAATATGATTCGTCTGGGTGATTGTGATAGTGATGGTGATGTACAGTACGCGCGATGTAAGTTGGCCGGGGTGAAGTTGCCGCGAAAGACTGCGCAATAGGCGATTTTTGGAACTAAACGGTGACAGGGCGCGGGGAGTGCGGGGGCGATGAAGAACAATAGAGATGTGTATAGGCAAAATCCCAGCACGATCGATATTATCGATTTTATCGACTATGATATCAGAGATCTTATTTTTAATTTCATTACTTACGGTTTGTTCATTTGTTTTTTCAGAACACATTAATATACAATATATACGTAAAAAGTAGGTCAAGAAGGTCATTGTGGCAGAAATCAACAACGATCAATTTATTAATGAATGAACTTTTTAAATTGACTTGAGTCTGTGTGTTCTGAGAAACGTTCCCGGTAGTCGCTATCTGGTACTCGTAGTATAGAGATTACAGAATACAGAACGTATTGCGAAAAGATGATTGATGTAATAACCCAGGCTTACTTTATTTACATTTTTAATAAAATACCTACCATATATCACAAAATAAAATAAACACACAGTACACAATTGTAAAAATTATTTCATACAAATCATACATTGCCGAGATTTTTAGGATAAACATCATTAGGTAATTTATTTAATTAGATAAATTAATCATGTTGAGTTGTGGTTACAAGTGTAAGTGACACATCCCTACCATGCTCCGTCACGACGATACCAAAAGCATGCTTCTATTTCTTTTCTCAGTCACTCGTCAGCAATTGCTTGTTGTTCGCGTCACTATCTCTCTCGTCGGTACAGTCGGTTGATAAAGTTTTTGTTAATTTTTCGTTGTTGTTTTATTGTTATTGCCGTGTTGTTTCATTGTTAAGTTTTTTCCTTTTTTGTTATACTATTATTACTAAGCGTACAAACATGCCGAATCGGAATACGGTACTTCGTCGACAAGCACGGAAAATAATTTTTAACGTGGCCGAGTTTATGAAGAAGGAGAAAGAAGAAGGAGTGGTGGATCTGAAAGCTGTGCACTCAAGAGTGGCCAAGGCCACTGGGACATCGGAGAGGACCGTTCGTCGAATTTTGAAGGAAGGTCAGTCCACCGACATGATCTCTGTATTTCGTACGCCGGGGAAAAACAGGGCTAGAGCCAAACCTGTCACCGGTCTTGACAATTTTGACCAAGGCGTTATTAAGCGCTGCATACACCATTTTCACGAAACAGAAAAAGAAATGGTGACTATCAAGAAACTTTTGGAAAAACTGAAAAATGATATTAATTTTCAAGGTCAACAACATAGTTTAAGGAAAGTAGTTAAGGATTTGGGTTTCAAATGGCGACTGACAGAAACGAATAGAAAAGTTTTAGTAGAGACAACAGATATTCGTTTAAAAAGAATTAGATACTTACAAAAATTAAAAAAATATAGGGAAGAAGGGCGCCCTATTGTGTATATTGACGAATCGTACGTGCATTCGAGTCACACAAAATCGAAATCTTGGTCGGATGAGTCCACTCAAGGCTTAAAACGCCCAATATCTAAAGGGCAGCGGGTAGTAATAGTGCACGCCGGTTCTGAAGACGGATTTGTCCCTAATGCCCTACTCATGTTCAAGTCAGGAGCAAAACAAGGAGACTATCACGATGATATGAACTTTTCAAATTATGAGAAATGGATTCGCACCCAGCTGATCCCAAATTTAAGCCCAAACTCTGTGGTTGTGATGGACAATGCACCGTATCACAACAAAATATCTAACCCTGCACCTACGTCAAATTCCCGGAAAGCAGACATGAAGTTGTGGTTAAGGGAAAAGGGGGTTTCTTATAACGAGAGAATGTACAAACCCGAACTGTACACGTTAGTAAAAAAACATAAGGAAGCTCATAAGAAATTTGTTGTAGATGAGATTTTTGAGGAATTTAATCACAGTGTCTTGAGATTACCCCCTTACCATCCTGATTTAAATCCGATTGAGATGGCGTGGGCTGCAATAAAGGGTTATGTGGCTTTAAAAAATGTCGACTGGAACACAAATCGCACCATGGAGTTGGTTAGGGAAAAAGTGGAGATGATGGGGCAGGAAGAATGGACAGCTTTGTGTCGCAAAGTTAAGGAAGTAGAGGAGGAGTACCGTAAAAGTGACCATGTCATCGATGAAATGACTGAAAGAATAACTATAAGGGTGGACAATAGCTCGGATTCGGACAGTGAAACAGAAAATGAAAGTTATGACGAAGAAGAAGAAGAAGAAATTGTCCCATCTTCATCCGGGACACAATATCATATCGAAGGCATATCGAATCTTTCGAGTGATAGTAATTAAAATAAAAGGTTTCATTTATTTTAGTATTTTATTTATCATTCAGCCAATACACAAATAAATTCGCCAGACAATGCACAACAATCATTTCATTTCAGAATAGCCTTTACTTTTAGTACTAAATTAGGCCCACTAGGGCCGTCTCCACCCAGGTTTTAAACCAATTTAGAATGTTAGAAAGTTATTTTCCTAAATTAATTCGACCGGGAATTTAACTCGGGACCTTGGGCGCTAAGGGCGCTCACTTTTATTTATGACTCATTTAATGATAAAAACAACACGGCCTTTAAATTATGTCACTAACGAAAACGATTGTTTTCCTTAAAGTATTGATAAACCTTCCCTGACAGTGATTTATCAGTAACTGGAAGTGTATGAATTAAGATTGTGAAATACTAAGACTAACATAACTGTTTGAGAGAGAAATATTTTAATCAATAATAGTTTTCTATACTACATAACATTAATTATAAAATATTTTCACTTATTCTTTTTTCTTCATGACTGTACAAGCGCGAACGTTAGAAAGAGCTAACTTCAGGCCGGCCAAGTAAGATCGCGCGTACTGTAAGCGACAGTGATTGTGATGTTTTACGTCGTGAGTTGTTAAAGGATATTACAAATCGGCGGCGGCGGCCAATACAATCTTTATCCGTACCGAAGCGAATACGAGTACGACTCAAGAGTGAGTCCCGTGATGACCCTCAACGTTCACGACGCCGCGATAGGAGCGTCGGTGACGGCGTCGAGCGGCGCGTCGAGCAGGGCGCCGGCGGTGGCGCCGACACCTTGGCTTTCCCGAGCGGAGTCCGCTGGCATACCGGCCAGTGTTCAGCATCAATTCCGAGTGGCGGTAACCAGGGTGATGATATATTTAACGCATCGCTGATGGCTATCAGCAATCCCGTCGTGAGCGCGCCGTGCCTGTCGGTCGAAGCGCGGCGAGCGCCGACGGCGAGCGCGGGTGGCGCGCAACCAGCGGCGGCGGCCGGCGTGCGGCTTGCACCTATAGTTGGCGGGTATAGTGAGGTAATTACACCTTATTCATCGGACAATAACCATACTACTGAAACTGGATCTTGTAGTCGTGAATCCATTCAACATAGCGCGTATTTAGCTAATTCTACTGACAATTCAGTCAATATCCAACCAGTTCAGTCTAGTAATATTCGGTACGTAGGTCGTAATGATACATTGCCTGATTTTGACCCTCAGTCTACTGTTTCGATTGAACAGTGGATAAGAAAGGTTGAAGGTATTGCAAGTATGTATGGCTGGGATGAAAAAACCATTATATTTAATTGTACGTCTAAACTTAAGGGGTATGCTAAACAATGGTACGACCAATTGAACAATTTAAACTTTAGTTGGAACGATTGGAAGAAACAGCTGTTGACAGCTTTTCCCTCTAATCGTAGTAAAATAAGTTTAATGCGTGAACTTGTCAATACGATACGTCGTCCTGAGCAGGACTACTTACAGTTTTATTACGATAAGCTTGCTTTAGGTAATGCGTGCGGGTTGCCTGACTCGCTCATCACAGAAGCTATAATAGGCACAATTGGAAATAACCTGATAGAGATTGGTGCGATTTCTGCTGGCTGTCGAGATACGCCCAGTCTTATTAGGTATTTATCATCGTTTAGGCAACCGTCTCAATCCGCATATGTACCCGATCGATATAAATCAAATCAATATGATACAAAAGTGCAATGCCATAGCTGTAAACGTCGAGGTCACATTGCGGCGAAGTGCCCTACGAAAAAACGTAACAAAAGTGATAAAATGTTAACTTGTACGTATTGTGGCAAACAAGGGCACGACGAGAGTAATTGTTATACAAAGATAAAAAAATGTTCGTATTGTAATCATGCCGGGCATGTTAAGGATGATTGTTTTAAACTGAAAAATAGAAAGTCGCAATCGGTAAAAATAATTAAAGACGCTTCTGGTAGCAGTAAATATTATATGAATGTAAAAATTAACGATTTGTCAGCATACGCGTTCATTGATTTTGGTAGTACTTGTATAACAATTATGCTGTCTGTCGCTCAGAGGTTACAGTTAGATATTAGACCGTGCGAGTCGGGTTGCATAATTAGGGGTTTTGGTGGGTCTAAGATAACTCCTGTGGGCACAAGTTGGGTAAAGGTGTGTGCAGACGAGGCAATCTGTGAAGCTTCGGCTTACATAGTGCCGGATGTCGCTCAAGACATAGGTGTTATTATAGGCCAGCCCTTTACCGAATATGCTGACGTGTACGTAATAAAAACACCGACATCGCTACGCATGTATAACGCGACTACCTTAACAGAACTACCTAGTATATGTGAGGATATCCAACGTGTGAAACTAATACCTATTGGTGATGCTTGTACATTGCAACCTGGGGCTAATAAGATTATAGTTACCTGTGACGAACCTGTCGAGGGGTCCGTATTAGTTCATGCTACAACACATGGGATGCCTAGGTCGGAGTGCGTGATACCTGAGTGCGAAACTGATTTTATCGACGGTCACGCAGTTTTGAACGTGTTAAATATAAGCAATAATAGTGTAATCTTACCTTTAGGTCAGTGTGTAGCGCGTGCGTCGTTGTCAGATGAGAAGAAGGGCTATAAAATTGGCGATAACTTACCTTCTGAAATAGTTTCACAACTCGAGATAATACTAGATGAGTTCTCACAGTGTTTTTCTGATAATGACGATAAAATTGGTAAATGCCCAACAAAAATGCACATAGAGTTGACAGATACCAATCCCATTTATTACCGTCCGTACCGTATGTCGATGGCCGACCGGGAAAAAGTACGGTTGATTGTCGATGACTTATTAAACAAAGGGATAGTCGAAGAGTCCTCGTCTCCATATGCGAGTCCAGTTATCCTCGTACCAAAGAAGACGGGAGAACCGCGTATGTGTGTCGACTATCGTGCTTTAAATAAAATAACCAAAAGGGACCGGTACCCATTGCCACTAATTCAAGATCAATTAGACTGTTTATCTGACCAACGTGTGTTCTCTTGTCTTGATATTAAATCCGCTTACCATTGTATACAACTGGATGACCATAGTAAACCCTATACAGCCTTCATAACGCCGCACGGGCATTTCCAATATACACGGATGAGCTTCGGTCTAGCCAACGCACCTTCCGTGTTCCAGCGTGCGATGGACGAAGTACTGGGGCCGTTGCGTTTCAAATTCGCTACCGCCTATCTTGACGATATCTTGATCTATGCTGGGTCTGATTTTCAGGCATTAGAGAGACTTAGAGCAGTTTTGGAGCGAATTAGAGACGCGAACATGACGCTGAGGTTAGATAAATGTTCCTTTCTAGTTCCAAAAATTGAATACTTGGGCCATGAGGTGTTTGATGGTAAGGTAAGGCCGGCACAGCATAAACTTGCAGCTGTGCGAGATTTTGAAGTACCAAAAAATGTCCATCAAGCCCGTCAATTTATGGGTTTGGCGAATTACTTTCGCAGATATGTTCCTGGTTTTGCAACTCTGGCACGTCCTATCACCATGCTTACGAAAAAGGATCAGCCTTGGGTATGGGGTGAGGCCCAATCGCAAGCATTTGATGAAATCAAGACCGTTCTCATTAACCGGCCCGTTTTGTCGTTGTTCAACCCTAAATATCCAACACAAATTCATACTGACGCGTCAAAATTTGGTCTAGGTGGTATTTTGTTACAGCAGCAGCCAGATGGCGGATGGAAACCAGTTGCATATGCTAGCCGACAAACTACAACCGCTGAGCAGAAATATCACAGTTTCGAATTAGAAACATTAGCCGTCGTCATGAGTTTAGCCAAATTTAAAGTATACGTAACAGGTATTAAATTTACAATAGTAACTGATTGTAGCGCTCTACGTTGGACCTGGTCGAAGCGAGATTTGTCACCACGCATTGCTCGTTGGTGGCTCGAAGTTCAAAGCTATGACTTTGATGTCGAGTATCGTGCTGGGAAGTCAATGGCTCACGTGGACGCGTTGAGTCGCAACCCTGTTGACTGTGTTATGCGTATAAATGATAAATGTTTTGTAGAAACAATGCAACAGGGAGACGACTCAATTTGTTCAACAGTGAACCAACTAAAGGACGAAATTAAATGTGGCAACTTGACAGGTCTTGCTAATGATTATGCGATTGAAAACGGTGTTCTTTTTCGTAAAGTTAACGGCAATATAAAGGTTGTTGTGCCTCGTGGGTGTCGTTGGTCGTTAGTACAATCATTTCATGACAATAATGGACACATCAACTTTCAAAAAACATCGACGCCATAAAGTCTAAGTACTGGTTTGGTAAAATGCGTCGCTTTATTCAAAAATATGTCCAAGGTTGTGTTTCCTGCCAATATGCTAAAAGAGGTACTGGGCGTCGAGTAGGGTTGATGCATCCTATAGAAAGAGTGCCAGTACCGTTCCACACTGTACACGTGGACCATCTTGGTCCTTTTTGCAAAAGCCCGTCCGGTAAAATGCATATACTGGCGATCGTAGACTCATTTACGAGGTTTATCTGGCTTGAAGCAGTTCGTGATGTCAGCTGTAAATACGTCCTACACGTATTTGACATGTTAATTAAGACGTTCGGCGTCCCCTCCCGTATCATCAGTGATCGAGGTAAGGCTTTTAACTGCAAGGATTTTAAAGATTACTGCGTTGAAAGACAAATAAAACATGTCATGACTGCAGTCGCCAGTCCGCGTGCGAATGGGCAGGTCGAACGTTTTAACCGTACCATACTAGACGCATTGGTATCCTATGTTGGCGATGACCAAAATGATTGGGAGCGTTTTCTACCAAAGGTGCAATTGGGACTCAATTCCAACATTAATAATAGTACTGGCAAAAGCGCATTAGAGTTGTTATATGGCTATAGGCCACGAATAATAGGCGATGTTGTTAACCCATCTCGTTCGCCTAATGTAGTTGATATTAGACGAGAGGCATTAACTCGTTCTGCTATGGCTTCAGAGCAATCGAAACGTGCTTTTGACAAAAAAAGACGAAACGCACCTGCTTTCAAGATCGGAGATATGGTCCTCGCTGAGCGTAAGTTGATACGAAAGGGTTTACGAAGTGGCAAACTTATGCCCCGTTTCGATGGACCCTTCAAAATCGTTAAAGTATTGCCCCATGATCGATACGTGATTAAGAGTACACAGGGTCGAAGTAGGGCATATGAAAATGTTATGGCTCGTGATAAGTTGAAACTCTTTCAGTCTAATAGTCCTCTATCTGACTGTTCGGACATTGACTTGTAACCATGTTTGTTAACCTTTATTCTATATGTGTGTTTGGTTATGTGTGTTTTAATTTTAATGTTACTGTAATGCCATTCAGAAGGCTTATGTTTCAAAGACAAATTGTTCGACCATTAATATGGTGATGAGATGTCATAAATTGTTAATGTCCTTTTAGTAGCAAATAAATGACGATTAAGAATGTCAATTGTACTTAATTGTCCACCGGTGGCTAAGCCTTAAGAAGCTAACAGCAGTGTCTGCTGTTTGATGCATGCGTGCCTTAAGAGGTAGAGTTTTAGACGTCGCGACGTAATATGAGTGTACACCTTTAATTGATGGCATGTGATTTGTCGTTTGTGGTGACATTAAGAAGTCCCCTGTTTATGTCAACATTAAGAAGTTGATTATGACGACATTAAGAAGTCCCCTGTTTATGTCAACATTAAGAAGTTGATTATGACGACATTAAGAAGTCCCTTGTTTAAGTCAACATTAAGAAGTTGATCGTGACGACATTAAGAAGTCGCCTGTTTAATTCAACATTAAGAAGTTGATAATAATGTTGGCCTTAAGAAGTCACTTGGTTAAATCAACATTAAGAAGTTGAATATATTCGCTATAAATCTAGCCTTAAGAAGCTAGAAGTTCGCATCTATTCGAAGTTTTCGAAACTGTTCGAAGCTTTAAGAAGCTTTGACAGGGATGCGTTTAGTTACCATTAAGAAGGTGTTTGTTGGAATGATGGCCACTGCCCGGGGGCGAGCAGTAGATCAGGAAGGCCGACTGTTAGGCATTTCAAAACGCAATTCCTTTGCTATAGTAAATTCTCGTCATATTGTACTTGACAATGACATTTGGATCTTCCCTCTCTCTCTTATTTTTCCGTGTACTGCTTATTTAAGGTTCTCGGTGAATAAACGTTTTTAATTGTTAAAAGTGGTTTTTCTGAGCTTCTCTTTACTAATTAACCACAAAATTTAATGAAATGATTATCTTATACGATTCGTAGGATCAGATATTATAGCTGGATTAATTATTCGCCCGTATAAAATACACACGCTGTATACATATTCGAACTATTTTCTACTGCCTTTATATTTTGTACTTGTTCTTCTTTTTTACATGTCAATAAAAACAGTTGCGGTTAAAACGTGTTTCTTTTAGATAGTAGTATAATAGTAATCTGTGGGTAGTATGAGAAATCGAATCGATCGAATAATTTTTAAGAATAATGCTTAAGAAAAATTGGCCTGTTTTACAGGCAACGGTCAGACCGACCTCCCTCAGTGATTGTGGCCACCACCGGCCTTCAACTGCTCAAGGATCGCAACACGACAGACTTGGTGCTCGAGGAATACAAAAGGAACCTTACGCATTTGGTGCAAGCCATAGACTCGCTTGCCGCCCGCAAGACCCAGGTGCTGTGGAAGCTTATAGAGTCGGTGGACATGAGCAAACTGAAGAATGATAATAAGAGGATCGATAATAATGATATTGATGCGTATAATAGAGCGGCTATTGATGTAAGTATTTACTGTTCAGTAACGGTGCGTTATTATCCCATCTTTGACATCCCGTATTTTTTTTTTTCATGTGATAGGTGGCAGACGAGCAGACGGATTACCTGATGGTAAGCGATTGCCGCCGCCCATGGACAACTAAACAAAATGTCATTTCGCAGCCAGATACTGTGAGTGTTGCGTGTCGAGAGAAAATAGTGAGTTAGTGAACAGTGGTACCGCAGGTGCGCGTAGTAAAAGACTGCGAAGGAGGCTAGACAGATTTGTCTGCCGTAAGTAAGATCTTAACGCCCTGTCGATCTAGTGGTTTAAGTACCGGGCCGAGACCTCGGGGTCCTGGGTTCGATTCCTGGGTCGAGCAAAGAGTGTTTCCAATTTTTCGAACATAGCTTGGGTTTGTGATCACCAATCCGCATTAGGCAAGCGTGGTGATTAAGTCTAATCCCGTCATAGTAGCGCTGAAATGATTTCTATGATGGAGGCCTTTGCCCTACAGTGGGACAGTATATAAGCTGATACTACTACTAACATCTTATCCTCAAAAACTTCAGCTACTCCGTGACAATGGCGCTTAATAGTGGCGAAATATCAGAAATTTAAAAATAAGGTACAGTGGCGGACAGGTCAAGCTATACAAAACTGTCAAATTTCCTCAATCGATTTCGAACTCGAATGTGTAACAATATAAGGTTTATAATCGAATGAAGAAATTTGACAGTTTTGTATAGCTTGATGTGTCCGCCACTGTACATGGTAGAAATCCCGTAAATAACTATTCTAATGTTAGTGACCGTTTAAAACGATATATTTTATCAAACTGTGTTTTTGTGACCGGACTGACCGGATGGCGCAATTGGTAGTGACCCTGCCTCTTACGCCAAAGGTCGTGGGTTCGATCCCCACCCTGGACAAACATTCGTGCGATGAACACTTGTGTTTGTTCAGTGTCTGGGTGTAATAGATGTATTTAAGTATATATTTGTGTTCCTCTGTTGTCTGATATCTGTAACACAAGTGCTTAAGCTACTTAATACGGAATCAGGTCAATGTATGAGATGTTGTGAGAATTATTAATTATTAAATTGTCCATCAGATACTAACATACAGCGCGGCTCGTATCTGGAGCTCCGGCCGCCTGGTCGCCAGCGGGGCTCTCGCCGGCGACGGCGTGCAGCTGGGCACAACCGCCCTACGCCACGCCGCGCAGATCCTGCTCAACATGTTCTGCAACGACCACATGAACTTCAACGACGGCTCGTGCTGTGCGCAGCCGGAGCCCTACACGCAGCTGCAGATACTGACCTTCGCGCTGTTCCTGCTCTGGTGAGGGTCACTCTAGGTTTACCTGACATTACTGTACCTACCGAGACATTGGCAGTATAGGTACAGCTGGGGACATCTGCCCTACACGCAGCTGCAGATACTGACCTTCGCGCTGTTCCTGCTCTGGTGAGGTTCACTCTAGGTTTACCTGATATTACTGTACCTACCGAGATATTGGCAGTATAGGTACAGCTGGGGACATCTGCCCTACACGCAGCTGCAGATACTGACCATCGCGCTGTTCCTGCTCTGGTGAGGGTCACTCTAGGTTTACTTGACATTACTGTACCTACCGAGACATTGGCAGTATAGGTACAGCTGGGGACATCTGCCCTACACGCAGCTGCAGATACTGACGTTCGCGCTGTTCCTGCTCTGGTGAGGGTCACTCTAGGTTTACTTGACATTACTGTACCTACCGAGACATTGGCAGTATAGGTACAGCTGGGGACATCTGCCCTACACGCAGCTGCAGATACTGACGTTCGCGCTGTTCCTGCTCTGGTGAAGGTCACTCTAGGTTTACTTGACATTACTGTACCTACCGAGACATTGGCAGTATAGGTACAGCTGGGGACATCTGCCCTACACGCAGCTGCAGATACTGACGTTCGCGCTGTTCCTGCTCTGGTGAGGGTCACTCTAGGTTTACCTGACATTACTGTACCTACCGAGACATTGGCAGTATAGGTACAGCTGGGGACATCTGCCCTACACGCAGCTGCAGATACTGACGTTCGCGCTGTTCCTGCTCTGGTGAGGGTCACTCTAGGTTTACCTGACATTACTGTACCTACCGAGACATTGGCAGTATAGGTACAGCTGGGGACATCTGCCCTACACGCAGCTGCAGATACTGACCTTCGCGCTGATCCTACCCTGGTTCATCATCATCAGCCCATTTAAGTCCCCACTGCTGGGGCACGGGCCTCCCTCAATCACATGAGGGGTAATTGCTATACTCACCCCGCTTGGCAGACGGGTTGGCGAGGGTATTGAATTCCTTCTCTGGGTGCTGATGATCATGCCAGCAGCTTCACCTTAGTCGCCTTTTACGACACCTCGGTAAGAGTGAGGGTGGCCTATTCTACTCTGCCGGGGACCACACGGCTAACCCTGGTTAGGGTCGCTCTAGGTTTACCTGACATTACAGAACCTACCGAGGCATTAGGAATATTGGTACAGCTGGGGACAACCGTCCTATACGCAGCTACAGATACTGACCTGCGTGGTGTTCCAGATTTGGTGAGGGTCGCTCTAGGTTTATCTAATATGTGCCCTGTAGCAAGGGACGTTTAAGAAAACAAGGTGTTCCCGCTATGGTCATGGTGCCAGGGCTCGCTCTTTTGAACCCATGACTCCTCCCCACTTAAGGGCGCTGAGGGAAAACCGCTGGGGTTTAGTCGGTATACCGGACGGCTTCTGGTTCGGAGAAACCCTCGCCTGAGGAAAGCCCGACATAACCCTCCTGCTCCCCAGGTACGCATAAGGCGCCGCCGAAGGGCAGCGACGTTGGCCCATTGCACTCGGGGACGGCGGCATTCATCATCATCATCATTATCATCAGCCCATTTAAGTCCCCACTGCTGGGGCACGGGCCTCCCGCAATCACATGAGGGGTAATTGCCATACTCACCACGCTTGGCAAACGGGTAGGCGATGTAATGCTAGCTCCGTGCATGCAGACAACCCATGGTCTCCAGCGCACATAGGCAAATGCGTGAAAGCATGCTCACCCATTATGAAAAGACGTGGTGCAGGGTATTCAACTATTCAGCCCAACTATAAAATATTATAAAATGGGTGACATCATTTGCCAACACATGGCGTCACCAAAAATATAAAATTAAAATATGTCATTATAAAGAGAGCCAGGTGTCCCAATCCATCTTGGATGCTGTTCCAGAAATCCATAAAAAAATAAATTTAAATGAGCTTCACGGCACTGAACAAGAATCCAAGCTCAAAAATGGCAGACGTCAAAATCCATAAAGGAATCTATTTTTTTTTATCCGTAGACCGAAGGTATAGGTATCTAAGATCATACGTCTTATAAAAGAAAGGGTGAAATGCAGTTAATGCAGAAAAATACAAAATTGGCTACAAACATCTAATTTTATTGAAAATGAATTGTTTTAATACGATTAATATTACTTAATTGAAAATTAATGAGATGTATCAAAATCTATGATAGAAATCTAATGCTCAAATAAATGATTGCTGTCAAAAATTAGAAAGAAATTAGGTTTGTTCTCGCTAGATGGCGTTAGAAGTAAAGAAATATTAGGATAAAAATATAAATATACCTAAAATAGGTAACGACGTGTTACAATAAGTGTTCATAGTATATCAAACGAATCAATTTGAAAACTGACGAACCATTTCTTTCTTTGACTGTGCATTTGTCAATGAAGTCTTAGAAAAAAAATGGTACCACTGTCGCTTACATCGAAGTGGTATGACCGGATTGATACCACGGCCTCACAGAAAACTGGCGTGAAGCAGCATTGTGCTGTCTTTTGCTGCGTGAGTGAGGGTACCGGAGGGACAATCCGGGGAAAGGGGGGGGGGGGTGTATAAAGGTTGGAAGCGCACTTGTAACTGCGCACTCGTGTTGCGGGTGTCCATGGGCGGCGACAATTACCATCAGGTGATCCGACTGCTCGTCAAAAACAAACATAAAAAAAATGGTCTGACAAGAGAATTCCGTTAGTTCATTCCTCGTCACGATTTTCTTGACGCAATAAATGTGCTGTTCGCTCATATTTATTAATATATCTTCCAGCGCAGTAATAGCAGTGGTGAAACGCGTATGGGCGTGGTCGCAGACCGTCCCCCAGCGCCTCGGCGGATATACCCTGGTCGCGCAGCCCGCCGCGCCGCCGTCGCCTGTAGCCGCGCTGGCCAAGCTCGGCATGATCATGGCCTACTTCTACCTGTGCGACAGGACCAACTTCTTCATGAAGGAGAATAAGTACTACTCGGAGTGGAGTTTCTGGCTGCCAGTGGGGTATGTGTTCGCGTTGGGCCTGTTCTTCACGGATGACTCGAGGTCCAGCAAGTGAGTGGTTTTTGATAACTTTTTAGGGTTCCATAGCCAAATGGCAAAAAACGGAACCCTTATAGATTCGTCATGTCTCTCCGTCTCTGTCCGTCCGTCCGTATGTCACAGCTACTTTTCTCCGAAACTATAAGATCTATACTATTGAAACTTGGTAAATAGATGTATTTTGTTAACCGCATTACGATTTTTACACAAAGATTGGAAAAAAAAATGGGGGTCTCCTTACTTGAAACTGAAACTCAAAGGAGGAGTGTGCGTGACCAATCGAAAGCTATAACCGTGAGGCTGCGCGAGCTCTAAAGAGAAGCGACTTTGTAGTGTCAGTTTCTTATTGCCCTTAAGATCACTGACGTGATTTTTTTAACCGACTTCAAAAAAAGGAGTAGGTTTTCAATTCAACATGTATATATATTTATTTAGAGTGCTCCACCGCGACCAGACGGACGAGTGGAAGGGCTGGATGCAGCTGGTGATCCTGGTGTACCAGGTGACGGGCGCGCACAAGGTGCTGCCCATCTACATGCTGGTGCGAACGCTGGTCTCCGCCTATCTCTTCCTCACTGGATATGGACATCTCACTTACACGTAAGGGTATTATCGTTTTTGTATCGCGTTTTTTTTTATGTGATACAAATAAATACAAATACAAATACAAATATTTTATTTCGGTAACTTAGTCTATTACAAATATTGGATGTGGGAACCTCAATCTCGCCTGAAGTTAGAAGTTGAAGTGTTAATGAAGATGAGGTCCAAGGTGGACCATGCTAGCCCTTGAAAAGCACTATTCACTCTTGCCTTAAAGGAACCCAGGTTATATGTTCTAGAAATACGTCGGTGACTTCCTCGGTGGCCTAGTGGTTAGTAGGTCGCACTATTAAAGCGACGGCTGCGCAAGAGGTCCCGGATTCGAGACCCTCGGGACGGGCCAAAAACTTGTACCTAACTTTTCGGTAAGAAATTCTTAGTGTCAGCCCGGAGTTCGGAAGTGGGCGGTCTAGTACCCCCGTGCCTCGGAAAGGAGGTTAAGCCGTTGGTCCTGCGCCCAATCCCTCTCTGCTCATGTCACCCTGGTGTCCCTTCGGAATATGAGGGTAAGGGAATAGAGAGTGCACTTGTGTTTGCGCACACACTTGAGCACTATAATATATCCTACGTACGTGGCTGATCGTTGAGATCGGTTGGAGGATATTAGTTGATTTTTAGGGTTCCGTACCTCAAAAGGAAAAAACGGAACCCTTATAGGATCACTTTGTTGTCCGTCCGTCCGTCCGTCTGTCAAGACCCTTTTTCTCAGGAACTCGTGGAGGTATGAAGCTGAAATTTATATCAATTACTCAGGTCTACTGTCCCTTGAAGCTGTGAAAAAATCAAACTTCTAAGCCAACGCAATCAAAAGATACAGCCGTTTATGCCGCAAATTTTCGACACTTGCAAGGGAATCAAAACCTACAGGGTGCTTCCCGTAAACTCAGAATCTTGAAATTTGGTACGAAGCAACGTCTTATAGCATAGATAAAGGAAAAATTATGAAAACCATACATTTTTAGTTAGATCACATAATATATCTTTTTTTAATAATTTTAAACTTACTACCCATTTCCTCATAAACGCGTAGAGGTATTAAATTGAAATTCATACCAAATACTCAGATGTATAATACCTTTAAGCTGTAACAAAATCAAACTTCTATGTCAACGCAATCAAAAGAAACAGCAATTTAAGCTGCATATTTTGAAACTCTCAAGTACTCGCAAGGGAATCAAAACCTAAAGGGTACTTCCAGTCGACCTAGAATCTTGAAATTTGGCATGAAGCAACGTTTTATAGCACACATAAAGGAAAAATTCCGAAAACCTTAAATTTTTAGTTACATTACAAAATATATATTTTTTAATAAATATAAACTTATTACTTTTTTCCTCATGAACGCGTAGAGCTATCAAGTTGAAATTCATATCAAATAATTATATCTAATTGCCTTTAACCCGTGAAAAAAAAAATCCTAAGTCAACGAACTTTTTAAACCTTGCAGGTTTGTACGGAACCCTCGGTGCGCGAGTCCGACTCGCACTTGGCCGGTTTTTTTTTATGACACGACGGACAAGCATTTGACCTCATTCTCGCCTGAAGTTAGAAGTTGAAGTGTTAAATGAAGAAGAGGTCCAAGATGGGCTATGCTTGCCCTGGAATAGCTTATTCACTCTTGCCTTAAAGATACCCAGGTTATAAGTCAGGAAATACGTTGGCGGGCAACAAGTTCCATTCCCTGTTCGCATCAGAAAGGAGTTAGTGTAGCGCTTAGTAGACCTGGCAAAAATATGTAATTCAAAAGATTGGAACATTTGCATCTGGATCAGTGCAGAGATGCGAAACAGTGAAATGCTTCATTTGAATCATTTGGAACATCGACTCTCAGATAGCTCCTTGATTAATTCCGCTCATTTCGCTCACTCGGATCATTTAGCTCATTCGGATTATTTGATTCATCGGATCATTCAGCTTATTCCGATCATTCGGCTCACTCGGATCATTCGTTTCAGTCGGACTCGAGATCCATTTGAGTGAAATGAAACATTCGGTGCGAACATTAGAGGTTCGGAACAGTGTATCATTTGGCTGAGTCGGATCACTGAGTCACTGAGTCACTGAGTCGTTTCAGTAAAGAGTTATACACGTCTAGCGCTTAATACCGATACTTAGTAAGGAACTACAACCATATAGAGATGGTCTCCAAAGATTGATGACTCTTCAATGATTCTCCAAAGGGTATACTGTGGAATATAATCATGTAAACCATATTTACGACGGTGGGCGATTAATGTTTGTATTATTGTAGGTGGAAGACGGCAGACACGAGCCTGGTGCGGTACTTCCGGGTCATCTTCCGGCTGAACTTCCTCACCGTGGTGCTGTGCCTCACCATGAACCGCCCCTACCAGTTCTACAGCTTCATCCCGCTGGTCTCCTTCTGGTATACTCTGGTGAGACAAAATTTGTGACTACCCGAAAAACCCGTTAGGCAGATGGCTCATTAGCGATGCGATCTCTCTGTTTTCGCGGAGGTCCGTGCGCTTCGTTGATTGCTATCTGGCGACCCGCTTGCTTGATTAAGTGACTGTCGTTGAGACACCAGTAACCAGGTGGTCCGGACCAGTGGCCGTGGCCATACTGAAGAGGCTGGACTTGTCACTGAAACCCTGTGCCAGGCATCTCCCCAGCTGTCACTGTTCCTGTGCCACCTTAAATGCGCGGAAGATTACAGGAGGCCATGTCCGTATTTTTTTTTATGTGATAGGTGGCAGACGAGCTGACGGATCATCTGATGGAAAGCAATTGCCGCCGCCCATGGACACCCGCGACACCAGTGGAGTCGCAAGTGCGCTGCCAACCTTTTTACCCCCCTTTCCCCGAATTGGGCCTCCGGTACCCTCACCCACGCAGCGACAGCATGAAGCAGCACGCAGCGACAGCATGAAGCAGCAGCAGAAAATCTGTGCACACAGCACTGTGCTGTGTGCACAGATTTTCTGTGAGGCCGTGGTATCACTCCGGTCAAGCCGGCCCATTCATGCCGAAGCGTGGCTCTTCCACAGTACAAGATGTGTTCCAATGATGGTAGAAATATCAACTTCAAAAAGTTTATTTAAGATGTAGAAAGAATATGTATATACAGAAGGATTTATTTTATTTATTTATTTTTTTTAAAAAAACCAACAGCGTTTACAATAAATATAGGTTCCGTGCAAATTACATAACATAAGGCCAATATCAGGTTTTTCTTGGTTAACTGTAAGTACAGTGTTGTTTGTGAATACATTTGAAAAATACTTAATTATTTAATCATTAATTAGTATATCAAAACAAGGTTATTCTCAGGCAATTCACTGACTCGTAAACGTGTATATATATTGTATTTTATTTTTTTATTATTTTTATTTGATTTACTTCACGACCTTTGACGACCCGTTTGGAACAGTGGTAGTGAACGCTGCCTTTGGTCTAAGGGTTGCGGGTTCGATCCCCGCACAGTACAAACATTTGTGTGCATGAACATTGTCTGTTTGTATTGGTCTGGGTGTTTCCTATGTATTATAAGTATGTATTTACAAAAGAAAAGTATATGTATATATTTGTAATCCCACTGTTGATTCTGATATCCGTAACACAGGTGCTTGAGCTACCTATCTCGGAGTCAGATCAATGTATGTGATGTTGTGAAATATTTATTTACTTCAGGATATAACATGTTACTGAATATAGAAATGGGTCGACGAGAAACAGTTCTCCCTTATGGTGGGAAAATATCTAATAATTGGGATTGTTTGGACAATGTCGTCCCTTAGTTCCTTGGACTCCACGGAAGACCAGCGTCGGGGTGTCCTTTAGACACTGTGACACATGCTGAGTGGAGCCCATTTCAGTGCCATTCTAATGTCCATATCGTTATATTTTAATTTTTTTTTAGACACTGTGACACATGCTGAGTGGAGCCCATTTCAGTGCCATTCTAATGTCCATATCGTTATATTTTAATTTTTTTTTAGACACTGTGACACATGCTGAGTGGAGCCCATTTCAGTGCCATTCTAATGTCCATTTCGTTATATTTTTATTTTTTTTAGACACTGTGACACATGCTGAGTGGAGCCCATTTCAGTGCCATTCTAATGTCCATATCGTTATATTTTAATTTTTTTTTAGACACTGTGACACATGCTGAGTGGAGCCCATTTCAGTGCCATTCTAATGTCCATATCGTTATATTTTAATTTTTTTTTAGACACTGTGACACATGCTGAGTGGAGCCCATTGCAGTGCCATTCTAATGTCCATATCGTTATATTTTAATTTTTTTTTAGACACTGTGACACATGCTGAGTGGAGCCCATTTCAGTGCCATTCTAATGTCCATATCGTTATATTTTATTTTTTTTTAGACACTGTGACACATGCTGAGTGGAGCCCATTTCAGTGCCATTCTAATGTCTATATCGTTATATTTTAATTTTTTTTTAGACACTGTGACACATGCTGAGTGGAGCCCATTTCAGTGCCATTCTAATGTCCATATCGTTATATTTTAATTTTTTTTTAGACACTGTGACACATGCTGAGTGGAGCCCATTTCAGTGCCATTCTAATGTCCATATCGTTATATTTTAATTTTTTTTAGACACTGTGACACATGCTGAGTGGAGCCCAATTCAGTGCCATTCTAATGTCCATATCGTTATATTTTAATTTTTTTTTAGACACTGTGACACATGCTAAGTGGAGCCCATTTCAGTGCCATTCTAATGTCCATATCGTTATATTTTAATTTTTTTTTAGACACTGTGACACATGCTGAGTGGAGCCCATTTCAGTGCCATTCTAATGTCCATTTCGTTATATTTTTATTTTTTTTTAGACACTGTGACACATGCTGAGTGGAGCCAATTTCAGTGCCATTCTAATGTCCATATCGTTATATTTTAATTTTTTTTTAGACACTCTGACACATGCTGAGTGGAGCCCAATACAGTGCCATTCTAATGTCCATATCGTTATATTTTAATTTTTTTTTAGACACTGTGACACACATACCCGTGCACACACACGCCCTCACACACATGCACACACTTTCACGGCGGCGCGCACGCTCGCTCACATTTTTTTTTTGTTTTTTTCTTTCTATACATAATTGTAATGATGAACTTACTATTATTATTACATACAACCTACTTTTAAGTTAAAATTCTAAGACAGTTATTCTTGTATCTTCTAAGTATCACTAGATTATTAAAGCTATTGTACGGAGAGCGGGGTTTCTCTAACACAAGTATTAATTTACTTAAAAGAGATCCTCGATCATAAAACAGAAATGTAAAAACCTGATACTGAATAAATTATTTGTTTGTTTTGTTTGTTTGTGACACATGCTGAGTGGAGCCCATTTCAGTGCCATTCTAATGTCCATTTCGTTATTTTTTTTTTGTGTATGTTTGGCGCTGAATGAATTATTTTATTCTTATTCTTATTCAAATCCTGCATAGATTGTAAGTTGAATGATTGAGTGAGCGTGTTCGTGCACAGATGTTCGTGATGTTCGCGCTGCCGCCGCAGCTGCGACTGGCGCCAGGCGCGGGCGCAGGCGCACACGCACACCACTACCTGTGGCTCGCGCTCAAGGTACTCCACGCCCACAATGACCTCACGACGAATGTTATTGCTTATTTATTTATTTATTTGGACAACCAACAAGAACATACACCTTAATTACTTTTATTTTATTTGTACTATTTTGGTGTCCAAGTGCTAGTAATATATATATATATTCCAAATGTACAAGTCAAGCGCTTTCAAATGATACCAAACACGGCATATTTATCATAACTTTATTTTTTTACTCTGTATGTTTTGTCCGCTAGAAGGCGCCACATTAGATTTTGTGAAACTTCATATAGCCTATAACCAGCGGACGATCAAGACGCTTATAATTATATGTCATTTGTCGAATTCTGATAAGTAGTTAAGAAGTTACGTGGAAACAGATGAACATACATACATACATACATACATACATACATACATACATACATACATAGCCTGTCAAAATCATAACCCTCCTTTTGCTTTGCCGTAGTCGGGTAAAAACTAAGGGATACAAATGGTCACGTACATGAGTTGGTGCTGCCTTAATTATAGGTTGCCACGGAAAGCGTGAACAAAAGTAGTTGGGGGCATAAGGCTTCCCTTAGCATGTAAAGAAAAAATATAAAGTTAAATAATAATTACACTCAGGCACTGATCAAACACAAGTGTTCAACACACGAATTAACATAATATAATGACTGCCTCGGTGGCGCAGTGATTAGAGGGTCGCACTTTAAAGCGACGGCTGCGCAAGAGGTCCCGGGTTCGATCCCCGGGTCGGGCCAAAAATTTGTACCTAAGTTTTCGGCAAGAAATTCTTAGTCTTAGCCCGGAGTCTGGAAGTTGGCGGTATTGTACCCCCGTGCCTCGGAAAGCACGTTAAGCTGTTGGTCCTGCGCCCGATCTCTCTCCGGTCGTGTCACATTAGTGTCCCATCGGATTATGAGGGTAAGGGAATAGAGAGTGCACTTGTGTTTGCGCACACAGTTGAGCACTATAATATATCCTGCGTACGTGGCTGATCGTTGAGATTGGCCGCCGTAGCCGTAATCGGTTGGAGGATATTAATTAATATAATGCATTAGCATTTGGAAAACTACGTTGTGTCTTCGTATCGTCGATACCACAGTGCCTAAAGACGAAAGTCTTCAATCAGTGCGTCCTACCCGTCATGACATACGGAGCCGAAACGTGGACACTTACGGTACGGCTGGTCCACAAGTTAAAGGTCGCTCAGCGGGCTATGGAACGAGCAATGCTCGGCGTCTCTCTCCGAGATCGAATCCGTAATGAGGTGATCCGGCAGAGAACCAAAGTCATCGGCATTGCTCACCGGATTAGCAAGCTTAAGTGGCAGTGGGCTGGCCATATTAGCCGCAGAACCGACTACCGATGGGATAAACGAGTTCTGGAGTGGAGACCGCGTCTTGGCAAACGTAATGTAGGGCGCCCTCTGGCTAGGTGGGGGGACGATCTGCGCAGGATGGCTGGCAAGAGCTAGATGCGAGAAGCCATGGATAGATCACAGTGGCGAACAATAGGAGAGGCCTACGTCCAGCAGTGAGAGGCCTACGTCCAGCAGTGGACTGCGATAGGCTGATGATGATGATGAACATAATATAAACAGCTAGATTAGTCCACCGGTTCAAAGTCGCTCAAAGAGCTATGGAAAGGGCCATGCTCGAAAGTATCTCTGAAGGACCGCATCAGAAATGATGTAATCCGACAGAGAACCAGAGTCACCGACATAGCCCACCGAATTAGCAAACTGAAGTGGCAGTGGGCTAGTCATATTAGCCGCAGAACTGACAGCCGTTGGAGCCGTAAAGTCCTTGAATGGAGACCGCGACTCGGTAAGCGTAGTATAGGACGCCCTGCGACAAGATGGGATGATGACATTCGAAGGCTGGCTGGTGTGGGCTGGATGAGAGTGGCCGAAAATCGGGAGCAGTGGCGTGCATTAGGAGAGACCTATGTCCAGCAGTGGACGAGTGTGGGTTGCTGATGATGAAACAGCTAGACATCGCTAGACATAGATTAACTACTTGTGTGGAAAAGGCTGACCGGATGGCGCAATTGGTAGTGACCCTGCCTCTTATGCCAAAGGTTCGTGGGTTCGATCCCCACCCTGGACAAACATTCGTACTATGAACACTTGTGTTTATTCAGAGTCTGGGTGTAATATTTGTTTTAAGTATATATTTGTGTTCCTTTGTTGCCTGGTAACACAAGTGCTTAAAGCAACTTAGTACGGAATCAGGTCAACGTATGAGATGTTGTGAGAATTCTTATAAAAAAAAGGCGAGAAAGACGCTGTGTGACTAATTTTTTCTGATGCAGAGGAAGGACGCAATAGAAAAAAATTATTCTAAAATGACGTAAGTACCATTACGGGACGAACAGTTGTAATTTCTTTGCTTCTTGTTTGCGAAAAAAAAATCCAGCTCCAACTGTCAATCAAATCCAAACGCGCCACCTGAAAAGTCCCGCGGCAAAACATAGGTGCTAACGTTCAGAAATAAATTAATAAATAAAAAAGTAGTGCTAAATGGAATATAGGCCATTAATCCTATAATATTCGTTTTTTGATAGGTCGTAATTTTGAGAGTAATTAATACCGAGAGAAGTATAAATCATGTTCAGAAAGCCTGAAAACATGAATGTGGGATTGGTGATCAGTAGATGCATGGCAAGGAACGTATAAGAGATCGATGTTTGAATTGGAATGACGTGCGAGAGTGAGAGACGACGAATGGCGGACGACGTGCAAAGACGGTGTACAGACGGCGCTAAGATAATTAATATAGAATACTTAAATACAAATCCCTGGCTTTATTCTAAACCCCATCCCACATGAATGGAGTTCTAATTTTTATAGCATTTTTTCGATGTAATGTTGTCAACATCATCATCATCGTCAGCCCATTTAAGTCCCCACTGCTGGGGCACGGGCCTCCCTCAATCACATGAGGGGTAATTGCCATACTCACCACGCTTGGCAGACGGGTTGGCGAGGGTTTTGATATGAATGCAGAGTTTTCCTTCTCTGGGTGCTGATGATTATGCCAGCAGCTTTACTTTAGTCGCCTTTTACGACACCTCGGTAAGAGTGAGGGTGGCCTATTCTACTCTGCCGGGGACCACACGGCCAGTAATGTTGTCAATTCAATTCAATTTAATAACAGTTAAGAGTACTAACAACTTCAGGTTAAGCTGTACTAATACTAATATTATGGATCAAAGTTATCTGAAATAAAATCATTATATTTATTTTTATTGACTTGTATCCCCAGGCGGTGGGCCTGCTCAGCATCGTGACGGTGCTGTACATGAGCGAGGTGTTCTTCCAGAAGATCTTCGTCACGCGGCCGTGGAAGGCGCTGTTCGTCAACGCCGACGACGACATTCACCAGTGGTGGCTGCGGTGGAAGCAGGACAGGTGGGTGATTTGAATGATATTGCTTCTATTATTATTATTATTATAATAGGCTCGGTAAGCGTAGTGTGGGACGCCCTGCGACAAGATGAGATGATGACATTCGAAGGCTGGCTGGTGTGGGCTGGATGAGAGTGGCCGAAAATCGGGAGCAGTGGCGTGCATTAGGGGAGACCTATGTCCAGCAGTGGACGAGTGTGGGTTGCTGATGATGAATAGGCTATTTGACAGTGATAAAAATATACATTTCTTTTATAACATCAGTGTTAATATATTTTTTGTATTAACGCGAGATAAAAATATTGCATTATTCCATCAAAATTCGTCTTCTAAAATTATTATTTTTTAAACAGGGGTCACGTGACTAAAACGGCCCGTGACGTAGATTACACGTAAGTCTACTGCCTATGGTTGATTGCCTTTCCTTCATAGGAAGAAATAAACAAAAAAAAAGTATATAAAACTATTTGAAAGAAACACTGAAACACCAACAAGCTCAATGTTTATTTATGGACAATCTACGTCACTGGCCGCCATATTGCTAAAAGACGCGTTTTTGCGGCATATTTGAATATTGCATTTTCTTTTTCGTTTTTTTATTAAAATATCTAAAATAAAAACAGAAAAGTATTTTTAGGGCTCCTTATAAACAAATGAATACCCTAAGATAGTTTTCAAAATTTTGTCAAATAGCCTATTAACTAGTTAGGTTGGCGCTGCCATCGTCAGCCCATTTAAGTCCCCACTGCTGGGGCACGGGCCTCCCTCAATCACATGAGGGGTAGTTGCCATACTCACCACTCTTGGCAGACGGGTTGGCGCAGCGACCCATAGTAATTTTTAACCGACTTCAAAGAAGAAGGAGGTTCTATGTTCGACTGTATGTATGTTTTTTTTATGTTTGTTCACCGATTTCTCCGCCAATTATTGACCGATTTGCTTTGAAAGAGCCCACTCCCAAGTTTGTCCAATGTCACCGTGTCAGGATCTGATGATGGGATCCCAGAGAAATCGAGAGCACCTTCAAGTCTTATAGGCACATGTTATATATACACCACTATTTATTAATTAGTACAAAGATTTTAAGGGTAGTTCATATACATGTATATGATCATTTTTCTCTAAGACACGTATGGTGAAATATGAAAAGAAAAATCGCTCTCCCTATACAATTTATATTTATGTATTTTTCGGTGTATGGTTTCCATTTTACGGTCGTTTTTGATACATTTCTGTTAGTTTGATGAGAAAAAGTATAACAAAATATCTATGTGTGTGTTTGTTTACATTTTTTAATTTAACTTGATATCGAGACATTCAATGGCACAGGGCAGTTGAAGCGCAGGAGACATCAGTTTCATTTTCCGGTTGAGATAATTAAGGAATAAGGCTTTTCTGAATTGTCTCGAGTTTGGGTGTGTTCAGAGATTCCCGTGTGGTCCCCGGCAGAGTAGAATAGGCCATCCTCACTCTTACCGAGGTGTCGTAAAAGGCGACTAAGGTAAAGCTGCTGGCATGATCATCTGCACCCAGAGAAGGAAAACTCTGCATTTATATCAAAACCCTCGCCAACCCGTCTGCCAAGCGTGGTGAGTATGGCAATTACCCCTCATGTGATTGGGGGAGGCCCGTGCCCCAGCAGTGGGGACTTAAATGGGCTGACGATGATGCATTTTTTTTTCATATTTCACTATAGGTATGTTTATGAGATGTAGAGAAAGATGATCATATTCATGTATATGAACTCCCCTTTAAATCTTTGTACTAATTAAAAAATAGTGGTGTATTTTACAGGTAATGTTTTTGTTTCTTTTGTCAAAGCTACACCAGTATTTATGCCTAATTGTATTATGTGGCTCAGCTGATGATTGAAGGTCAACTCCTCAACTGTTAGGAGTTAAAGGATAAACATACAGAGGTGCGTGCTCAGAGTCTAACTACGACTTCTGTATGAAAGGCGCGTTCTAAACTTCTGATCTACCTTAAGTTTGATTTTTTAACATGAAAAAATACATTGCCTAAAAAATGTAAAAAGTTCAAAAATCTATTATAACTGCTGTTGACTATCCTACGTATGAACATTGCTGAAATATTTCGCGTGGGGAGCCGCTCTATTAATTACATAATATTAGCATAATGTATTGTTAAAGCACAATTTTTATAGGTAGCAGCGCTGCGCTGTGTTTCGCTGCGTGAGTGAGGGTACCGAGGCTCAATCCGGGGCAAAGGGGGGTTAAAAGGTTGGCAGTACGCATTTGTGACCCCACTGGTGTCGCGGGTGTCCATGGGTGGCGGCGATCGCTTACTATCAGGCGATCCGTCTGCTCGTCTGGTCCATTTTCAAGTTGATTAAGTATTTTTTAACGTGGTCCACCTTATTATAAATCACGATCTAAAGTTATTACCGTACTAAACCCCACGCCACTTCCTACCGCGCGTAGTAAAACTATGGAATCAGCTACCAACAATGGTGTTTCCGTACAGATACGACCTGATGATCTTCAGCGCATCTGTGATGCCCCGTGTGTCGCAGATGTCTATGGGCGGCGGTAATTCACTTACCATCAGGTGAGCCGTCTGCTCGTTTGTCTGCCATAATGTAAAAAAAAAAAACTAAAGCTCATGTCATCCCTGCCATGCTGCCTATCACAAAAAAAAGGTAGGTAAGGAGCGGTCCCCGCGACGCGTCAATATTTTAGCAAAAATGTTCATCAAAATTAACATTTTGATGTAATGTGACATGCAATAAAATAAATTGATAAGAGCAAACTTGTGACGTAGGACAAACATGTTACATACATTGTTGCCTGATATCTGTAACACAAGTGCTTAAGCTACTTACTACGGAATCAGGTCAACGTATGAGATGTTGTGAGAATTATTATTGTGTTTGAAATATATAAATATATTCTCCCATTTTGGGGTACGCTAACAAAATTGCGGGCTTTTGGCAAGCAAAAGTTGTAGAGGAAAAGTATTATGTTGTTATGATGTCAAAATCCGATTCAAGCTGTAAAAATTTGCGGACTATCCTGCAAGTGTTAAGAATCGCTGCTTTTTGGAGAGTTAGATAGGTGAATTTTGGCAACTGTAAATTGTTGAGACTAATATGCAACTGTTTAGGTATGACGCCAGTGGTAGACTATTATTATTATTATTATAATAGGCTCGGTAAGCGTAGTGTGGGCGCCCTGCGACAAGATGAGATGATGACATTCGAAGGCTAGCTGGTGTGCGGCTGGATGAGAGTGACCGAAAATCGGAGCAGTGGCGTGCATTAGGGGAGACCTATGTCCAGCAGTGGACGAGTGTGGGTTGCTGATGATGAATAGGCTATTTGACAGTGATAAAAATATACATTTCTTTTATAACATCAGTGTTAATATATTTTTTGTATTAACGCGAGATAAAAATATTGCATTATTCCATCAAAGTTCGTCTTCTAAAATTATTATTTTTTAAACAGGGGTCACGTGACTAAAACGGCCCGTGGCGTAGATTACACGTAAGTCTACTGCCTATGATTGATTGCCTTTCCTTCATAGGAAGAAATACACAAAAAAAAGGAATATAAAACTATTTGAAAGAAACACTGAAACACCAACAAGCTCAATGTTTATTTATGGACAATCTACGTCACTGGCCGCCATATTGCTAAAAGACGCGTTTTTGCGGCAAATTTGAATATTGCATTTTCTTTTTCGTTTTTTTATTAAAATATCTAAAATAAAAACAGAAAAGTGTTTTTAGGGCTCCTTATAAACAAATGAATACCCTAAGATAGTTTTCAAAATTTTGTCAAATAGCCTATTAACTACTTAGGTTGGCGCTGCCATCGTCAGCCCATTTAAGTCCCCACTGCTGGGGCACGGGCCTCCCTCAATCACATGAGGGGTAGTTGCCATACTCACCACTCTTGGCAGACGGGTTGGCGCAGCGACCCATAGTAATTTTTAACCGACTTCAAAGAAGAAGGAGGTTCTATGTTCGACTGTATGTATGTTTTTTTTATGTTTGTTCACCGATTTCTCCGCCAATTATTGACCGATTTGCTTTGAAAGAGCCCACTCCCAAGTTTGTCCCAATGTCACCGTGTCAGGATCTGATGATGGGATCCCAGAGAAATCGAGAGCAACCTTCAAGTCTTATAGGCACATGTTATATATACACCACTATTTATTAATTAGTACAAAGATTTTAAGGGTAGTTCATATACATGTATATGATCATTTTTCTCTAAGACACGTATGGTGAAATATGAAAGAAAAATCGCTCTCCCTATACAATTTATATTTATGTATTTTTCGGTGTATGGTTTCCATTTTACGGTCGTTTTTGATACATTTCTGTTAGTTTGATGAGAAAAAAGTATAACCAAAATATCTATGTGTGTGTTTGTTTACATTTTTTAATTTAACTTGATATCGAGACATTCAATGGCACAGGGCAGTTGAAGCGCAGGAGACATCAGTTTCATTTTCCGGTTGAGATAATTAAGGAATAAGGCTTTTCTGAATTGTCTCGAGTTTGGGTGTGTTCAGAGATTCCCGTGTGGTCCCCGGCAGAGTAGAATAGGGCCATCCTCACTCTTACCGAGGTGTCGTAAAAGGCGACTAAGGTAAAGCTGCTGGCATGATCATCTGCACCCAGAGAAGGAAAACTCTGCATTTATATCAAAACCCTCGCCAACCCGTCTGCCAAGCGTGGTGAGTATGGCAATTACCCCTCATGTGATTGGGGGAGGCCCGTGCCCCAGCAGTGGGACTTAAATGGGCTGACGATGATGCATTTTTTTTTCATATTTCACTATAGGTATGTTTATGAGATGTAGAGAAAGATGATCATATTCATGTATATGAACTCCCCTTTAAATCTTTGTACTAATTAAAAATAGTGGTGTATTTTACAGGTAATGTTTTTGTTTCTTTTGTCAAAGCTACACCAGTATTTATGCCTAATTGTATTATGTGGCTCAGCTGATGATTGAAGGTCAACTCCTCAACTGTTAGGAGTTAAAGGATAAACATACAGAGGTGCGTGCTCAGAGTTCTAACTACGACTTCTGTATGAAAGGCGCGTTCTAAACTTCTGATCTACCTTAAGTTTGATTTTTTAACATGAAAAAATACATTGCCTAAAAAATGTAAAAAGTTCAAAAATCTATTATAACTGCTGTTGACTATCCTACGTATGAACATTGCTGAAATATTTTCGCGTGGGGAGCCGCTCTATTAATTACATAATATTAGCATAATGTATTGTTAAAGCACAATTTTTATAGGTAGCAGCGCTGCGCTGTGTTTCGCTGCGTGAGTGAGGGTACCGAGGCTCAATCCGGGGCAAAGGGGGGTTAAAAGGTTGGCAGTACGCATTTGTGACCCCACTGGTGTCGCGGGTGTCCATGGGTGGCGGCGATCGCTTACTATCAGGCGATCCGTCTGCTCGTCTGGTCCATTTTCAAGTTGATTAAGTATTTTTTAACGTGGTCCACCTTATTATAAATCACGATCTAAAGTTGTTACCGTACTAAACCCCACGCCACTTCCTACCGCGCGTAGTAAAACTATGGAATCAGCTACCAACAATGGTGTTTCCGTACAGATACGACCTGATGATCTTCAGCGCATCTGTGATGCCCCGTGTGTCGCAGATGTCTATGGGCGGCGGTAATTCACTTACCATCAGGTGAGCCGTCTGCTCGTTTGTCTGCCATAATGTAAAAAAAAAAACTAAAGCTCATGTCATCCCTGCCATGCTGCCTATCACAAAAAAAAGGTAGGTAAGGAGCGGTCCCGCGACGCGTCAATATTTTAGCAAAAATGTTCATCAAAATTAACATTTTGATGTAATGTGACATGCAATAAAATAAATTGATAAGAGCAAACTTGTGACGTAGGACAAACATGTTACATACATTGTTGCCTGATATCTGTAACACAAGTGCTTAAGCTACTTACTACGGAATCAGGTCAACGTATGAGATGTTGTGAGAATTATTATTGTGTTTGAAATATATAAATATATTCTCCCATTTTGGGGTACGCTAACAAAATTGCGGGCTTTTGGCCAAGCAAAGTTGTAGAGGAAAAGTATTATGTTGTTATGATGTCAAAATCCGATTCAAGCTGTAAAAATTTGCGGACTATCCTGCAAGTGTTAAGAATCGCTGCTTTTTGGAGAGTTAGATAGGTGAATTTTGGCAACTGTAAATTGTTGAGACTAATATGCAACTGTTTAGGTATGACGCCAGTGGTAGAAACTATTATTATTATTATTATGACGTGTCCAGATACTCGATGACGTTCGGAATAATGTTCGCGGTGGCGTACCAGCTGGCGGCGCGCCACCACGTGCTGGACGACACGCACCGCGGCAACCTGGTCGCTCCCGCGCGTGCGCTCGCCGCCGCGCTCGCGGCCGCACTGGCGCTGGCCGCCACGCTCGCGCACGCCTGCCTCTGCGCCGACGCCTTCGCCTGCGACGAGGTCCACAGCTACGTCGCCTTCCTACCCATCGTGAGTTACATCATCCTCAGAAACGTTTCAGGCGCGCTCCGAATGAGACACTCGACCATGTTCGCCTGGTTCGGAACCATTACTCTCGAGCTCTTCGCGAGTCAGAGCCACATTTGGTTGGCCGCTGACACCCATGGCGTCCTGGTACTGATACCCAGTGCGCCGATCCTGAATTTGATGTTGACCTCGTATATTTTTATATGTACGGCCCATGAGATACATAAGTTGACTGGGATTATATTGCCGTACGCGGTTCCGGATGATTGGAAGTTGGTTTTGAGGAATTTTGCTATTTTTCTAGCGATTTTGGTGCCGATTGGTATACATGATGGTATGTTTTAGAAACATTTTGACGTAGTACGCTGGATTGGCTGTTTTTACATTTTTTTACGATTTCATAAAACAAAAAGTACAAACATAAAGAGCATAAAACCTGTGCGGATAAAGAATGGGATCAGAAATATTGCGTCTATACTCGCACTCGCACCCCACGAGTGCGAGTATAGACGCAAATAGTGTGCGAGCGAGAAGTGAATAGATGTGCCGCCATTTTTGATCCCATTCTTTATCCGCACAGGTAGTACATAATGTTATAAACCAAGAAGAATAATATAGGAAGTTACAGTAACAAAATTGTTGTTATTTTATGCAGCCAATCGACATATATATTGGTACCTATTTGTGTGTATCTACCATGGAATATTTGTTCTTTTAATTCCAAAACCCTCTAAATAATATAAAGTGCGTTCAGAAAATTGAATCAACAATATTAGTAAGAAAAAATCTGCTATTCCATACATTATTGCCGAATAGTCCCTGACTAGAAACGCCTGCTAATTTTGCTGTTCGGATATCATTCGATCCATTTCTATGTCGACTTTAAGACAGAGGTAAAACATGTTTAAGAAGCACTTAAATTTAAAAAGCGTTTAAGTATTCAAGTGTTAGTGTTAACTTTGCATGGAACAGCAGATTTTTATTTGCTGATCTAATTAGCTGAAAAAATCTAAATTAGAAGTTATCGGTATTGAACTACTGAAAATTAATAGTTTGTAAAGTTTGATTGTTTAGAAGAAGCAAACTAGTCATTTAGATAAGTTATTTTGACGATAGACTCGGATGGGATCATGATTGACAAAGAATGTTGTAAATTTAGAGAAAATTTCATTCTGTTTTTGACATTATGTTCGACAAAGAACGCAACAGACGTCGTTCTTATTTTACACTCTTTCGCAGTAGGAAGTGCTTTTTGGTTTCAAAATCTGATAAAAAATAAATATTAAAAATAGTTACCTTCTAAGTTATCTAAGTACAATATTATTAGCTTTAGAAGTATGCGATACTTTTTGTCAATATCGGTTTGGCTGTGTGTAGTATTTATGGATAGGTAGGACCATGAAAAAATACGTTTTCCGTTTGTGATTCATTCATCCATTCATTCATTCATTCATTCACTCATACATTCAACCGTACATTCATTCTTGTCATGTAAACTACAATACAAAATTAGGAACGATTGTATGGCGGGTTATTGTTTCCAAATGAATAAAGATTTAACAGTTTTCACATCCCACTAAAAGAAATCAAAAACTGAAAGTATGATGTTTTACGAAAGAGTCAACAAAAATAGTAATTTATTATAAACATTGTAATTTGAATAAGAATAAGAATAAGAATAAAATAATTTATTCAGCGCCAAACATACACAAAAAAATAAAAATATAACGAAATGGACATTAGAATAGCACTGAAATGGGCTCCACTCAGCATGTGTCACAGTGTCTAAAGAACACCCCGACGCTGGTCTTCCGTGGAGTCCAAGGAACTAAGGGACGTCACTGTGCGTGTTGACGTCATAAAGTACATAAGTACCTACATTTAACCTTATTTAAATTAATTAAGACTAGACACAATCCAGACTATCATTACCTTACCCTATGGTAACTACTAAAGAAACAGCAATACTATTTGTAGGGCTACCGCCTTAACTGATTTGCTACAAAATAATATACACCATGCTTTTTTCACCGTCTTTCAATAATTTCGATCCACATTTCTCGAAATAAAAGTACTAATAACTTCTTTTCCATTATTATTTTATTTGATTCACGTTTGTTTGAAGATTGATCGATTATTCACTTTAATCGAAGTTTTTTAGTAGGTTACTTCTCTATGAGAGAAACGTCAAATGCGGCTTATTATTTTGGCTCAACTGTAATTAGTAAACTGTTGCTATCCTTTAAGTATGCGAAGTTATAACGGTTTTTTTCCAGCCTATATCGGTTTTCGGTTATGGCAGCCAATTTCAAGGATGAGCCAATGCACAACACATGGACGTGTAAACATTATTGCACTGTATAGGGTGTATCGGTAAATTTACATCCTTTGAACTACCTCTTCTAACAACCATTCTGATCAACGTTTGTTCAAATTATTTCCATCTAAACATATCGCACATCCTCTGAAAAACTGTCATAACACAAAAAGCGACTTTTGACAAAAACGCGTTTTCACTATTGGTTACTTCATTAATGTTATTGCTCAATTATCAATGCTGTTTTTTTTGGTTTCAAAATATTTTAACTGTTGATGAGTTTTTTTTTTTTAGTTGTAATTAATTTGACAAGGATTGTATTCTTCTGCTTTTTCATTGTAAATTATCCGTGAGTGTAATGTAATAATGTATCCTAACCTTATACTGCGTTTTGGATTAATTTCTGTTAGCATGTAAGGTGTCTGAATAATAAAATAAATAAATAATAAATGAGTTTAACAAACTCTTTTCTAGAATGTTAAAAAGGCTTAGAACCAAAAAAAAGGCATTTACACAATGTGAAGGTGTTCTTGTCTTATGACAGTTTTTCAGAGGAGGTGCGATATCCAAAAGTCCTGCAAACTGATGGCCCCTTTCAGAGGTCAAAGAACTCGTAGTAATCGTACTACTACGGTCGCTCCCGAAGTCACACCTTGAATCCTTCTCTCGAGCCTAGTCCTTAATGCATCGCAATAAAGTCGAAGGCTTGCTCACTCCAACAGATTTTGATTGATGCAACTTTGCTCTGTCTCTCTCACGAGACAACTTTTCACTCACTCCTGTCATTAATGCCTTGCCGTGGCTGACAATCACAGATAGGCAGGGAGTGCTGCGGTCGTTGTATAATTTGCTCAGCTGATGGGCAGTATCGTTTCGGAAAATGTATGAGTTTTCGGGACCAATTTAGGGTATGGTTTTTTTATGTCTTGGGCTCACAATCGACTTGCTAACAACCTCCTTGAAGGATGTAAATGTTTACTGATACGCCCTGTATATGCCCTTAACTTTAACTTTTATTAAGTAATGAAAATTCCAAGGCTTTTATTATATTAACGACTCTGCTTTTAAGAGTATTAAGTAAATAAAGGATGTATGTATTAAAAACACATAGTCCTCATTAAATTGGACTTTTAATTATTGACCATAAAAGACATTATTTGATTTATTTTAATGAATATTTAATTATTTATCAAAATTACTTCTTTATTATCATTAAGATTGCATTTTGTTTTGTTAAATGATTCAGTATTTACGGAACTTACTTGTGATTGTTGCATAATAATTTTGAATTACTGTCTTATATGTACATATTTATAAAATAGTGCTTTTTTATAAGTAATTTAGGTAGGTGTTTTATTATTATTAAATATACTGTTAATATTGTACACAGTTATAAACATTCTTGCATTTATTTATCTGTCCATTTGTAGGAGTATTTTTTGTACCTTAGGTGCTTCATTATTGTATAAAGAGGTTTTTAACGATTACTATTTTTTAATAATAGTATAATTTCCGAAAATAACTTGCGGGATGCGGGGCCGCGGAGTGCGCGCGACCAATCCAAAATGTTTATATTCTGTTTGGTCCAATCAATCAGTCGGATGTCGACCGTCGCCGTCACAGACCAATAAGAAAGACGTTCGCAGCTACAACCCTGCGACTGCGCGAGCAGCAAAGATAACTTTTTCTTTCGATTACTCAAGCGCACTCCGCTCCCCGCGTTTCGCCTCGGGCCTTGGGAAAGTAGACTTTGTGGCGGTAAAGCTATAGTAAATTAAATTGAAATGACATTTAGATTTAAAAACACCGTAGCGAGTCCTATACTTTTAGTACGTTTAGTTTAGGCCTAAAACATCAAGTATTGGGTCTGATGATGAGTGAGATGAAAATATAAGTGGGTAATTTTGAAAATCACATTGCTTATTAAATGATTAAAAACGAATTAAATTGATTATGCATGTGGTATGTGATAAAACTATGTGCAGTTTATATGCACTTTGTATTAGTTTTAAAATATTGCAACTTTTGGATCTGGGTGCTCTTTCGGAGTATATAATCTCCTATTTTAATATTTACTAATAATTTACCGTTGTTTTAAATATGATAAAAGAAAAAAATACTGCTATCCATTTTATTTTATATTCCTCGGATTTAATGAAGCATACCCATATTTTTTATGCCTTTGTAAATACAATTTGTATATTATGTAAAAAATAAAGATTTTTAAAAATAAACTATTTTGTTTTAATAACATAAACTTCTTAATATAAAATAAGTAAGATACTTTATTAACAAGCAAAATTTTATTTATTTTTTATTCTTTACATTGTTTGTGAATAAGATGCTTAGTATAATAATGAATATACATCTTAATAATACGCAAACCTTAATCGTGTAAAACATATTTACACGAATGACTTAGACCTATATAACCACGCAAAATAGATATTTTAAAATTTTTACTCAGAAAAACAGATCATTACATAGGGTTGCCAATCAGGAATTATAAATTTGTATTTAGAGTTGGAAATGTATGATACTTAGAAGGAAATTGTCAAATATAGTTGTCGTTTTAAACCAGAGAAAAAGTTACTTGATCGATTTGAAGTTTTGGTAACCCAATATTCAGAAATATTCACTTGCTCTATAAAAAATATATGTCGTAGTCAAACTATGAATTTTGTCATTTGAAGATAGGTATCTAGAAAAAGGTTTAGAAATTGAATTTAGACTTTGAACAGGCTGAATCTCAAGCGGATTGGATTTGATAGAGTTAAAAGACGTTTCTGGAACAAGCTTTTACACAATATTAAAAAATCTTTGTTCTTATGTTTTACACTTTATTATTTACATGTTATGTTAAAAAATGGCGACTTCATAATTCGATTACGACATATGCACGTGAACAATTCGCTAATAAAGTTTGGAATAATACAATGTATAAGAAAGTCATAAGCAACATACAGAATATTTATGCAAAAATAAGTTTCCATACAAATTACTTAAAACTCTAGGCTATTATTGAAACCGAAAAAAGCCACAAATCAAAAAATACAAGAACATGAACACCATTCAAAAATCGATCATAAGACGATTGTTTGAAATTTTACACTTATGATAAAGGTGCACTTACATTGTACGTGAGTCACTAATCACTACAAGATGGTCCTATGAGAAATGATAGTGCATCACACTCTCACCGATAAAATGTTTTATCTGTTGAAGTCATATTCTGGCCATTAAGTGGAAATGATACTAATAACGCGTTGAAAATGTATAATAATAATAAATAGCTCAATCTGTTTAGTTTTTCCATATTTTACATCAACTGGGGACTGTCCTTGGCTACACTTCCATAGTGCATACAGGGAGAGTTGCCAGCTTGAGTCACATCACATTAGACTAAAATTGTCAATCGAACAGGCCTCTACGTGATGGCGTCGGCGCCACGCAAGCCTTCCAAAAGTCCGAGACATAATTGCCTGTGGTTATAGATACACTGACAAACATAATAATTGAAAATTTAATTAACTTAGGTAAGTATAGTTTAAGGGATTTTATATTTATGATGTAAAAAAGCTACTATTTTCTTTGAAAAAAAATTAACAATATTGATTTCGCTGATATATTTTTCATAGTTTTAATACAATTCACAAAAAATATTATATTATGGTAGATAAAATAATTGATACAGATGTTCAAAGGGACATTCATGTGACTAGAACGTGACCGTATAAAACTACATTTATCGGTAAGAATGTGTTTTTTGTTCATTGGCCGTTTTTAATCCCAGAAATCTGCTGAATGTCTTAAACGACAACATGGTTTTGTTTTTTAAGCTTATTTGTTGACGAAAATCTATTCTGAGATTAAAACAGGTCATCAATAAAATAAGTAAGGCTTATGCTTGGAACGGTTTAGAAGCTTATATTTAAAAGTCATTCCATTATAGATACTCCCCATTGCCGTTTGTTAACAAATCTTTTCTTATATGTGTGATATATGTTTTATGATTTCAAGCGCAGCAATGGGACAATATTCAACAACCTTTCAAATAATTGGTCATTCCGAAAACTAGGAGTGCATTGCAATTTTTTTCTTCAGAATACTTATCTTTGTAGCTCCTTTTTACACTGAATTAAAGTGATACAGGATGATTTTAATGTCACGTAATTTTAATCACAGTATTTCTTTTTATACATACCATAAGTCACTAACAGTAATCGATAACTTTAGATATTGCTTAGTAAATAATTGGGTGCTCACACAATGTCGCTAATTTCATATAGGTAATTTGGAATTAAGGTGATATATTTAAGTAATTATTTCATCAGCTCACTATATTGCATTTCAGTCCTATAATATTAAATTTGCAGGCCGGTCATAAAACGAGGGTAAAATTATAATAGCAAGGTGTTATAGTCATTTTTTTAAAAGGGTGTTTTGAGAAATATGTAATTTTAAATATCTGAGAGTATTAAAACATTGCCAATGATTGAGCAAATATTTGTGGAAGGTAGATACGGTATACCAGGCTTCACTGATTATAACATAGTTAGTATACATTAGGTACTCGATGATATAGTACTTTAGATTAGGTACGATAATTACATAGAACGATTAAAATGTAATGAAGAACTTTTTGAAAACATTGAAACGAAAGGTCAATATTATATAGGTAAAATGAAAAAATAAGCAACATTACGAGAGTAAGTTTTTAGAAAATCAGTCTCAATGAACAGGCCATTGTTTTTCATAAATATATACCCTTGACCAATAAAGTTTGTATTAAACTTCTTAGTAATATTATATTTTGTCTTGTTTCTTTATACCATATGTGATATAAGAAAGAAGGAGACAAATATGTACCTAATGACAACTTTTATTAGTAAGGGGTTAAATTACACAGATTCATTCTTAGCGATTCGACTTCGTAACACGTCGATTTAACTAACGTACATAGCTTTAAGTTAATTGTACCAGTGATGCTCCTAAATCAAAATAATTTGCCATTGATATGCTTGCCTGAAAGTGTATTTAAAATATTCGTGTAAGATGAAGACAGTGATGAATGAGCAAAAACCATCTTTAATTTGAAGATATATTATATGTTGCTTATAGATCAGCTTATAAATTTTATTTATTTTTTTACTCAGAAATGTATGCTTTTACTGTTTTGTCCGGTGAGCAATGTCGATAACTTTGGTTCTCTGCCGGATCACCTCATTTCGGATTCGATCTCGGAGTGAGACGCCGAGCATTGCTCGTTCCATAGCCCGCTGAGCGACCTTTAACTTGTGGACCAGCCGTACCGTAAGTGTCCACGTTTCGGCTCCGTATGTCATGACGGGTAGGACGCACTGATTGAAGACTTTCGTCTTTAGGCACTGTGGTATCGACGATATGAAGACACGACAATTATTACCGGATTAGCAAGCTTAAGTGGCAGTGGGCTGGCCATATTAGCCGCAGAACACAACCGATGGGGTAAACGAGTTCTGGAGTGGAGACCGCGTCTTGGCAAACGTAATGTAGGGCGCCCTCTGGCTAGGTGGGAGGACGATCTGCGCAGGATGGCTGGCAAGGGCTGGATGCGAGAAGCCATGGATAGATCACAGTGGCGAACAATTGGGGAGGCCTACGTCCAGCAGTGGACTGCGATAGGCTGATGATGATGATGATGATGATGATGACTGTTTTGTCATTATGAAAATAGCTTATTTACCAATATGGTTACAGAATAAAAATCTAAGAATGTGTATCAGGCCTAAAAATCCTTATGGTTTGCAAAATAAATTAATCCTCGTTTCAAGACACATTAACTTACATAACTATTACACAGATCACGACATTAACCATTGGCGTAACTAGATTGTATTTTTAGCAAGATGTAGGCCCCTTGGTATACCTCCCCTTGCCGCTACATCCTGTATACAGACTACTATTCAATATAGTGCATGCAGCAGTTAGTTAATTTCTAGCTACGCCACTGACAATAACACCAAAACTAAACACAAGCACTAGATTTGGTTGGTGCACACAAAGTTAACGTCAGTCTTTGAACAGTCAAATCACATAAAATTATTGCTGAAAGGGTATTAACGATTAAGCGTCTAGCTTATAGGTACTAATTTTCTTAGCGATCTATCGAACAGACGATTTTCGTACTCGGTGAAAATAATCGTTTACCTATCACATACAAAAACAACGAAGATACTCATGATATACGGACGTCCTACTAGCTAACTATTTGTCCTCTACCGTCGATCAGGCATGCCAAGGCAACTATCAGTATTACACTATTTATTTAACGACGCAACGTTTGGTATTTTGTAAGTTACAATATGTATGCGGATTGGAGTCTAGTTCTATAAAATAAATAATATTACAGTGCTTGTTACTGTTGGAATACAAATGCCACTATCTCCTATATTCATACATAATTTATATAGACGAGGTTCGCGTTTAAGTCGAAGGAGACCTTTTAATATAAACTTTGTATATAACGTGAATAATTCAGAAAGTATCAACTAGACGAATATTGCTGTCACTATTCTATTGGTGCGTTAGGTAGTAAGGATAGAATATTTTAGTTATCTATAAATATTTATCATTACACATTTTATTCGTACATACAATTGTACATAAGTAGTAATTGTGCATTTGGTATAGCAATTTTTTTGGGCCTTTCATTATATTTTTAGTACTTATTATCTAAACATTTACAAGTATTTCAACATTATTAACGAAAAGGAAAGATCTCTCTCGAGCCCTGGTATTTACATTATAATTAGTATGTTTAAACTATTTACAAAATAGCAAAAAGTGCGCAAAAAACGATTTCACAAAATATGCATTTGAGCAATACGTTTAATATATTTACATAAAGCATATTTACATAGTTTTATATATAAAAGAAATTAAAACTTATAGCGAAGAAAATCGACTAAAATTACACTTGTATAAAAAGTTACAAAACAAAATCACGACGTATTAAACTAATAAATTTGAACGAACATGATGTACAGAACGTGTCCTAAGTTACCTACCATATACCTACAGTAAAACGACCTAATGTTCTACAAACAAGTTATTGCTATCGGGAAGTATGTACACGTCAAGCGTATCCTTATAGATCAAGACATCAAAAGTTCAACTCAAAGTAAATTAAATTTCGATTTATGCGTTGTACTTCTAGTCTAGAGCATTCAATATCTACTGTTTCGTGTCTTACATAATATCGTATCACATTAGATTAGAATTTTGTATAATAATTTCCTTAGCATACTTGACAGCTGTCAAAACGTGCGCGATATCGACTACGCCTGAGTTAGCGAACTTACCGCAACATGACTAGGGTTGTCCATCGAACCACATAAATTACTATTAAACGTACTAGAAAATTACCTGTATCAGAGAATTGTATGCGTAGCTGAAGTATTTTATAACTGCACTTTAGATTTGTGTGTAATCCTCAATCCGAATTGTCTTGTCCTACAGCGGTGTTTAGGATTCTGGTATCTTCGGCGTGTAAGGATCGGTCGTAGCGTCGTTGCCGCGTGATTTTAGGTCTTACGGAGGAGAGTAGAGGGGCGGAGATGGCGTGTGCGGGGACGTGGGCGAGCTCCTTCCGTCCCTGGAGGAGGGGGGAGGTGACGCTGGAGGACTCGTCGCCCTCGTCGTCCGACAGCGCCGGGAAGCTCTCCTTCATCTTGAGGCTGCGTTCTAAGCGTCGGAGGAATCTGGAAACGTTGAAACATGGACTATTCCGCTAGTGATATTTTATAAAACTATATTTTTTTTATGTAAGTTTTGTGAGAGTGCGAGCTCCCCTTTACATACACAACTTTTCTACAGAAGAACGTAAAATACATAGTAGTACTATCATCCTATATACTGTCCTACTGCAGGACAAAGGCCTCTATCATAGAAGTCAAGTCTTCGCTAGTAAGATGTGATTAGTCCTAATCACTAGGAGCCCAATTCTCGTGCTCGTGATATTTTAAAAATATGGCGGATGTCACATGAAATCGATACAAAAAAACTATGTTTTAGTGATATATGTCGTATGAAAATAAATGTCACGAGCACGAGAATTGGGGTCATGGTTTGCCTAATGCGGAAATACATATTTTATAGGGATATTTTTAAACTTCTATTACTTCGTTTTTTTCTTCTGTAGGTCATAGGTATTTAGTTTGTATTTTTTTTATTGCTTATAGTAGGAAGACGAGCTTGCGGCCCATCTGATGGTAAACGGTAACCGCCGCTCATAGACATCGACAATGCCGGAGCAGAGTCATGCCGCTGCCTACCGTGAGAGAAGAACTCTTTTCAAACCTCTTATTTTGTTTATTTTGTTTTTATCTTTTTTTTTTCTATATTTTACTAACCAATTTTGTCTAGCGATTATTTTGTTACTATTTGACCAGGTGATCAATTGCCATTCCTAAATGATTATTTATTAGGTACCTGATTTGATTGCTGATGGTCCTCAACTTGTTCACCTTCGGCGGTTTCCTGGCGTCTTCTGTGAGGTCCAGGCTCGAGGATATTTTCGATGACGTGTCCTATAAACCATTGGCTTGTTTAATTATAAATGTTTATTTATCAATATTAGGTTATAAACATCATGCTTCTAGCTCATCATTAAATACGGATGTTTTCAAAGGCAGTAACGCCTGTTTATGGGATAACATGGATTATATTCTACCATGACATTGTAACATCTAATCTACATTCAACACGCACGCACATTCGTTAAGTTACAACCTGACATGATCTCTATGATGATTTCCGTTGTAAAGAAGTAGTTCGCATGTTATAATTATGGTTTCTGAAATGATATATTTAGGTATTTCTACGTAGGAGTATAAATAGGCTATAGCTCTACTGCCACAAAGTCGACCTTCCCATGGTTCGCGGGATGCGAAGGCGTGGAGTGAGCTCGACCAATCCAAAAAGTTTATATTCTATTTGGGCCAATCAATCAGTCGGATGACGACCGGTCACAGACTAAAAAGAATGACGTTCGCAGCTAGAACTGTGCGATTGTTCTTTTCGATTAGTCAAGCACACTCCGCCCTCAGCTGATTGATTCAAAGAGAAAATAAACTTTTACGATTGGTCCCGCGTCCCACGGACCTTGGGAAGATCGACTTTGCGGCGGTAAAGCTATAGATACCTAGGATACAGAAAGAGAGTATAGAGGCGTACATTATGATATATCATCATTAGATTCACCCGTTTCCCGGGATTTCTTTGGTGTGATCCTCACGAGTATTTTTATAATGCTTCTAGCACGCTCTAGCTGTATAGGGAACTATTAAATATTCTACTGTACTACCTGTGCGGATAAAGAATGGGATCAGAAATGGCGGCGCATCTATTCACTTCTTGCTCGCACACTATTTGCGTCTATACTCGCACTCGTGGGTGTGCGAGCGAGAAGTGAATAGATGCGCCGCCATTTCTGATCCCATTCTTTATCCGCACAGGTTGTAACATCAGGCACTGCACACTGAAAAGTGACATCTCGTTATGTCGTAAATTCACCTCGGAGCTACGGCACTTCTGTCGCCGCAGCGGTTTGCGCAGGCGAGTCGGCTCACTCGCCTGAAAATAACGTAAAGCCACGAACAACAAAAGATGCATTATGTGGGAAAAGTTAGGTTAAGAAAATTGTGAGGTGCAGGTTTGATAACGCAACATTATTTTTATTTTATTACGAAAAACCAGAGCTCTTATTAATAATAATAATTCTCCCAACATCTCATACGTTGACCTGATTCCGTACTAAGTAGCTTAAGCACTTGTGTTACAGATATCAGACAACAGAGGAACACAAATATATACTTAAATACATATGTTACACCGAGACACCGAACAAACACAAGTGTTCATCGCACGAATGTTTGTCCAGGGTGGGGATCGAACCTTTGGCGTAAGAGGCAGGGTCACTACCAGTTGCGCCATCCGGTCAGTCTTATTGCTATTGTATGAGCCAAATTAAAATAAAATTACAGCCAATAATGGTTTTACGACGCCCTGTTGGTCTAGTGGTTTAAGTACCGAGCCGTGATCTCGGGGTCCTGGGTTCGATTCCTGGGTCGAGCAAAAAGTGTGTCTCGAATTTTTCGAACATAGCTCGGGTTTTTGATCACCAATTCGCATTTGGCAAGCGTGGTGATTAAGCCTAATCCCATCATAGCAGCGACGACTTGATTTCTATGATGGAGGCCTTTGCCCTACAGTGGGACAGTTATAGGCTGATAGGTACTATACTTTTAATGGTTTTACTATATATCTACCTAGGTTTACATTTGCATATGTATTCACGCTTCATTGTAATTAACCAGACTCTCCTGATCCGGAATTATGGTCTAAGCGTTCCCTGGGCTCCAAGACAGCTTTGGACACAAATCAGCAATAAGAAGAGATCAGGTTGTTTTAGCTTTTAGTACCTACATTATTTTGAGTTTTCTTGTTTTTGCTCTATTAATTTTTCGGAATATAGGTACTTGCGTTGATAGTAGCTACCGTAGTTAATAAACACTTAATGTGTTATAGGTTCATGTAGAAAATAGTTGGATACTGTTTTTGTCTACAATATATTTTACAATGAGACTAGATGTTATTGTTAACTTGGGTGTTTATGTCGATGTTCATCCAAAATCTTGATTTATGTGCGTAATATTTTGTGCGTAATACGATGGCTTGTTTTCTTGTTCCTGTTTAATACAGGATGTAGATATCTGTGAATATTAAAGTACATCCCTTTAACCACGTGTTCTACCTAACATTCTGAATAACATTTGTCCTATGACTTTTGTAAATTCGCATAAAAATAATTCAACTTTTCATACAACGTAACTTAACTTGGTTATTTTGTGTGGGAAGTCGAAAAATGTTTCGACTAATTTCGAAAAGTCGTAGAACAGATGTCGTTACGAATGCTGGACGTGGCTAAAGGGATGTAAATGTTCACAGAGATACACCTGTATATTTGCTGACTCCCTATTTGATACTAGTCATAAAATTGTTTATCAAGCCTGCCCTTCACAGTGCAGAATTAAAAACGGACCAAGAATGTGCAAAAGAAGCTTTATACAGCGTCTTATTAAACCACGAAAACTTTGCAGTTACATACCTGCAGCTCCAAGTCAGGTAACCTGAGTTCCCTCGCTGAGGCGACAGAGGCAACCGACGCGTTGGAGACGGAGTCCTCAGATGATGAGGATGAAGCGGGCGCGGGAGCCTGGGAGCGCGAGCGGCGACGTCCGCCCTTTCGGTTGCGAGTTGATGCTTCGCGGCAACCTGGCACCTAGATTAATAAACTTGAATTGGGTTATGGAAATCCAAAAACTGCTCATCATGTAACATGAAATATAGAAAACGCCACGAAAAATCTCTGTGTCTATGTCTAAGAAGATATTATACTCTTAGGAAACACCTCAGCACCACTTGTTGGTGCTGAGGTGCTATTTTGACAGAATCTATGGGAACGCCACGTTGGTCTAATGGTTTAAGCTTAACCGGGCCATGATTTAGAAAGAAGAAAGAAAGAAAGAAAGAAAATATTTATTATTATAGACATCACAACACAGAACATACAGCAATTATAAACGGAACACAATTTGGCACAAACAGAAAACAAAATATAAAACAATTAAAAATACATAAAAATAAAACAAAAGGAAAAAAAAAACAAAACTATATTCAATCATGTCCAGACTGTGCCAAATGAATATTATGATGTGTTATGACGTCTAGTATAAATGGCCCTCACTCAGCTTATGTCACAGCCCAGACAAAGGCCATGACGCTGGTTTTCAGTGAGACCAGCTGAATGAGTTCCACGGACGCTTGTCTAGTGTATTTTGTGATTCATTAGGGGTCCTGGGTTCGATTCATCATAGTAGCGGTGACTTGATTTCTATGATGGAGGCCTTTGCCCTGCAGTGGGACAGTATGTAGGCTGATACTTTACTTCACTTTACTATAGGCTGATGCTAGTTAATAAAAGTGGAATAATTAAAGAGATGTAACTGACAAAGTAATGAAAGAGATGTGACTCAAGATCTATTCAAATCAATGTGAAGCCAAAAATCCAATTTACCTCTAGCAAATTATGCATAGAATGCGGCATATGCGGCAGGGTTGATTTCGCGGTCCCTGTCACCTCGTGGGAGGCTGTCCTCGTAGTCCGCCTGTCTCTCTTCCTACCAGACTTCTTCTGCGTGTTGTTCGCCAACTTACAGTTATTCCCCTTCACGCACTCCGAACTTGGGAAATCATAGAGTCCATCCGAATCTGTGAACGGTAGCTGCCTCCCGTAGAACTGAGGGGAAAACCTCCCGAGACCAGTCTTATCGCTCAACGGACTCTCACTTCTAGAACTCACTGGACTTAAAGGTCTACTACAGTCTGAAAGTAAAGTCGGCGGCCTTAGACTTGCCTTCTCATCTAACCCTCTTTCGACGCTAATACACTTAACTATTGAACATTTGGTCACCCCGCTTGGAGGGCATAAATTTAAAGTCGTTTGCGGCACTTCCAGAGTTTCTTTTAAGCAGACCATTGTCTCTAGCTCCTTAGCACTGGATGGGACGTCGTCTACCCTCTCGTCTGTTCCAATGCCTTCGTCATTAGATTCGAGCAACGGATCATCTGATAGTGTTTCTGAGTCGGATCTCCCTCGCCTTCTTTCTTTAGAGTCATCGTTTGAAGCAGCGGGACTTGAATTAGTCTTCATTAACGGTCTTCTTCTCGATTGAAAACATGAGGGCCCCCCACCTGAGCCGGGGTCTTCCATTTCTGATGGACATAAGGGATTGCTGGAGCCACACCTAGAAGGACCAGGGCTAGCCATTGAACTGTACCCTGACGAGGACAGATTCGATTCTGACGGAGCCCTTTCTCCTCTAGCGGACATTGAAAAAGGACTTAAGTAGCACATGTTTCCACTGGGCGGAGGTGGTCTTGGGGACATTGGTTCGTCAGACTCCTCGCTTGCGTTGTACGTAACTGTGATGAGCGGGGGCGGTTGGAACTCCAAATGAGGTGGCGCTCGCCTTGGTGGAGGGGATCCTGGGGATGGTCGTTCTATGGTGAGCATCGGGACTCTGAGAGCAGGTGGGGCTGGTGATGGAGAGGATAGTTCTCGTTCCGAGTCTTGGCTGTGAGTGAAGCTCGGACTTGGGGAGTCAGTTACGTGGGTGGATGGTGTCGGCGTTTCACTGCTGGTCACTGGCTGTTGTAACTGGAAAACAAAATTGGTATTGTATAAAATTTGTTCCGTATCGTGATTACTTAATTACATGATGTTTTTGTGGAGCTGGGATTGATTCAAAATTTAGTTTCATAGTGACATTCATAGAATTGGTCTTTACCCTTAGCCGCAATCCAGAGATCGGCCTCTCAGAATTCTCGCACTTGATCTCATCTAGCTCGTCCTCACTCGGCGACACGCAGGTCACCGGAGAATCTCTCTTCGCGTCTATCTCCATGGCGGCCCTAGGCATCCGAGGGGAAGGTAAAGGGGTAGGGAGAGGTGTAGGTAAAGGTGTAGGCAAAGGAGTGGGTAGCTCGCGTATTGGCGAGAGGCATTTATTAATGCTACTGGGCACCTCGAGAAGAATAGATGGGGGGTGGAGGAGGTTGCTACCAGATGATGATGATTTATATGCGCTTAGCGGGTCGAGCACCTGAAATAATACATATGCTCTAAAATGTATTTGGTCTATATCTATGCAACCATCAAAAGTTAAAAGTCAATGAAACATCAAATTTTAAGTAAAAGTACTTGCCTGAATTTCTATAGTATTATGCGGCCTTGTAACCGGCGAATCTGGTGCTAAAGATGGAATGTGAGATGACGCTAATGAAATGTCATCACCATCTATAGTATCGTCTTGAGGAGATGACGCAGAGGGCGTGCTTGAAACTGATATGCCTCCCGAGGATGCGCGAGAAACAATAGCAGCTGATGATGAGGAGAAGTTGCGGAACATTGCGAGAATTGAGTCGGCACTGGATATTTTCGGTGTTCTGTAATTTAAAAAAGGTCATCTAAAATTACACACTAACTTTCAATCACAAATAATACTTTAGCAAAAATACAATAATTCATACCTAGAATATTTCTTCAAAGCTGCGTTCGCTAGTGTCAAGTCCAGACTGGACATCGAATCACTACCTTGATTACTAGAAGTGCTATGCGGGGACCTGATCTCTACTCCAGGCGAGGGTGGAGTGCTGGACGCTTTTGCCCTCATACCCCTGTCCGCTATCACCGCCATTGGAATGGCTATCGTATTCACCATGTCTACATCAGAACTGGAGCTCATCTCAGCGGAAACTTTGTTCAGTAGCCTTGCAAACGTAACTTTTTTCTCTAACTTAGGATCTGATATGTGCCTCATAGACGGAGAGGTGGATGGTGTGGACGCTTCGCTCACGAACGACGTCTCCTTATTTTCTATACCGTAGTCCACAAAAGCAGGAGCGCTTTCTACCGTGCTCAGCGTTCTTTTCTCCGACATCTGAATCAACTCTCCCATTGTGATCTTTTTCGAGTGGTCGTTCCCCGACGCTGGACTTATCAGCTGCTGGAGTATCTGCTTTTTTTCTGCTGCGTTTTTCTTTGTTGGCGTCGAATTGTTGCGTTTTTTCCGAGGCGATGGTGTTCCTGTATAGAATATTTTAATGTAATATTACGTCAATAGTCCAAATCGTTCTATGAAAAGCATTTGAAACGACACCAATGTTCATGACAAAAGCTACACAATATTTAGATTTTCAAAGTTGGGTAGAAATCATAACATCGGAAACGCGGAGGGTTGAGAGATCACCATCATGCCTTGATCTCGTAGTGCATCTAGTGGAAGCCAATTCTTTAGGGTAAGTGCCAAGAGATATTCAAGAACTTCTTTAGCTGTGCCAATTGAGTTTCGTTTGATTGACATGTGTAGGTAGTATTTGTGTAATTTAAGTGTTGGTTAGTTCACATAACAAACGGATGGGGATGTTGATCTACCAATGTTAAGAGATATGGTTATTGGAATTTTGACATTCAAAGCGACATTGAAAGCGTACAATTAGTGCTGAGTATGCAGAATATTGACCGTTGTATTCCAATAACCATACAACAAAAAGGCCATTGTTGTGCTCAGTATGTAGATATTTACAAAAAAATTGGTTAGGGTGTTACCAAATAATGTCGATATATTGAAGACATTGAAGCTAGGTTTAATTAAATGCATAACAATGTCCAGATTTAAAGAGCATGCACAAGCGACATTCAATACACATAGAAAATTCATCTTCTAAACTGTCATTAATAAATACTGTATCATCTCATAAGGTATTACTAAAGTAATAGTAAAAGATTAAACAAAAGTAAAAAAAAAGTACGGCGACAGGTTAAAAGATGCAGAAATAGTTGGACGATCTAAAAAGGTGTCAACGAAGGAGGAGCGGCTACATAGAAACGCTTTTGTGCTTAGTCAAGGGTGCACACATCGATTGAAGTAATTAGCGGACCAATTTATGTTGGTCAAGGACAGCATTCCACATCGAGTGTCATTCAACAGCAGGTCCACATCCAGTGCTAGTAGAGTTCGTGCACCGCGCGCTCCGCAGAGATGCTCGATGCTAACGATAAACCATTTTACTTGCAAATAAAATGAAACGATGTTATCTGATTTGATCGTTTTTTTGCAATAATTATGTTTGTAATTTACTTAAGTGGTTTCAAAAGTTTAAAATTAAATAAATGGTAATTAATGGCAGGTAATTTAATATAATATGTTTAAATAAATGGAGATGAAATGGAGGTTTGGAAATAGAAATCTAATTAAGAATGATTTGTAAACTGTATAAGGATTAAACCAAATGCAATAGGAGTTTATGTGTTGAAATACTGACTGTAAAGAAATATAGTCGTAGATGATCAAGATGTAAGAAGATGGATCTGAAAAGTGACACCAAAAAAAGGAAGTTAAGCCAACATTATGAAATAGCGAATGTTGAAAATGTCATAGATTTTTCTTGAACGTTGATTATCTGGAATAAGATAGCAGGTTTATGTTTTGGGTGAATATGCAGCAGAAGCTATTGTGATATACTAGAGTTCTATGTGAGTTTTAAAGGAAAAACGAATCCCTTTGGATATTCATGTACCGATTCTTGCAATTCGCATGGATATACTAGGTGAAATAGGTATCGTTTACACTAATATAGAAATAGACTGTGGGTTTCAGTCACACGATGCATTTTATGCAGGTGTTACAAAAATTGCATCTATTGACAAGTCTAAGAAGACATATTCGGTGTTTTGTGAAGTTACTAAATTAGAACGGGATGCAGACTAAAGTCACATAGTAGTAATGAATGATATGAACGCGAATGGTACGCGGCATCGGTGCGGAGTGCGCGGGCCAATCTCGCTCGCTCCTTACGTCCGGGCGGCGGCTTTAACAGATCGTCCAAGCTAAAGGTGCGCGCGGCCCGTGGGTGCGGCGAGAGGCCCGACACCGACGGCTTGCGGATACCGAGCCGCGTGAGCAGCGTGCGCGCCGGCTCCGCGCCCCCTGAGCCCATCCCCCCGCCGTGCCGCCACGCAGCCGCGCCCGCTGCGAACAAACGCCGCGTCATCGCACCAAGCACGCGGTGACGTACGCTACTCGTGACGAACCTTCGCTCGGTTGTACACGCGCTAAATTAAAGTGGTCACATTAGCGTTTTTGGTAGTGATTTACAAATGTAAAAAATGGCGCCACAACTGCTTGCTATTTCCTTTCTCTTCTATTCTCACATTTTAACTTACTTACTTATTTTCCCAAATTTTGTAATTACGAATCTTTTTGACAGTTGTCCAACCAAACACAACTCAACTTACTTCATCAAATAAAACATTTTGAATTATTTCAATGAGCAAAGTCGGTGTAAATGTTTTATGTATTTTCCGTCAGTTTTCAAATAAGTGAACATGTGTAAGCATAGTTAATGAAATAACCATTATGTCATCTACGTAGATAATTTGAACATATTCGTCCAAAAACACTTTGATATAAACATGATATTACACAAACAGTAGTGGCGCAACTATTACGTCGTTTGGCAGCCAAATCGATAAAACAGTCCTCATACGAGTGACCACTACCAGCCCAACGCTAATTTTACCACGCGGATGTATACTGCGCTAATCCTGATGACACCGGCACCCGCTACCTACCACGCTGTCTGAACCTTTGCGCCGATTGCGCAGGGCGGCGCGAACGTTCGTCACGATAGACAAACGCCGACTCCACCCACCGCTAGCGCTCCAGCTGCGGTACTGCCGCGTACCGCTGCCGCCTGTCGCTCGCCGCGCGCCCGCCGCGAACGGCTAAACGCCAGACACGTTTATGCGCGTGGACATACCCCACATATGAGTAAGCTCATCACGTAGTTTCGACGTTGTAGGGGATTTTTGATTAGAAATGGGGTCTTTAATTTATGAATTTTAAAATGACTAAGGCATATAAAAAACATGACACTTCTTAATGCCTCAAGCTTTGAAGTGCATAAAAATATAAAGCAGAAAAAGTCTGTAATTTTTATTCCCATCGGGACGTTCTTGTCAAATTACTCAAAGAATTTAATTACTTTCCTGAATTAATTTAACCTTTATAATTTGAAAGAAACATAATAATAATAAGTATTAGTATAATATAGGAAGTCATTGGCCCGTTGCTTGTGTTATTCAAGTTACAAGTGGGATTAAAGCATACATATTTGTGACTTTTTTTCACTTGAAAGTCCTGTCATTGAGGATTTAATAAGAATAATGTGGTAAAATAAAATTATAAACCAGTGGGTAAAAGTAGAACTTGAACTATAATAATCATCTCGGGATGTCCAAGCGCATAGTGTTTTCTGGCAAACCTTCTTGCAATATACACTTAGAACACAATTATTTTAACTTGGAAATACTAAAAGAAGACTAAAAGTTGATTTCAGCTGACCGTGGTCAAAGTAATGAATATACATTTTCCAAAGATTTTTTGTTAGGTATCTCCAATTATAGAAACCAAAGAGAAGTGGAAACCGAGTCAAAATAATTGTGTAGTCTTGCGTAGTCCAGAAACCTAACAATTACGTCTAAGAGGAACAAATCTAAACTATTGCAATGCATGCGCTGACATTTCAGTGGCATCCGCATCTCTAACTTCAAATTACGTCTAAAGAGAGTTTCTGAACCCGCAAGTCGAAACACAGAAAGAGAAAGATATCAAAAGAAGAAAGAGTACTCAAAACGTGTCCTTACCATCCCAGAGACAGTGCGTTTATCAGAAAATACATGAGTATAGCAGAAACAACCTTACTATCAAAGACAAGCGTCATCAATAATACTGTGACAGAGGTTTTGCTATACAAAGATACCGGTATTCTCGTTTTATTAGCTAAGTTAATTGTGTATGTTCAGTGGCGTAGCGTGGATTTAGACCCATATTAGTCAAATAGTGTCCTTAAAAATGCGATCCTATAAAATCGTGAATTAATTAATAAACTGTATTTGACGCCGTGTGGTCCCGGCAGAGTAGAATAGGCCACCCTCACTCTTACCGAGGTATCGTAAAAGGCGACTAAGGTAAAGCTGCTGGCATGATCATCAGCACCCAGAGAAGGAAAACTCTGCATTTACATCACAACCCTCACCAACCCGTCTGCCAAGCGTGGTGAGTATGGCAATTACCCCTCATGTGATTGAGGGAGGCCCGTGCCCCAGCAGTGGGGACTTAAATGGGCTGATGATGATGATGATTTGACGTTATTAATATATTTGTTATATTTTATGGATGTTGAAGACCTTAAATATGTAAGTAAATAATATTTCAAGCAAGACTTTAATTAAGTGCAAATCTTCTATGTACTTTCAAGCTATCTTCTACTAGCTTCTAGCTATTTATAGATTGGAAGGTATCAATATTTTCATGTCCTTAACAGATTTTTTTTTCAGAAATGGGATTATTTATTACTTAAGTTCTGAGTTACGAGTATAAGGGCCATTACTGCATGCTCACACCCAAGCTACGCCACCGCATCAACTATTATCGTGACAGTGACAAGCTGTACGCATTGAGAGTGTGCTGACAAAAACTGATTGGTAGAACAAGTCTTCGTTACGGTTTTGGTACCAATTGGGAGCCTAAAGAATTTGTCCTCCAGTGTTGGGTACAGTCGATTTCTCGAGTGATTTAATTACAATCAATTTAACTTAAATCGACAATAATATTAACTTGTGGTACTGGTTATTATTTCTTAGTTACTCAGCTATTTTTACACCATGGTCTAAAATTTATTCGTTTCTTTGCTATCACAGATAGAAATAATATTTGATTTAAACCTTAACATTATTTGTTTATTAAATTTGTGCTAGTTACTAGAGTTATTTTCTATAACTGAATATTTGGGATTTACTTACTTATTGTTTAATTTGTTTTTATTTTCAATTGCCTAATTTTATTACGATTTCTTATGAATATTGTTAGCCAACCAATCAAGGCGTCATTTATCAATTTTCCATCCAATTGTAATTACACCACCGAGCCCAACACATTTCCTTCCAGTCTAACGAATGCATGAGACATAAACCTCGAAGTAGGAGTACTTACGTCTGGCACATCGGTCCGCCTCCTCCGCCAGGAGCTTCTCGATCTTCTCCGGGAAATGCCGCTTGGCGCACCAGACCAGCCCGATGGCGCCTAGTACCACGAACACGGCAATCAGACCCAGCCAGAATGGCTCTTGGATCATGCGAGTGCCGAGGCTCACGATGTTCGGTGTCGGGTTTGGCATTTCGCATCTGGCGAACAAATTACGTTTATCCACTGACTCCTGTGACAGTAAATTATATGCGTCCGCCAAGCAGATAGCAGAGCAAGTGATGAAAAATCCGTTAGATGGTGTACTGTTTTACTGAGGTTCAACTTTAAGGTGGCGCATCGACGTATCCACAGAATACTTTTAGAACTACTAGCGCCGCTAGTAGGTTTGTGTTTATACACAAATGTTGGGTCCAACGTGTACGCGAAAAATTGATTCACGCCAAATGCGGTCGCTTTTGGCGGTAATCCAAAATTTGAGTGCAAAAGCAGACCAAACAGTTAAGGTGACGGGTAGGGCAATCGATTTTAATTTATAACTACTAAACTGGATCTATTTTAAACAATTTTGGGGCTACAATCTCTCGGCAAACACTTATACTATGTATTAAATAACCATGCACAAATGTTGGGTCCGTTTTTGTACGCGAAAAAATGATTACATACCGCCAAAAGCGGCCACTTTTATCGTGAATCAATTTTTCGCCTAAAAGTGTTGGGTCCGCATCTGTGCAGGGTTGTTTAATAAATAGTATAAGTGTTTGCCGAGAGGTTGTAACCCCTTACATTGTTTAAAATAGATCCGGTTTAGTAGCTAAAACTTAAAATCGATTGGCGTCGCTAGTGTGCCCTACCCGTCGCCTTAATACAAGTCTACTGGCGGCGCTTATTTCGTCGATGCGTCACCTTTTGTTTCGTTCGTTAAATTGATATTTTGACATATCCCCTATTATTACACATCGCGAATTAGGGATAGTTTCGGAACAAAATTCGTGCCAGCCTCTTTTAACACAGCGTGTTGGAACGGGATGACATGAGCTTTAGTACGGTAATAACTTTAGATCGCGATATATAATAAGGTGTAGGTATATCACGTTTTAATATACTTAATCTACTTGAAAATGGACCAGACGAGCAGACGGGTCACCTGATGGTAAGCGATTGCCGCCGCCCATGGACACCCGCAACATTAGTGGAGTCAAGTGCGCTGCCGACCTTTAAACTCCCCTTCCCTCACGGATTGGGCCTCCGGTACCCTCACTCACGCAGCGAAACACAGCACAGTGCTGCTTCACGCCGGTTCTCTGTGAGGCCGTGGTATCACTCTGGTCGAGTCGACCCATTCACGCCGAAGCGTGGTTCTACCACAGTCTATTACACCATGTAGCGTATTTTTCACACGCGATACTGCCCGTTCTGTTATTACCTACACAAATGGCTATATTTCTTCTCACTCACCTCTTCCCCTTCCACGACGGGTTGCACTGGCACAGAAACCCCCCGTCCCTCTCCGTGCAGGCGCCCCGGTTGTTGCAGGGGCGGGAGGCGCACGCGCGCACGCGCTCGGCGCAGCGCTTGCCGCGCCAGCCGCGCGCGCACGCGCACGCGTACCCGGCGCCGGCGCTCTCGTCGGCGACGAGCGAGCAGTTGCCGAACACGCACGGGGAACGCTCGCAGGCTGTCAGTAGGCAGAACACCCCTGAGGAGAACAAATCAATTCATGTTATTTTTTTATGATATAGGGGGCAGACGTTGTAAGCGGCCGACTTTTCGGTTCCGTATGTCATCACTGACAACACACGCATTAAAGACTTTAAGACACGCCAGTGATGACATACGGAACCGAAACGTGGCCGCTTACAATAAGGAGGCTCAAATTCACCCAGAGAGCAATGGAGAGGTCTATACTTGGAGTCTCTTTGCGTGATCGTATCAGAAATGATGAGATCCACAGGAGAACTAAGGTCACAGACATAACCCAAAGTTGCAAGTCTCAAGTGGCAATGGGCAGGGCACATAGCAAGGGAAACAGACGGCTGTTTAGGCGGAAAGGTCCTCGAGTGGAGGCCACGTACAGGAAGTCGCAGCCGTGGCGCCCCCCACAAGCTGGACCGACGATCTGGTGAAGGTTGCGGGAGTCCATTGCGGGCGGCGCAGGACCGATCTGTGTGGAGAACATTGGGGGAGGCCTATGTCCAGCAGTGGACGTCTATTGCCTGAAATGATGATGATGATGAGGGGGTAGACGAGCAGACGTAGGTATCACGTGATGGTAAGCGATTACCGCCACCCATGGATACCTGGCACGTCAAAGGAGTTTCAGCTGCGCTGGCGGCCTTTTTAAAAAGGGTGCGCTCTTTTCTTGAAGGTTTGCAGGTCGTATCCGTCCGGAAACACCGCAGGCGATAGTTCATTCCACAGTTTATGTTCCACAGTGTTATGAGCAAAACGTAAGAAACACGCCGAGGAAAGAGCCCTTAGCAAGTACCAACCTGCTGAGCGTCTGCCAAGATTCGGTCCCTAGGCCGAAACGCAGAAATACGCACGCGCATAAATTTGGAAAATCCAGAGGTGCATGGACACGCTCGGATTCAATTCAACACAATCTGGTTGAGGAACACAAACGGCAGTAAAGTAGGGAAGGTTTCGAGGGGCTTTTGCTCCTGCAGTGAGTAAACATATGTTCAAGAAGAAGGATAATTTCAAGAGACTCACCAGTATAATACCCAGCGCACTGGCACACGTTTCTGTGGTCCTCTGTGGCGCACACGCCGCCGTGCAGGCAGGGGTTGGGATAGCACGATTCGAGGCCCGTGTCGTCCGGCAGCAGTAACAGTTTGCTACGGTATTCCGGGTCTGTAACACGTTCATAATTTATCCTTATGTTTTTTCGCACATAAAGACAAGAGATCATACAGAACAGTCAGATTAGCGCCACGTGTTCCTGGTGCGATGCTACCAGTGGCAAACTTCTTTCTTCGGGCGAGGGTAGGTGTCGCCACAAGGTCTCAACCTTATATTGCATTTGTGTGCCATCGCACTGGTTCTACGACAGGGGTGATACCTAAGTCTTGGCGTGAAAGTCATACCTACTTACCAGTGGCAGCGATTTCATGCAATAAAAATTTGGTGTAGAATAAGTACGGAAAGAGTACCTGGTTATTGCACACGAACCTTTGTTGACGATGACAGTGATATCCATATTGACGCCCCTGCTACCGGCGTGCTGGGTCACGGTGAGCGCGTGCAGGTATGAGTTGATGATGAGAGGCGCCCGCGGCTCCATCTTCCTCTTGGCCCGTTCACTCTCGCACAGGATCCACTCGGTGCCATTGTTGTCTGTGTAGCTGTCCTTTACCTGGAAAATTACAATATGGACAGTTATTATTTTGGAATTAAAAATGAGTTGGATAGTCTGTAAAACAAGAAATCTCTTGCTGTGACTTGCTGCCTCGCTTCGCTCGTTCTCCCGTCCTGTTGTCTCTGCGTTGTCATTTCATCTCTAGGCAAAGATTCATGAAGAAAAAAGAGGGAAAACATCAACACATCATTTTTTCAACGGTGGCATCATCATAGCCCGACGCGGAGAGAGTTTTATGGGGACTAAGAAGAGATTATGAAAAGAATGCTTAAGAGCAGAACATATGTACCCCAATCCACCCTTTACCACTTCGCCACGGTCCCCACCACGCGTCCTCCGCTTCGTTTACTCTCGTCTCGCCTCTTCTTTTCCTGCTTCTCGTCTCCCTTCTTCGTTATCCTTTCCTCACTCCGTCTTCTGTTTTCCTGGGCGGCGGCATCAATACAGCCTAGTGCTAATGTATGAGCTGGACTAAGACAATACATACCTCGATCCATCCATTGCCCTTTCCACACGGCTGCCCTTGCTTCCTCCCGCTTCGCTTCCTCTCGTCTCCGTCTCCTCAGTAGTTTCTTACGGGCCCCCCTTCTTCTCCTTCTCTCGTCTCGTCATCTTCTATTTTCCTCGGCGGCGGCATCAGCACAGCTCCATGTGCTGCCAGTGCTAGCGTATGTGCGGGTGTGGCCAGTAGGCGCGCGAGCACGTGCGCGCGCGGCGGCGCCGGCGCGGGGTAGTTAGGGGCGGCGAGTCGTCCTCCACGTGTGCCACGCAGCTCAACCACGTGGCTTACGTTGAGAAACCCCACTGGAAACAGTAAAACCAATCTTCAAATACATGCAAAATAGACTTTTAACGTATATCGGGACGTTTCCTTTTACCTGTGTCATGGACACGAATATCCCCCAATGTCCCCAATTCTGGTTTGAAAACGGGAGGATGGTCGTCACAGATATTTATTGCAAGCTCACCTCATCTAGTGATTGAACCTGCCAGCAGTCCTAAGATCGGCAAGCCTAGCCAAGCCTAGTTCTACAGGTAGGTAACGTGACCGTGGAATAAAACTAACCTGACTTAAAATGCCCCAAAAATCCGATCCCCGTAACATTTTCTCCCGTCCTCAGCCTCACGCGTAGTATCTCCGACGTGGACACGAACAGCCCTCCAGTGAGCAGATTTTGGTTCAGGAACGGACGGATGGGCATGCTCTGCAGATCCACTTGCACTTCAACGAAGGAGTCTTCTGGGGCCGAGTTAGTAGCATTGTGGGGGATGCCCTTGTTGAAAGTGCCGAAGCCGAAATCGAAGTAGCTGATGTTAAGGAAGACACGCTTGCCTGGGGAAGATAAATTTACCGTTAGATGCGTCTAAAACCGATCTTCAAATACATGCAAATGTAGACTTAACGAGTATTGGGACGTTTCCCTTTACCTGTGCCACGGACACGAATATCCCCCAATTCTGGTTCGAAAACGGGAGGATGGTCGTCACAGATCCATATTGCAGTATCACCTCATCTAGTCACTGCCAGCAGTCCTAAGATCAGGCAAGCCAGTTCTACAGGTAACGTGACCTGTGATAATGTTATTGGAGTTGTATCCGTTGACCACTTGAATATTCTGACTTTCCGTCGTCGCCCCACAGGGAAGCAACCTGCATGTGTTACGCGATTACACTTTGAGACTACCTCAAATCATTTGTCTGTTTTTTTGTGTTAACAGAAATAAATAAAAGATAACATTAAGTTCCGTACAATTTTGTGCAATAAAGAGTATCTATCGATCTATCTATACCAAGCATAGTAGGTATGGCTGCTAGCGAGCTACTAAATTTTCACATTTATTATGTTATAGATATGCCATGTCATCGGATCTTGTATGTCAAACTTTCCTAACAAATTCGCTTTGTTATACTCTAGTATATTTAAGCTGTTAACTGGATATTTCTAAAGATATACATACCTGCTGGAGCCAGTATATCAATCGTGCAGTCCAAGTTAGGCAGCAGAAAGTGGGGGTAGTTGGGGCTCCGCAGGACGCCCTCCTTGGAGGTGATGGTCTGCGAGGGGCAGCCGACGAGCTCCACCGCGGTCCACTGGAGGGAGAACCCCGCGCCCTGGGTGCTGGGGAACATTGTTCATCTGAATGATAACATTGCAGGGGCATTTTGGAGTTAAATGGGATAAATAAGTAATGAGAGAAAGATGCATTTTCTTTTTCAAAAGGCAATCTTTTTAAAAGATGCTATATATTTAAAATATCTTCAGTTTTTTAAGCACAAAAGCAAACCATCATTAGCCTCATCCCCTATAAATAAGAAAGTCATTTTCCTTAATGGAAACTCGTCATTGTTGCTTCTATTCGGTCATCCATTGTTGTAAGTAATTGAAGGATACTTAGGCTTGATGCACACGAAATGCTGTTACTGTGACACTATGCCTCCAAATTCTAAGTAGACTGGTGTAGTACAACTTTATGAGGATCTGCACCACGGCAACTGGGTAACGCGAAGCTCGTGCGAGTGTGACTAGCGGCACGGTCCAGTCCCGGCTTAGTTTTCTCAATCACGATTGCGCTGATCTCAGCCATCCATCTGGAGGTTTCAGGGGTTTTGCAAAGTATGTAAGTCTCACGCGCCACCTTATTCCTCTTATGTAACAGGGTGGGCGAGTGGCACACGCATAATATGAGGAAAGTGTTCGGCCCGCTCGGCTATCTTGGGACGGACACGAAGATTTAACTTCTAAGTCGGCTCTACATCACCCGCCGAAAGGGTCAGACCAATCCGAGCTGACGTATTCTGCCGGGTGATAAAAAAGGGTACTCGAGCTCGATGATTGGAATAGACCCGAGGACTCAAATGCTCCAATAAGACGATCTCACGCTGTCCTGACCTCACGCTGTTCTTACTTGTAATCGGAGTGGAAGTGTAGCACTGCTCTGTTCCCGGCGGCCACCCATCGTGCCTCGTTCACTGACCCGCAGTACCGGGACGACTTCAGGTTGAGCGGGTCCCGTAGCTAGAAAAAATACATATTTGGTTATTTGGCAAGAAAGGAAAACGATACTAAGGAACACAAGTTTTCATCGCACGACCACTTCTTCCAAGAGGGATCAGGGATCGTACCGACGTGAGGCATTACCACTGGTCATACTGGTAAATTACCAGTTAATAATAACAAAAATACTATACCTAACTGTAGCACAAACTAAATAGGCAAAAGTCGGCTCTACCTGACATTAAAATCGGAGAGCTCATTGATCTAGGCAGTATATCGCATCATGTCCTATCCGCACACGTTCCGTATAGTCTGTCTTTGTCGCTTGTGCCGTGGTGTTTCACACCCCGTTTTGTGGGAAGTGACATTGAAATGGAACCGGACAAAGACTTCATAGGGAAAACTCGGCAAAAAAACTGTAATTGGATATTCTTGAAATAAAGAAAAAAAAATAGGGTGTGAAGAAATGCTCCGGGAAAAGAGCCCTTAGTAAGTACCTGGTGAGCGTCTCCCAAGATACGGTCCGAAGGCCGAGACGGTGAACCACGCCGTGTAGCCTGTTTAGGAGTCCATTTAAGTAGGCAGCCGGCATTTCTATTTTGTGACTATCATCATTATCATCATCAGCCCATTTAAGTCCCCACTGTTGGGGCACGGGCCTCCCTCAATCACACGAGGGGTAATTGCCATACTCACCACGCTTGGCAGACGGGTTGGCGAGGGTTTTGATATAAATGCAGAGTTTTCCTTCTCTGGGTGCTGATGATCATGCCAGCAGCTTTACCTTAGTCGCCTTTTACGACACCTCGGTAAGAGTGAGGGTGGCCTATTCTACTCTGCCGCGGACCACACGGCCACATTGTGACTATCATCTCACCTCAATAAAGTCGTAAAGGCAGTCCTTCTGATACTCCAGCTCCACCTCGTTGAAGACGAACACGAGCCTCGTGTCCGCGGGCCCCACCACGTGCACCCAGTAGTCCAAGTCGTTGTCGTAGTGGTTCGGGTGATTTGGACTTGATAGCACTCCTGAAAACAATGGACAACATTTCAAAATTGCTAAGCTCTGAAACAAAAAATACCAATTCTGTATTTACTTTTCCGCTGCTCGAATATATATTTATTCATTTTTTATATTGCTTATTTACTGAGAAAAAAATTAAAAACTAAAAAACGTAAGATGACGTCATCGGACGGCAGAATGTAAAATATTTCTTTGCTTAGCACATTATAGTTTTAAATTTACGAAATGCCAAACCCATGACATGCAACTGTCAAAAAAAAGACAACTTGTCAACGTTGGATGAATGAATGACGTTGACAATGTTGACACCACTAGTATTATTTACCTTTGACAGTAGTACCTTTTTTTTATCAAAACAATGATAAGCAAAGGAATATCACTGTATTCAGCCGTCCGATGACGTCATTTGGCGCTTACGTCTATTTAAAATATAAAGAATTTCAATAATTATTTTATGCATGAAAATGGACAAATTTTGAAAAAAGAAAAAATATGGGTCTGTTAATTTTATGTCTATTTTCATATAAAAAAACAATATGTTAAAAATATGAAATGTTGTCCATTTAAATATTTTTTTATCGTGACCGTGTGACAGCCATGCTTAGGCATGAATGGGCTGGCTTAACTGGAGTGATACCATGAGAAAACCGGCATGTGATGCCGAATGAGTGAGAGTATCGGGTCTCCAAGTGTTGGCGTAGTCCTCTGCAGTGTGCTTCGGAGCCTACGTTTTCTTGAGGTGATGAGTAAAAGACGTGGACTGTAAAACTAGGTATATTAAGACCTCACCGAACAAGGAACCGCGCGCACGTCTTACTTGTTGCTTAAGCTCACTACCAAGTGCATTTGTGACTCCACTGGTGTTATGGGTGTTCAGTTCATGGGTCAACACAGTAGTAGTTAGTAGTATTAGTGGCACCTAATGGTCTTTGCGGGGAAGAACTGTTCGGTAAGTCTGCCTGACAGCATATGGATAATTTGACGGTTGTTAACAAAATGGCGTGCGCTCTAATCTGTCATCTTTCATTCGAAATGGCCCTATCGTGTACTCGTCAGTAGACCTAAAAGAATGATAAAATTCTCACCTGATATTCCCTCCACAGTTCTGTTCCTAAGCACGTGTTCGGGGTTGAGCCTGCGCTTGCACACGTAGCCGCCCGTCGTGGCGCAGCGGTGCAGTGTCCAGTACAGGCCGCTGGGCTGGGAGGGGACCGGCGAAGACTTCCACTGGAATGGAAGTATGAGTGTCAAGCAAGGGTTTTTCTAAACATATGAATCTTATCATTGAACAAAAATAGATTGTGTCTGTTCACAGCTAGAATTAGGTCTCTTAGAGATGATGCATAATATTCTTATCTCTATGCCCAAGCACTCATCCTCAGCATATTCCGTATCGTTGTACTGCGGCCAGCCCTGGTACCCCACGGTGCTGCCACCGACCCAGCTGAAGTTCTCAACGCTGCATCGCTTCAAACAGCCCTAGCAGGACTAAGTCCACCAGTTACTTAGTTCTTTAGAGATGATGCGGTATATTATTCTTACCTGTATGCCCAAGCACTCATCCTCAGCATATTCCGTATTGTTGTATTGCGGCCAGCCCTGGTACCCAACGTCGCTGCCATCGACCCAGCTGAAGTTCTCAACGCTGCATCGCTTCAAACAGCCCTAGACAACAGGTGGACCTGGCCCTGTAGTTACTTAGCCCTTTAGAGATGTAGTATAATATTCTTACCTGTATGCCCAAGCACTCATCCTCAGCATATTCCGTATCGTTGTACTGCGGCCAGCCCTGGTACCCCACGGCGCTGCCATCGACCCAGCTGAAGTTCTCGACGCTGCCGCGCTCCAGGCGCCCCCCTAGCCAGTAGATGGAGCCGGCGCTGTAGTCACTGCTCTCTCGGATCCCGGAGATGATGAAGCGCTCTTCTTCCAAGGAGTGGATTGATGCCAGCTGCATATTTAAGCCTTCGCAGACCTATGATAAAGAGGGTGTTGTAAATAAAATAGATAAGGACCCTCAGGATCAATTAGGATGTTACTGTGAGCAACAAATATATAACTAGTTATATTTCTAGCCGGGAACTGCATTGATAGAATTCTTGCATCATGTTTAAATCAGCCTATAAACTGTCCCACTGCAGGGCAAAGGCCTCCATCATAGAAATCAAGTTATCGCTACTATGATGGGATTAGGCTTAATCACCACGCTTGCCAAATGCGGATAGGTGATCACAAACCCGAGCTATGTCCGAAAAATTTGAAACATACTTCTCGCTCGACCCGGGAATCGAACCCAGGACCCTGAGATCACGGCCCGGTACTTTAACCACTAGACCAACAGGGCGTTTTGCAAGAATCATGTGCTGCGATGATATCTCAGTGGTTTTGATACGAGGTCGTGATTTGAATTAGAGGATTTTTCAAATCTATGTGCGTATTTCTACCATCAGCTCGGCGGTGAGGGAAAACATGGTGAGGAAACCTACACGTTTCGGATAGTCTCTGAAACATGTAATCATGATTAAGTTGGTCTGGTTCCCCTGTAAAGGATTGCGAAGGTCAGACGCCAGTCGTTTCGTTGTAATTACCAGGCTCCCAAAATCCTGAATCATGGTCCAAGCGTACCCCGGGGTCCAGAGCGACAGCTTTGGACGCAACCGCGAATGACACGCTAAGATGAGGGGGTGTTGCAGATGTCCATGGGCGGCGATACCTAATCACATACCATCGAGTTAGCCGTTTGCTCGTTTATCCACTATAATGTAAATAAATAAATAAATATTTCACAACATCACATACATTGATTGGTCAACATTAGATGCCCCTAGTGATGTGACAAGATTTAGCTGCCCCTAGTGATGTGTGTCTGTTCCGGAAAATGTTATGTCATTATTATTTTCTTTCTCCTTGTCTACTCTACTTACCATACCGCAACAGACACACGACACACGGGTAACCCGCTGAAAACCAGCGTCGTGGCGCGACATCTATTGGCACGTCACGACATTATGCTGAGCGGGCGCCTGTTTCGGCACACGCATTTTCTTGCATGTACTTATTGTAACTGTTTTGTTTTGTGTATTGTTATGTCAAAATTTTGTGTATAAAACCTCTGTTTCTGTCCTGTCTTATAAATGTGTGTCGAAATAAATGCAGGTATTCATTCATTCAAATAAAAACATCACATACACTGACTCCCAGATAGCTCAAGCAACTGTGTTACGGATATCAGAATCAACAGTGGGAATACAAATAATACTTTTCTTTTGTAAATACATACTTATAATTACATAGGAAACACCCAGACCAATACAAACAGACATGTTCATGCACACAAATGTTTGTACTGTGCGGAGATCGAACCCGCAATCCCTGGATCAAACGCAGCGTTCATTACCACTGTTCCAAAAGGGACGTCGGGGCAGGTCAAATGTAAAAAAAAGTTTTGCTGAAAATCCTATCAGAGACCGCTACATCCCCATTTATGAATGCAACGCATGCCCTGTAGAGTTACAAAAGAAATCTTAAAAATGTCATCAATAACTCAATGATATGTAACTTTTGATTTGTAGTAATTACCGACTTGAAAAAAGAAAGGAAAGGGAGATGTGAGAGAGGGTAGCGGAGACCCAAACCGGGGGAAAGGTTGGTAGCGCACCTTGTGACTTCACTAGTGGATCCGTTCATGGATGGCGGCAATCGCTTACTATCAACAGGTGATCCAATACATCTAACACATAAAAAAAAGTCGACTGACCGAATGGCGCAATTGGTAGTGACCCTGCCTCTTACGCCAAAGGTCGTGGGTTCGATCCCCACCCTGGACAAACATTCGTGCGATGAACACTTGGGTTTGTTCAGTGTCTGGGTGTAATATATGTATTTAAGTATATATTTGTGTTCCTCTGTTGTCTGATATCTGTAACACAAGTGCTTAAGCTACTTAGTACGGAATCAGGTGAACGTATGAGATGTTGTGAGTGAGAAAAAGTAAGTGTTTTCCGCTAACAATAGTAGGTTACTATGTAATAAGTATGTAGGTTGTGAATACAGAAAGAACGGCAAAAGTTAACCTTTAACAAAGTTAGTAAGGTTATGTATCGCTAAAGTTTCGTAGCAGATTTTTAAATAAGTTACATTTCCTCGTGAAGGCCAAGGTTGGTAATAAAGTTCCGATTGGCAAGGCCGTTACGCTGATACAGGATGTCACATTTTGTTGGTCCAATAGAGGAAATTCGGAAAACCATTACACTACTTCTAGCGATTCGTAGTGGACTTAAACACGAGATTTGGACTTTTTAAAGCAGTTATTTTGCTAACATTAGAGACATTTTAAAAATGTAGTGTTACCGATTCGAACAACTTTCTAAATGTTTAGTGACTCTAAAAGAATTTATATTAAATATTATACTAAATTATATAAATTTAATATTATTTTATATTTATATAAATTAATTATATAAATTATATATATTAGCCGTGTGGTCCCCGGCAGAGTAAAATAGGCCACCGTCACTCTTACCGAGGTGTCGTAAAAGGTGACTAAGGTAAAGCTGCTGGCATGATCATCAGCACCCAGAGAAGGAAAACTCTGCATTTATATCAAAACCCTCGCCAACCCGTCTGCCAAGCGTGGTGAGTATGGCAATTACCCCTCATGTGATTGAGGGAGGCCCGTGCCCCAGCAGTGGGGACTTATGGGCTGATCATGATGATGATGATGATATAAATTCAAACAACATTTCGTTCACTCAAAAATACATTCGAATTAGATATTTAAATACATTCGTCCATATGATGTCGAAATCGAAATCAATGTCGATAGCACGATAATTGGAAACCTGAACACTAAGGCGACGGGCAGGGCACACTAGCGACGCCAATTGATTTTAATTGTTAGCTACCAAAACAAACAAGGTATTTTAAATAATTACGGGGCTTCAGTCTCTCGGCAAACACTTATACTACTTATTTAATAACCATGTCCAAATGTTGGATCTGTTTTTGTACTAAAAAAATGAGTCACGCCAAAAGTGTCCGGTTTTGGCGGTAATTCAAAATGCGAGTGCAAAAGCAGGTTTGACTGACCGGATGGCGTAATTGGTAGTGACCCTGCCTCTTACGCCAAAGGTCGTGGGTTCGATCCCCACCCTGGACAAACATTCGTGCGATGAACACTTTGTGTTTGTTCGGTGTCTGGATGTAATATATGTATTTAAGTATATATTTGTGTTCCTCTGTTGTCTGATATCTGTAACACAAGTGCTTAAGCTACTTAGTACGGAATCAGTTTAACGTATGAGATGTTGTGAGAATTATTATTATTATTAAATAGCTAATTATAAGTAACTATTAAATAAATAGTATAGGTTTTTACATAGAGACTGAAGCCTCCAAGTTGTTCAAAATAGATCTGGTCTACTAGCTAACAATTAAAAACAATTGGCGTCGCTAGTGGGGTCGCTAGTAGTAGTAATACCCTTCACCTTAACTCTTGACTTGAGTCTTGAGAGTAGGTACATGTTGCGCCTCTGGCTGTATTATCATTACTTAGAGACTCCTGGTATAAGTAATAATAGGTATAGAAAGAGAGCCGCCGGCGAAGTTCTATCAGAAAAAGTATTACTAGAAAATCCCTCCCCCACCTTCTAAGATAATTACAATAACAACAAGTCTCAAAGAAACTTTACCCGACACAACTTTGTTTGTGGGGCGCCAGTAACAGCGGGATCAATAAACTGAATAATGAGCAGGTACATTCATTATCACGATATATAGATAGATAGATACTCTTCATTGCACAACATACAAAACTTAAAAGCTAGGTATACAGAGATACAATATACAATTTAGGCGGTCTTATCGCTGGGAGCGATCTCTACCAGATAACCTTCAGGTAAAGGACATTAGATAGAAGAGGGGAGGGTGGTGCAATCCTTTTGATTTTTAACATTGATTAAGTAAATTTATAGTATAAGTACACTAGATAATAAATAAATAAACACGTTATCATACACTAATATATACGAATTTACCTTACTATAATACACTAAGCCGTCCTGTCCATATCACCTACAACAAATTATATAAAATTATATAAAATTTACTACTATAAGGTTATCATAGAGAGATATATTTATACCTGACAAATATATGGATGATCTGGGAGAGAGTACCGACCACGGCGTCAAGACAGGAAAAGAAGATAGTGAAGTAATAAAAAAAGGATCAAGTTGGGGAGAGGGCTTTCAGTTTTTCAAGGAAGTGTGCATGATGATAAAATAAAATATTACGCGTCTATAATTTATTATAAAAAAAAGGGATTTTTTCAAATCGAAGTTGTGAAAAAAAAAGGGGGGTCAGACATTCATTGTAATTAACAGACTTCACGAATCCTCAATCATGGTCCAAGCGTCACCCGGGCTACGAAGCGACAGCTTTGGACGCAACTGGGAATTAGGTACACGCTAAGATTAGGAGGAGGATAAAAAAGAATAAACATGATATGATAGAAAATAATTAACATGATAAATTAAAAACACAACGGTTCCTGATGGCTAGTAAAGTATCAGCCTATATACTGTCCCACCGCAGGGTAAAGGCCTCCGTCATAGAAATCAAGTTATCGCTACTATAATGGGATTAGGCTTAATCACCACGCTTGCCTAATGCGGATTGGTGATCACAAACCCATGCTATGTTCGATCGAACCCAGAATCTCGAGATAACGGCCCAGTATTTAAACCACTAGACCAACAGGGCGTTCCCGATGGCTAGGCTAGAGCTGTGTAGAAAGCGTACTTGGGCCAACCGAAGCCGAAGTGTTTCACGATGGTTAAAAGGATTTCCGAAGGCACCTTTACTTTGAATTTGGTTATGCAACCACGTGAAAGGCACCAGCTCTCACGATAGTAAAATGAATCTACCTATCTTTAACAAAACGAACTATACATTCCGCGGTCACTGGTAACCAACCCCTTCCGTTTAGTCTAATATAATTTTAAACAATTTTATCGTAGAGATCGCAATTTCTTTAACGGGAGGAATAAAAGAGATTCAATTAAAACTAAAGCTCTTATATTGTAGTTTAATTTAAAATGCTATTTAGAATAGGAATGGAATAAGATTTTATTAACATTTTATTGTTTTTATTTTTAGATACAAAAGTTTGAAGAGTTGTCAAGATGTATTTAGTTCGTCAAATATTTGAGTCTTGAAAAATAAATGGCGAAAGGGTCAAACGCTTCCATAAATTGTCTTTGTGCAAATTGGGATCCTTTTTTTTGAAGAATCGACGGTTGTAGAGTCCTTTTAAATTGTTTGTAAGTACCTTTTACAAGAAGTGGTTGTATTTGAAAACTAAAATCAGTATCTAGGAGACTGTTTATCGAAATAAATCTGTATTTTTTTTAAAAGCAACATGTCAATATCTGCACGTTTTGAATAGTTTCTGAAAAGTGTTATGTACATACACCTACAAAGGCCGGATTGGCGACAGGTGGCTGAGAATAGAACAGAATGGCGAAGGCTCGGAGGCCAAGATCCACTTCGGGTCACTAAGCCGTAGCGTAGTAAGTAAGTTATATACCTAATAGAGATTCAGTTGGTCTGGTTCCCCTGTTAAAGGGTAGCGAAGGTCAGATGGCAGTCGCTTCATTGTAATAACCAGACTCCCCAAACTCCTAGAGCATGGTCAAAGCCATAGTTGCCACCCGTCCCGATTTTTCCGGGACTGTCCCGATTTCGACGACGGGACGGGACGCGGGACAATCGTCCCGACGGTCTATTGATTTTGTCCCGTTTTTCGACAAATGCGATAGGTTCAATCAATTCATTCACGGGTACCCAACACAGTCACGCCATCTACCGCGCGCCGAATGTACCGCGTTCGTCTTCGCCTTCTCCCACACGCCCATTGTACTAAATTTTGTGCAATAAAGTTAAAAAAAAGTTTCATTTTCCATAGACTGTCTCATATGGGTCATATTTTGATTGGACCAAACACCGAACGTCTCTGATGCATGCCCGATCGTCCCGATTTTTTTCCCTAAAGGTGGCAACCCTGGTCCAAGCGCACCCCGGGCTCAGAAGTAACAGCTTTGGACCGGGAATTACACGTTGCGATGAGATGAGGAGTTACCTGTTTAGCTGTGACCCAGGAGGCTCTCGGGTACCCGGAGAAGAGGTAGCAATGCCCGCTGAACAGCACTTGCTTGATGTCCATGCACGCCTGGGCTGTGGACAAAAACAAAATTAACACATTATGAGAAACTCAACAAACACACTCCATGGAGCGACTCATTGTCCAGGGACAGGTGGAAGGTAATCGGTCGCGCGGGCGCTTCACCCACGCATTGAACGGACCTCATTAGAGCTGTAAGAATAAGAAAGAATAAGAATAAGAAATAATTTATTGACCACAACACATTACATACAAATCTGAATAAGGACAAAACATTATGAAGTTGCGGCCAACAAGGTTCAGCCTCAGCATGTGCTACAACAACCGCTAAGCAGCCGCTGCAGCGCTGATTTTCAGGCTGTACCTTCGAGCGACGACTCATAATAAAACATACAACATGAAAAAAATACTGACAATATTAATAGAAAACGGAAAAGTACATCTATAACGTGAACATGAATAACAAGACGCATACATACAGATCCAATAAATAATTAAAAAATGCAACATTAATATAAATAAATTAATATAAACCGGTACCGATACATAATTAATAAATAAACAAACAAAAATAATGCTCACACAAATACAATAAATAGAAATAACGACACACAAACATCTATTGTCCAAAACTGCCGAAACGCTCTGTAAACAGCTACAAGTGGAGACAAATCGTGCGAGCCGCATCAGCACACGAATATGCAACGTCGTCAACCTTGACCATTAGACACTCAACAGCAAGTTTTTCAAGTGGGTGATAATAATCGATTAATCGGTTCCCGCAAAGGTACATCTGCTTGTTCTGGCTATTGGACGATTCGTAAATTACCTACCTACATAAAATTTGTTAATTTCTCATGTAAGTGACTGTAAGGTTTTTAATGGGAAATAAATGTTCTAAAAACCTAATCAATTTTTTTTTTAATAATTCTCACAACATCTCATACATTGACCTGATTCCGTACTAAGTAGCGTAAGCACTTGTGTTACAGATATCAGACAACAAAGGAATACAAATATATACTTAAATACATATATTACACCCAGACACTGAATAAACACAAGTGTTTATCGCACGAATGTTTGTCCAGGGTGGGGATCGAACCCACGACCTTTGGCATAAGAGGCAGGGTCCCTAACAATTGCGCCATCCGGTTAGTCGCATTCATCATCATCATCATCTCAGCCCATTTAAGTCCCCACTGCTGGGGCACGGGCCTCCCTCAATCACATGAGGGGTAATTGCCATACTCACAACGCTTGGCAGACGGGTTGGCGAGGGTTTTGATATAAATGCAGAGTTTTCCTTCTCTGGGTGCTGATGATCATGCCAGCAGCTTTACCTTAGTCGCCTTTTACGACACCTCGGTAAGAGTGAGGGTGGCCTATTCTACTCTGCCGGGACCACACGGCTCCATTATTGTCGATTATTGTCGATTATTTGTGAACACTAATTTGAACCTACATGCGAACGTGAGGTAGGTACGTAAAAAACTCGCACGAACGTAGTCACCGAGCTACTAAGCTCGGTGACTAGTTGTGCGTTCATTTCAGTGATATAAATATGGAGCGTGGCATCACATTCCCGTGTGTTGCGAGCTCATTCAAGTTCAGGTGAAGGCGCGCCTGGCAGGATGTAGCCCTCAGAGATGGCACAAAGCGACAGCCCCTTGACGCAAACTTATCTCGCCAGGCGCTTCCGGAAAGTGCTCCGATACTGAAGCGTTGCACGGGCTTCAGAATCACTAGGCTTACTCTACAAGGCATGTAAACTTTAAACGTGGGAGAGCCGCGCTTCGGCATGACTGGGCCGGCTCGTCCGGAGTGATACCACTGCCTCACTGAAGACCGGCGTGAAGCAGCGCTTGCGCTATGTTTCGCCGTGTGAGTGAGGTTACCGGAGACCCAATGTGGGGGGGGGGGGGGTCGGGAAGGGTAAAAGGTTAGCAGCCCACTTGTGTGACTCCACGGGTGTCCATGGGCGGCGGAATTACTTACCATCAAGTGATCCGTCTGCTCGTTTGCCACCTCTCATATATATAAAAAAAAAGTTCGAATAGTAGTATTCGTACTGCGAGAACAGTACCTGAAGTTTGTGCATTTTTGTTTACAGTACCTGAGGAGATCAACAATCTCTGTTAATTTCCTCCAAAGTGTGTCATATGACACAAGGTCAAACGCCCTGGGTAAATCTAGGAAGCACGCGTATGTAGGTGTTTGCCTATCCGTATAGTACCTGACAGTGTGCTTTTAACTCAATATTATCCAGCCCGGAAACCAAACTGAGCGTCGTGCAAGCATAAGTGCTTCTTAAGAGATGAGTTAAGCACACTGTCAAGCACCTTTCCTACGATTATCGCTAGCGAGATTGGCCTGTAGTTGTTCCTATCTACAGGCTAGTCTCGCAAGGACACGTCCTCGGTCTTACTCTTAATAATTGACACTACTAGTGTCCATCAGCTCAGGCGGCAGATACGAGTGAGTCAGGCACACATTGCCAGTCCACGTGGAAGGTGAAAGCCTGCGTTCTGCAGATGCTTGATGCTGAGCCCATCATGTCATGGCGTATAACCTGACCAAAATTAATGTGGTTCCTCTATTATGTTTTTAGTGTGTATTGTTGTTGTGTTGGTGTGTTTTTTATTATTATTTTTTTTTTGGAAGATCAGCGCTGAGGTTGTCGGCCACAGCACATGCTGAGCGGGGACCTATTTTTTTGTACATTCTTTTGAACCATGCATGTAGTGAGAACTGTGTAAATGTGCAAAAATAAACGATTTTTCTTTCTTTCTTTCTTTTTCTTTATGTTATCTCCTGCATTGATCCAACTTCAAAACAGATCTTAGTTCAAGTTATATACCGTGGGAGAACCACACTTCGGTGCGAATGGGCCGGTTCGACCGGAGTAATACCACGTCCTCACAGAAAACCGGCGTGAAACAGTGCATGCGCTGTGTTTCGCTTCGTGAGGGTACCGGAGACCCAATCCAGGGGAAGGGGGGGTTAAAAGGTAAGCAGCGCACTTGTGACACCACTGGTGTTGCAGGTGTCCATGGGCAGCGGTAATTGCTTACCATCAGGTGATCCATCGACTCGTCTGCCACCTATATCACAAAAAAAAACTAATGTCTGAATCGAATATCAATTAAAAATAGTTTCTGCAAGACAAAACGCGTTTTCCCGAAGCGAGTCAGTGTTCTCTTAAATATTCCTTTTGTCTTAGATCTTTCCAATAAACATTTTGATTTTAATCTTGTTTTCAATCCCAAATCAGATTTTCTAACGTTAGTTTTAACTATAGCTAGATGTAATAACTAGTTTTATCTGAAAATCAAATATGTCAGTGGTAAGTTCTAGTTTTAACAAAGGCATTAAGTATCTAATAACTAATTTTAACTACGGAAAAGAGTTCTAACAAAAAATGGGTTTCAACAGCAACAATAATAGAAAAAATGCCTAGTTTTTTTAAGTTGTGTTTTTAGATTTAATAAAGTATATCTATCTATCTATCTAATACCACGGTGTCACAGAAAATCAGAGCGAAGTGGCGCCTGCGCTGTGGTTCACCGAGGGAGTGAGTGTAGTCGTCCAATCAGAGTGGAAGGTGAAAGGTTGGCAGCACACTTGTGAATTCACGGGTGTCAATGGGAAATCGCTTACCATTTGGTCCCTTTGGTCGTATGAGATCTTTCATCTATACTAATATATTAATAAAGTGGTAAAATCCACAAACCAAGAAGATGACACGGTAAATCCTATAGACAGCGGCAACGCTTATGGGTAATCCAAAAACAGAAAACTCTTTGCGCGATGTAATCGACACCTGGCGCCACCTATTGGTATAAAGTTGAACTAATTGTCAAAACAAAATGAGGGCGGGCCTAGTATAAAAATAAACCAGAACAACTGTATGTAAGCGTCGTAAAAGTTAGCGATAAATTAAATTTGCTTCTCGACACCTCTGACAGTAGCCGCTCCCAAGTTATGACGGCACAAATTACTCCAATTACACGCACACGTCTCCGGCAACAGCCAACAGCGTGATATCATCGTCAGCCCATTTAAGTCCCCACTGCTGGGGCACAGGCCTCCCTCAATCACATGAGGGGTAATTGCCATACTCACCACGCTTGGCAGACGGGTTGGCGAGGGTTTTGATATAAATGCAGAGTTTTCCTTCTCTGGGTGCTGATGATCATGCCAGCAGCTTTACCTTAGTCGCCTTTTACGACACCTCGGTAAGAGTGAGGGTGGCCTATTCTACTCTGCCGGGGACCACACGGCTAAGCGTGATATCATTACGGCCTAAATTTCTGCGATTATTTGCTCGTGCCACAGACGTAAGAAATGAGTGGTAATGTGCAGAGATAGAGGTAGGAACAACAATTTGTAATTGGCACATAATAACAATACCTATCCTTCAACTTTCTTGAAGAAGTCTACAGACTGACCAAGAGCAGAAGGCATTTCTGCGACATTGACATGGGGGCGCTGTAAAATATTTTGTTCTATGGGAAAATGTCAAAAGAGCTTTAGTTCATAAAAAAAGAACAGCTTTTCATAAAAAGTTGGTCACGTGACTTGTTCATTTTATATGGGGACCCGAATTTTTTTTTAACGATTTTCAAAGTTCAGTACGAACAACATTTGTTTTACGACTAGAACACGTGGTCAAAGGGATGAAAATGTTTACCGATACATCCTGTAGAGTCAATATGTTTAATGTTACCCTCAAATTCCAAATAGACTTCACGTGACTCAACGACCTTTTAGTGTAGGACGGCACGAAAGCGTTCATTCAAACCGCCAGCGGTGCATTCATCATCGCATCATCATCGTCAGCCCATTTAAGTCCCCACTGCTGGGGCACGGGCCTCCCTCAATCACATGACTCACCACGCTTGGCAGACGGGTTGGCGAGGGTTTTAGTAAAAATGCAGAGTTTTCCTTCTCTGGGTGCTGATGATCATGCCAGCAACTTTACCTTAGTCGCCTTTTACGACACCTCGGTAAGAGTGAGGGTGGCCTATTCTACTCTGCCGGGGACCACACGGCCTCATTATAATTAAACAGCGGTGCAATTTAATTAGATAAATAATCCTGGCTATATCGTGTTCATATGGTCTGTCGAAGTCTTGAATAAAGCCCCACGTTGGGCGCCACTAATGAAATTGCATATTTAAACCATATCTCGCGCTGCATAACTAAATACCCGCCAATTTTATTACAATGTAGATGAAAGAGATTCATTAGGACAATTTGATTAAGCTCTTTAGAAATCATCTTACATTCAGAGTGGGTAAAAGATATGGCGCTCGACATGAAACTTTTGGTAACTTATAAATACCTAATAATAAATGAATGAAAAAGAAATCAATTAACAATTAGTTTTCCAAAATAACATACTAACTGAAACTACTAAAAAATAGCGGTGTTTATTAAAACTAATGATTTTACAATCATTTGGTTTCTCTTTATAAATCATTATTTGACACAATTTGACATTTCTACCATTAGCTCGGCGGATATATCGTGAGGAAACCTACAAGTTTCGGATAGTTCCTTAAAATTGTGAATACTTACAATATTTGAGATAATGATTTAGAGTATAACCGTTTGGAATAGTGGTAGTGGGTTCGATCCCCGCACAGTACAAACATTTGTGTGCATGAACATGTCTGTTTGTATTGGTCTGGGTGTTTCTTTGTATTATAAGTATGTATTTACCAAGAAAAGTATTTATTTGTATATATATGTAATCCCACTGTTGATTCTGATATCCGTAACACAGGTGCTTAAGCTACCTATCTCGGAGTCAGATCAAATGTATGTGATGTTGTGAAATATTTATTTATTTATTTTAACACCAAAATTGCTCTATACAGTGGCGTAGCTAGGCGTGGGCGACGTGGGCCATCGCCCACAACCTCGTGCTCAAGAAGGGCTCGCGAGGGACTGTGACCCTACTAAAATTGTTTGCTTGCGAAGCCCCTCCGAGTGCATGAGTGAGGAAGTACGTGGATTATCCTACGCCCTCCCCCTCCTCCCCTTCGACCCGATTTTCCCACGTCCACTCTACGCTATTGGCTCTATAACATCGTTTTAACTAGCTAAAGGTTATTGACCGTCTATGAATAAAGTCTTTAGTCGTTATTGCGAAAGAGGAGTAGGTGTATGAAGCGTATGTAAGAAAACACACATATTCAGATAATCCTAACGAGAATACTTTGATCCAATCTTCTGACTGCATTATCTGGGGCTTACGAGAAACGGATAGCGATCTCTTTAATATTTTAAATATTTTTTTACCGTGGGAGAACCACGCTTCGTCGTAACTGGGCCGGCTCAACCGGGGTGATACCAGGGCCTCACTGAAAACCGTCGTAAGTAAGGGTACCGAAAGCCCAATTCGGGGGAAAGGCGGGTTTAAAGGTTAGCTACGCTCTTGTGACTCCACTATTTTTGCTTGGACACCCGTGCAGTCGGTGGCAATCGATTACCATCAGATGATCCTCGTCTGCCACCAATTATATTAAAAAATAGCTAAAGTATTACAAACTCTTTTCCTATCACCATAAAACATTTTGTATCGGGGATTAAAAATAGTAAATATCCATCAAATCTATACATCGTTCGATGACGCCCTCTTGGTCTAGTGGTTTAAGTACCGGGCCGTGATCTCGGGGTCCTGGGTTCGATTCCCGAATCGAGCATAAAGTATATTTCGAATTTTTCGAACATAATTCTGGTTTGTGATCACCAATCCGCATTTGGCAAGCGTGGTGATTAAGCCTTACCCTTCTTAGACTAGAGACTAATCTCTAGAAACTAACTCTATGATGGAGGTCTTTGCCCTCGTGCCACCAGTGCGGCGCTGCGGAGGACTCGGCGCACCACACGTTGGTGGTGTGCCCGTCCTTCGACCAACAGCGATCAGCGCTGGTCGCGGAGGTCGGACATGGCCTTTCATTGCCCAGCATAGTTGAAGCTATGCTGGAAAATGAGAGGGCGTGGTCGGCCTTCGCCCACTTCTGCGAAGAAGTGGTGGCGCAGAAGGAGGCGGCGGAGCGGGAGCGCGAGATTAACCCCCTCGCAGGCCCGCTTCGAGCAAGGAGAGGACGAGTTCGGCGGAGAACTCTTCGTCCTCTCCGTGGAGGTGGCCAGCCGGCAACAGGGACGGGGGTCCATGGGCAGGGTCTTTTTTTTAAAAAAAAAAAGGTCTTTGCCTTGCAGTGGGACAGAATATAGCCAGATACTATACATCGTTATTTTTTTAAAATAAAATAAAATATTCGCTTGGCAATGATATAAGGAACAGCAGATATTTTTTGCTTATTTTGTTGATCTAACATGCTGAATGGACTTAATTCACGATACCTATAATGGGTTTTCGGGATGTAAACGATGAAAAATAACGGTGTATACAAACAATATTCGAACATATTACGATTTATTCACACGTGTCCAGCCATTTATCTCATAGCAAATGATACGAAAGACTATTACGTACTGTGACGGATAGTTCACGGTCCCGAACTCTGTCTGCGCGCGCGCTCCATTACTCGCCCGCCTCATTGCGCTGCCAGGGACAAGCTTACGAGAGCATCGATATTTCACGACATTGATAACGTTACATAATCCATTGATTGACGACTTCTGAGGAATTCGTAACCATGGAACTAGAAAACGCTTTTAGGGTGCTATGTATATGTTCGTTCGTAACCGTAGCGTGCCCACGCAATACTTTAGCACTGTTAAAACGCACTTACTGGGTGAATTATCACGCTCAGGCAAGCGGGGGGGGGAGCGCTTGGCTGTACAGACGGACAACGGACGAACAATCCCAAGTCAATGGACGGACTAGCATTAGTGATAAAAAAAAGCGAAGTACAGTCTAGTTTCACCAGTCACCTTTTAACTTTCTAGTGAGGGAGAAGATAGTTATGCGTACAAACGATAGAGGGAGCTCTTCAGTTCTCATACAAATTGTTAACGATACGCTTGTCCCGTATGGACAAGCGAAACTGCTTCTCGCTGGTTTTCTGTGAGGCCGTGGTATAACTCCGGTCGAGCCGGCCCATTCATGCCAAAGCGTGGCTGTCCCACGGTTCGCAAAAGATCGTGGGTTCGATTCCGACCCAAAGACTGTCGATAAAATTTTAAGTGCATTGTTTACTTAAGAATAAATTGCAAAAAATTACTATACCCGAAAAATTTATAGAAAAAAATTAATTCAAAATAATTTATTCTCGTTCTTTAGGGGCCAATTGTAGGCTTTGGATCCGCCTAGCGCTTACAAGATATCAATTCTACAGGACCGCTCCCTGTAACCTGTTGGAGCATGATGGATTGAAACAACATGTTTGTTATGAGTCGGGAATGACGGTGTTGATATGTTCGGGGAAATTTTTCATCACTTAGAGAAGTACAAAATTACTTTTCATGCCTTGGAAAATTTTGACTAACAAAATTTTACAATATCGCTTGAAAATTGCTTAAAAATGTTGAATATACGCGTTGATGAAAGATTATTGAGTCTGTGCGTTTGGAGTTATTTCGTTGTTTTTACCCGACTACGGCGAAGCTATAAGGAGGGTTATGGTTTTGACCTGTATTTATGGTTGTTCATTTGTTCCCTCATAACTTCTAAACTAGTTATCATATTGGAACAAATGAGGTGTCGTTAGAAGCGTCTTAATTGTCTTCTGGTTATAAGCGACATTACGTCACGTTGAATTGACTACAGCGCCCTCTAGGGGACTTACTGCCATACTCAGAGTCTTTGATTAAGTTAGTTGGCTACTTAACCCCCAGGCAGACCCCAAAGTTAAGTATAAGTATTTAATAAATAGTAGGTATAAGTGTTTGCCGAGAGGTTGTAACCTCGAAATTGTTTAAAATAGATCCGGTTTAGTAGCTAAAAATTAAAATCGATTGGCGTCGCTAGTGTACCCTACCCGTCGCCTTATGGAAGGAATAAGCTCTTTTCTTGAAGATCACCAGGTCGTATCTGTTCGGAAACGTCATCATTGGTAGCTGATTCCTTAGTTTTATTAAGCGCGTTTGCTAAAGATTCCAATTCCTATTGCACGGATGTAAATTTTTTGTGGGCCGTGCGTCTATATTTCAATTTGATCAACTTTCCCTTTAACTTTCTTCATTTCGGTTGTTCTAAAAACCATATGCGGTTCACTTTGTACTTGGAGTCGGCTCATATGTTATTCTTCAGATTTATCGCGCAAACATCAAACTTGGAGGCTTTTAGTTTGAATTTTGGGCTAAATAGTAATTTCTGAAATGCTCCAAAACCTTGTTGTGTAATTATTCACCATTTGACGGTGGAAGGTGGCAAACTTTTGCTCACTTGAAAACAACGTGGATATGTATTATGAATATGTAATTCGTTAAGTTCTTATTAGGTGCCCAAACCTAAACTTTGTCGAACAATGTTTTACGGAAACTTTCTTTATTAAGGCGACGGGTAGCCCTAACTAGCGACACCATTCGTTTTTAATTGTTAGCTACTAAACCGGATCTATTTCAAACAATTTCGGGGTTACAACCTCTCGGCAAACACTTATACTATTTATTAAATAACCATTCACAATTGTTGCGTGCGTTTTTGTACGTGAAAAATTGATTACCACCAAAAGCGGCCACTTTTAGCGTGAATCAATTTTTCGCTTACAAATGTTGGGTCCGCATTTGTGTATGGTTATTTAATTAATAGTATAAGTGTTTACCGAGAGGTTGTAACCCCCAAATTGTATTTAAATAGATCCGGTTAAGTAGCTAAAAATTAAAATCGATTGGCGTCGCTAGTGTGCCTAACCAGTCGCCTTAAAGAGTATCAAAGCTTTTAATTGATGCGTCTTCGTCTTGTTTCTTAAGAATCATTATAATCCTTATACTCGTTATGATATGGTGGGAGACCGCGTTACGATATGGTTTAACCGTAGAAGAGCCACGTTTCGGCATGAATGGGCCAGCTCGACCGGATTGATCACAGAAAACCGGCTTGAAGAAGCACTGTGCAAAAGCGAAACACACTGCGTGAGTGAGGGTACCGGAGACCCAATCCTGGTGAAAGGGGGCTTTAAAGGTCGGCAGCGCATTTGTGACTCCACTGGTGTCACAGGTGTCCATGGGCGGCGGCAATTGCTTACCATCAGGTGATCCGTCAGCTCGTCTGCCACCTATCACATATAAAAAAAGTTTTGTTTGTTATGGAATAAAAAGTATCTATCTAAAATGCAAGAAAATTTGCGTCAAGGTTCACCTGTCCTAGGCGTGTATACAAAAAATAATAATATTATCTTACGTATATACAAAAAATAATAATATTATCTTTCATTACTAATATGTGCCGTGTGGTCCCCGGCAGAGTAGAATAGGCCACCCTCACTCTTACCGAGGTGTCGTAAAAGGCGACTAAGGTAAAGCTGCTGGCATGATCATCAGCACCCAGAGAAGGAAAACTCTGCATTTATATCTAAACCCTCGCCAACCCGTCTGCCAAGCGTGGTGAGTATGGCAATTACCCCTCATGTGATTGAGGGAGGCCCGTGCCCCAGCAGTGGGGACTTGAATGGGCTGACGATGACTAATATGTATCTATTCAATATTTACAGGACGGTCAAAAAGTGTTTACCAGATTTGAAAGTTGATGATATCACACTTTTTGCACTAAAGTCAAAAATGCCATATCAAGTTACATATTACGTTTTTAAAATAAATATGAAAAAAGACACATAAAAAGGATTCAACACAGAAGAAGCTATAAAAACATAATTTCTTTGAAATGACATTTGTCATAAATTTTATTTGAAAGTCTTTTGAACTGTCAGCTGTCATATCATTAAAAAGATACCATATCTATGATCAATATTATGTAATAGACATATAGAACTTATCATCTACATGTGCGTGCGATTATAATCATTGAGAGCCGATTTCACCGTTGAAATTGAACGCGATCCACTCTAAAACGCGATCAATGTACATATGTTAAGATTGCACCGCCCTACACCTTCATCGGAAAGGTCCTCGAGTGGAGGCCACGTACAGGAAGTCGCAGCCGTGGCAGACCTCCTACAAGGTGGACCGACGATCTGGTGAAGATCGCGGGAATCCATTGGATGCGGGAGGCACAGGACCGATCTGTGTGGAGAACATTGGGGGAGGCCTATGTCCAGCAGTGGACGTCTATTGGCTGAAATGATGATGATGATGATGACACCTTCATAGTGTGTCTTTTACCTAAAGTTTGCCTTATGCTTGCCCAAGAGATTGTTCATAGGATAAGGCCGCCTTAGTCGTGCACCTCCTGTAATACCTAGTTTTAAGTTTTCCCACTGTTTAGTGTGCAAATATTTTTAGGAAAAAAAAAACCGCCTTCAAAAACCACGAACTAGAAAGTGTAAAATAATATTTTTAACGCTTCATTCACTTCAAATAACATTTTATAACAGTACACTCGAGAAAAGGTGTTAACGAAGTCGTGTATTTTTCGTATTTTTTTTTATACAAGGCGAATTGAGAACCTGCTCATTTTTTTTGAAGTCGGTTAATAAACGAAGATTCGTTTATTCATTCTTAGAAAATCCAATAGGTAGGTAAATGTTATATCTTTTGCAGGCTAATTTGTTTCCCAGAATAAAATAAGCTATAACATTTCCAATCTCATTACCTCAACAAAAATTGTGTTTCTTTTCTGGGCCATTAAAGGTCACATGCTACTAACAGAACTTTTGAAGCTTCAATTCCAGGTACAATTCCAAATCTAGGTGAAACGAAACGTGCTACACACAGCGCCTTTAAAATATTCAAAGGCTAAAAGATGCGAAATGCTCTCTCCTCGCTAACTAGTTCCACTTGTCCATTTAGTTCCACTTGTCCATTCATTCGTTCCGGGAGGGAGTGAATGAGCGAATGAGGGATTCAGGCCGATCTCCGTTACATTCAAATGTACGCTTTCCGAGGAAATTTCATTTCGTGACTTAGTAAAGGAAATGTGAGTTCAGGAATGCGAAGTACTTGGGTTATTCTATGAACTTAAAACATGCGATAAATGCAGAAAGTAACCGTATTAGCGTGCGATAGCCGGTTATTTTAAAAGCCCGCTTCGGAGCCGGAGTACGCTTGGACCACGATCAAGGATTTGCTAAATATGATTATTTTTAACCCCCGACGCAAAAACGATAGAGTGTTATAAGTTTGACGTGTCTGTGTGTGTGTCTATCTATGGCGTCATAGCTCCCGAACAAATGAACCGATTTTGATTTTGTTTTTTTTTTGTTTGAAATATGAATAAGGGGGGAGTGTTTTTAGCTATGTTGGATAAAAATCGATCCAAGATGGCCGACGTCACAAAGATATTGATTGTATGTTTTAACATAACTCCCACAATATGGGTATCATATAAAAGGGGCTTGAGTAGCAGAATATATTTATTGTAACAAATTTTAAATCCAAGATGGCCGTCGTCAGAAATTGACGAATAACCTATTTGTTTTTGTCGGGGGTTTTTTATACAAATAAGTGACTGTCATATCACCTCCACAACCATAAGGCAAGTAGGGTCCCTTTAGATTCAGGGATACCAGACCGATTGGGTCATGATTACACGTTTAGAAAATTAGTTTGTGAAACTGTTTGACAGGTGCAGTTTTCCTCGCGTTTTTCATCTTTACCGTGAAACCTGTGAAACCAATGCACATAGATTAGAAAAATCCAGAGATTCGAAGCTAGGACCTCGTGTTCGACACATTAGACACAGACCCCCTTAACTCGTGCCAGTTCCTTTTAACATTGCGTGTTGGAACGGGATGCCATGACCTTTAGTTCGGTAATATCTTTAGATCGCGATTTATAATAAGGTGGAGAGTGCTGGGTGATTTTATGTAGGTTTTAGTTTGGTAAACACCGTGCATTGTGGTATGGAGGGTTAAAAATTCTGCCGAAGCTGAGGGATATTCGATGAGTACAAGATTGAGTGACTTTGACTGACTTCGACCCTCGACTACAATTATATTACTTAGGTCCGTTTCGCACAATTTTTATCTAACAATAAATCTATGATATATCGCAGTCATATGCAGAGTTAAATAAAAATCCATTCTAGCAACTACTCATCCAACAGTCAACGCCTAATTCCAATGGTAAAAGGGAAACTCGCCCTATTAAAACTCGTCGCAGAATTTTTGCGGGCCACTGTTCTAACCTAACTTAACCAATATTTTTGGTTTTGTAGAGTGCAGTATGAATTACCGCCACAAAAATATTGATTGGGTTAGGTTAGAAAAAAAGCCAGTGGCCAGCAAAAAATCCTAAAATTCTGGGACGAGTTTAAATAGGGCGAGTTTCCCCTAGAGTTTGGCCGCCAATTTTGACAGAATAAGATACTAGAGAATTTAAAATGGCGTTATCATTGTCACAGCTGTTTTTGACTTTTGACATCTTTATAACCCTACTTAACAAAAATATCCTGGTGTCATTATAATGAATCACAAAACGATACATATTGTTTTTTGCCGGTTTATAATGTCATTTGTTCATTCACTCAGTATCTTCTACTTAGTTTGTGATTCACTCGTGAGACATGGTATAGGTAGGTAGCCTTATCCTCCGGAGCGCTATTCTCTTATTACTGTTATGTTGGTCGAGTCCGTCCTTATTACACTTCACATTGCCGAAGTTATCCTTATAGAAGAGGGTAGAGACAAATATTAATAAAATATGGCATAAAAATTACTACACTACGTTCGCTTTATCATGATATGGGTGACAGATGTCAAAATCTATACAGTTTTCACGTTTAGTCTCTTTCTAACATGTGACTTACGTATAACTCTGTCCTGCTGTCACCAATATCACGATAAATAAATAAATATTTCACAACATCACATACATTGATCTGTGGGATTCCAAAAAAAAAAAAAACTATATATATCTTTTGTAAATACATACTTATAATACATATAAAACACCCAGACCAATACAAACAGAGATGTTCATGCACACAAATGTTTGTATTGTGCGGGGATCGAACCCGCAACCCATGGACCAAAGTCAGCGTTCACTACCACTGTTCCAAACGGGTCGTCGGGTCGATAAAGCGACAGAAGTATAGAATTATTTTGAAATTACATGTCTATCCGTCGCGTCGTTCAAGATTCAACATGCATGCCAGATGGCAGAACATTTTGCTAAACATAAAATTTCAAAGGTAAAGAAAAAGGCGTGGAATCTGCACTAACTAGTTCCACTTGACCGTTCATTCGTTCCTGAGCGAATGAATAGGGAATCCGGGTCGAACCACGTTATATTCAAATATGCGGTTTTAGCGCAGCGAAATTATTTTGCGATGAGAATTTAAACTATCCCCATTTCCTATAATGAAATTATTTACGTTTATTCGGGCTTCGAATTTGCTGTGAGAATAGTTTGTTTGTTTTCTAAATAGATTGGAAAATTGTTAACCTAGTGGGTTATAATGTAGTAATAATTTTAATTCAATGCAGCAATTCAATAATTTGATAATACGAAATCTCAAATATCTTTTTGTATCGATAGATAGCCACTGGAAATTATTTGTAACTGGCTGTTGCCCACGGCTTCGCTCGCGTTAGAAAGAAACAAAAGATGGCCTAAGATATTCTCCATCCCTTGATCATATTCACTAAAAATCACGTGAATCCATAGCTCCATTTTGCCGTCCGTGAAAGACAGACAAACAGACAGACAGACACACACACTTTCCAATTTATAATATTAGGCTCTTGTGTCTGATATTCATAACACAGATACCTACGTAGTTCATAAACATTCATTTCATAATTTTACATGTGTCCACATGTAAAATGATACTATGAATGTTTTTATTTGAGATTTGATGTATTCAACAAACGGTACCGCCAATTAAAGCTTGATAGCAACCGCTACGTTTCAGTAAGCCGGAAAAAAATCGTTTGTACTGATAGATAGATAGATAGACAAATACATAGATAGATAAAACATTTCATCATCATCATCGTCAGCCCATTTAAGTCCCCACTGCTGGGGCACGGGCCTCCCTCAATCACATGAGGGGTAATTGCCATACTCAACACGCTTGGCAGACGGGTTGGCGAGGGTTTTGATACAAATGCAGAGTTTTCCTTCTCTGGGTGCTGATGATCATGCCAGCAGCTTTACCTTAGTCGCCTTTTACGACACCTCGGTAAGAGCGAGGGTGGCCTATTCTACTCTGCCGGGGACCACACGGCGTATAAAACATTTATTCACTGAAAATACGACACACCACATTTTACAGATAAGAACGGACACTGCGCTATGCGAGAGCGTAGGGATTAGCTTCGCCCACCCCGCTGCGTGTGCAAGCGATTATCGAATAGCGGTGGTACACCGAAATATTCATCGACTATACACGTCCTGGCTATGTTTTACCGCCACAAAGTCGACCTTCCCATGGTCTGCGGAGCGCGGGGGCTGGAGTGCGCTTGACCAATTTTTTTTTAATTATGGCAGCCAAACGAGAAGACGGTTCACCTGATGGTAAGTGAATTACCGTCGCCCATTGATATCTGCGACACACGGGGCATCACAGATGCGTTGCCGGCTCTTAAGGGAGGAATAAGTTCTTCTCTTGATGATCACCAGGTCGTATCTGTTACACCGGCGCTGGTACACCGGAATATTCATCGCTAATACACGACCTAGCTATGTTTTACCGCCACAAAGTCGACCTTCCCATGGTCTGCGGAACGCGGGGGCTGGAGTGCGCTTGACCAATTTTTTTTTACATTATGTTAGACAAACGTGTAGACGGTTCACCTGATGGTAAGTGAATTACCGCCGCCCATGGAAATCTGCGACACACGGGACAGATGCGTTGCCGGCTCTTAAGGGAGGAATAAGCTCTTTTCTAGAAGATCACCAGGTCGTATCTGTTCGGAAACACCAGCGTTGGTAGCTGATTCCAGAGTTTACTACGCGTGGTAGGAAGTGGCGTGAAAAGCGCACTGTGGTGGATAAAATCCATCCAAGTGATGTGGGTGTAATTTGGAATTCTGGCGTGGTGTACGATGGGGAAAATTTGCAGCTGGAATAAGCCTTAATAATTAGCCTTAAAGAAATTCTTTTAAATTTAGCCTGGAATAAATTGACCTATTGAAAAAGTTTATTTTCTCTTTGGGCCAATCAGCGGGGGACGGAGTATGCTTGACCTACCGTGAAAGTTCTCTTTGGAGCTCGTGCAGTTCTAGCTGTCTTTATGGTGTGTGACGGCGACGGTTGACATCCGACTGATCGCTTGACCCAATCAGAGGGCCTTTTTTGATTTTTTTGGTTTCGCAGGGGGAACGCCGCCGGCTCAAGAGATGAGCCGATTACTTTATGCATACCAGGCCACCGGCCGGGTTATGTGGGGCTCTCCATTGGCGGGGGGCTTCTCCCAAAGAGAAGTCAGGTAAAGGCATACCCACTAAACCCCATGCGGTTCTCCCTTATCGCCCATATTGGGGAATATCATGGTGATACAGCCAAAGCCTCCCTCTACGATATTCCCCGGGTGGATGTCCGCCTGTACGGCGGACTAGGCGGTTCCTCCCCCGGACGTGCCGGGGGAGGGGATAGGGATCGGGAGAACTGAGCCGTCGCTATCGGGTAGCAGAGGGAGCCTGTATAATGCTGGTGCTGGTGCCCCCGTACCACGCACCAGCCGGCTCCCTCCGTGGAGAGGGGGGAGACGCGCATCTGCTCGGCGTCTCCTCCCCCTCCTCACCCTTTGGATCGCGCTAGCGAGGGGATTTCGCTCTCGCTCGCGCTCCGATTCGTCTTCGCTACCATGACGTGCTCGCAGAAGGCAGCGAAGGCCTTCCAGGCCCATCGCTCGCTAGTATAGCTCTCGTTAAACTAGGGAGGGAGAGGTCCTGGCCGACCTCCACTACCAGCGCCAGACGCTGCGGGTCCCACGGCACCAATCAAATGGCACACGTTATGACTGAAACGGATTTTCACACGCGCTGTATGTCTTCTTTGTTTGGATGCGACAAGTAGATTCTCCTTCGTTACGGGACGGCTTTAAATTAAACCAACAGAAAATAATAAACTTTTTGGATTGATCGTGAGCACTCCGCGCCCCCGCGTCCTGCAAACCACGGGAAAGTCGACTTAGTGACGGTAGAAGAGTTATACTAAACCTACCTAAAACAACCGAAAGGTGATTTTCAAGCACTGGTAACAAATACCTCAAATCTTTTGAAGCTTAAAATCATCATCATCATCATCAGCCCATTTAAGACCCCACTGCTGGGACACGGGCCTCCCTCAATCACATGAGGGGTAATTGCCAGACTCACCACGCTTGGCAGACGGGTTGGCGAGGGTTTTGATTAAATGCAGAGTTTTCCTTCTCTGAGTGCTGATGATCATGCCAGCAGCTTTACCTTAGTCGCCTTTTACGACACCTCGGTAAGAGTGAGGGTGGCCTATTCTACTGTGCCGGTACCACACGGCAAAAGCTTAAAATACAAAGCTGATATTTCGTCAGCTCAGATCTGTACTCTCCTGCCCACAGATTACGGAATGATCTATAATTCAGTATTAGCCGTATTGAAATTCCAATCTCGCAGAAAACGAGTTTGACGCGGCTTATGCTGAAGCCCAAAATGACGTAAGCCGATGAGCCGGCGAAATTTACTACAACCTCTGGGGGTGACTAGTTGTTACATAGTTTTGGGGATATTTTATGATTTTAATTAAGTTTGTTTGTTATGTGCCCAATAAAGTTATTATTCATTCATTCATTCATTCATAGTGAGGATACACTATTTTTATAACTAACTAACTAGGTTGGCGCAGTGACCCATAGTAAGTGTGGGTCTCCGATATTATGAGCCTCCATCTCGGTCAGTCTCGCGCCACTTCCTGCTAGTCCCCACCCAGTATCCGCGCAGATCCTCATCGACCTCATGTTTCCAGCGGTATCTTGGACGGCCGACTGGCCTAAATAAAAAATAAATAAATATAAATATTTTTTTATAAAGAAACGGTGCTTATACACCGTTATTTGAAAATAAACAGCTGTTCCATACAAAATGGAATATCCATCTAGCAATAATGTATGGTAAGCCGTGTGGTCCCGGCAGAGTAGAATAGGCCACCCTCACTCTTACCGAGGTGTCGTAAAAGGCGACTAAGGTAAAGCTGCTGGCATGATCATCAGCTTTCCAGAGAAGGAAAACTGAGCATTTATATCAAAACCCTCGCCAACCCGTCTGCCAAGCGTGGTGAGTATGGAAATTACCCCTCATGTGATTGAGGGAGGCCCGTGCCCCAGCAGTGGGGGCTTAAATGGGCTGATGATGATGATGATGAATAATGTATGGAACAGCTGATTTTTTTCGGATTGTATTGTTGATCTAACATGCTGGACATTATTCGCGATACCTATTATGAGATTATCGGGATGTAAACGATAAAAAATAAAGGTGTATATTGTCACTGATATACGGCCCTCAATTTCGTGCACCTAAGCAGGCTCTTGATTGAAATTATCAACTGTACGTCTAGATGTACAGTTTTAATATCATTATCGAGCAAAATATTTCATTAAAAAAAGCATGTTTAAATGCAAAGAAAGGCTTATTGTTGGTGATTTAAATTTACTGGAAAATCTTCAATTGGTCATAAGTAGTGACTTGTGATCTTTACTATATAACTCACAAATTACCAAGATTACCAAAGCCTGGGGGTCTAATTTCAAGTTACCACGTACGATCGTTCGATCGAGCCGACAGTCAATCAATTGTAGTTTAGTTTGGCAATTTGAAATACCATCGTATGGGACACTTTCGTACGGATCCGACCATAGACTCTCGTGAATGAATGATATTCGCGATGATAGTGTCGCCGAAAGACCCACATCAAATAAAACCAATTGAATTGATTTTATTTATAATTAACAATATTTTTTTAAAGAATAAAAGATATTTGAATTTTTAAATTAAAGGACTATTGTTTAATGTGTTTGAAAGAAAGATTTTAAATAATAAAAACATTAAAATGTTAAAATATTTTTAAAAATCTGACAGCTTGTTATTTTTCTACATCATAGCCCATATAGTTATCTGTGGCCATCTGTGAAACGTTAGAAAAAAACTTTTAAATTATTGACATAAAGTATGTACGTACGATAAATATGCAATCTCAATACATAATTTAAAATATTGTAAAATTGTTTGAAAGCGTATGTACATTAGTATTATGCTTATATACAAGTTCTATAGTTATCTAAAGACTCTACTTTCTTAAGTAAAATCAAGTATAAGTTAGGTTAGTCGCATAATCCTACCTAAATAAGTTTATTTGTTATTAATTTTACTCTGCCGGGGACCACTCGGCCACGGAGTAGAATAGGCCATCCTCACTCTTACCGAGGTGTCGTAAAAGGCCAATAAGGTAAAGCTGCTGGCATGACCATCAGCACCCAGACATGGAAAACTGCATTTATATCAAAACCCTCGCCAACCCGTCTGGCAAGCGTGGTGAGTATGGCAATTACCCCTCATGTGATTGAGGAAGGCCCGTGCCCCAGCAGTGGGGACTTAAATGGGCTGATGATGATGACTATTCCAATTTACACTTTAGAAAGAACAACTTTAAAACATCATTTCTATAATTTAACCATTTGTAATTAAATATTTCAGTAAACAAGACATCAAAGTTCTCCATTGGACCAAACTGTAATAGAAAGCTGAGCTAGAATGACTGTTGGAGAAAAGTTGAAAAAGTGAACATCTCACCGGAGGTAATCAAAATAACAAAAAATTATTTAACTGAATCTATAATATCTGTGCTATAACTAATTTCCTTACTGAAAGAAAAAAACATTAAGATAAAGATAATATAATTGTTTGAAACATGTATACAAAAGTGTAATCCTTATAAATAAATATTTCACAACATCACATACTTTGGTCTGACTCCGAGATAGGTACCTCAAGCACCTGTGTTACGGATATCAGAATCAACAGTGGGATTACAAATATATGCATATAATACTTTTCTTTAATAAATACATACTAATAATACATAGAAAACACCCAGACCAATACAAACAGACATGTTCATGCACACAAATGTTTGTACTGTGCGGGGATTGAACCCGCAACCCTTGGAACAAAGGCAGCATTCACTACCGTTCCAAATGGGTTGTCAAATCCTTGCAGTGTTATTCTTGGTTGGTGGTCCAGAACCATGATTTTGGAGGCCAGTGTACCGTGAGCCATGATCGAGGATTTGGCGAGTCTGGCAATTACTATGAAGGGACTGCCGTCTGACCTTAACAACCCTTAGACGGGGGAACCACACCAAATTAATCATGGTTACATGTTACAGAAACTTATTCAAGTAATCTTAAGTGCATATGGAGCTCGTTGGTAGAAATATGCATTTGAGTTTATTTTTTACATTATTTCCAATCTAAAATTAAATAGCTTGTTTTTATTTACTTAATAAGTATGATTGTAATCGAAATACCTATGTACCTACCAACAGTTTTTTGTATGAGAGAGCAATAAAAATACTTTTATTATTAGGTATTTATTTATTTTATTTAAAACTCCTTTATGATTATTGCAGAATATCTACCAGCATTGCACAGATCTCCACTAGAAGAAACATACCCAGTTCCAGTACTCCGGGCTTCATTTTTAAACGAAGTTAATTATTTGCTGAAAATAGTTTGTTATAATTCAACTGATAAGTACCTATGGACAAGCATCATTCATCCATCATTTATTATGTAAATGAAGTAAAGTATCAGCTTAATTATTCCCTTTGTAGGGCTAAGACCCCCATCATAGAAATCAAGTCATCGCTACTATGATGGGATTAGGCTTAATCATCACTCTTGCCAAATGCGGATTAGTGATCACAAACCCGAACTATGTTCGGAAAATTCAAAACATACCTTTGCTCGACCCGGAAATCGAACCCATGACCCCGAGATCATGGCCACAGGGCCATCGTCAGAACCGTCTTAAACCATTAGACAATGGGGCGTTGTTTTATTTGTAAATAGTTAAAGGTTATTAATTAATACTAAGTGGGTGTGTGAAGATAGATAGATAGACATCCTTTATTGCACAGAAAGAATACAAAATATGTGTGTGTACATAGTTTCTTCTTAAAATAGGATAACATTATTGTATCTTTTATTATTTATTTTAATAAATGATTCCATCACATGTACTTTGTTGTTTTTTTCATTCCTTATGTACTGCTCTCCTGTTAATTAGTATGTTAATCGCATGAGTGTTAACAGGGCTTTTGGAACAGTGGTAGTGAACGATGGCTTTGGTTCAAGGGTTGCTGGTTCGATCCCCATACAGTACAAACATTTGTGTGCATGTACATGTCTGTTTGTATTGGTCTGGGTGTTTTCTATGTATTAGTATGTTTTTACAAAAGAAAAGTATTGTATGTATATATTTGTAATCCCACTGTGGACTATGATATCCGTAACACGGGTGCTTGAGCTACCTGTCTCGGAGTCAGATCAATGTACATATGTGATGTTGTGAAATATTCTATGGGATATATTGAAATTCACTAACTAATAGTGGAGCAAATGTATTAAACCAGTTAAACATAAGTTTAACTGGTTGGTACTGTGTAATCTTTAATGGATATCCAAAATTACCCCAAAATTGTAAAATTTATAAGTAGATAACTAGGTATACTTAGTTATGTAGGAACCTAACACAAAGGTAAGTAGGTAGGTATACCTACTTTTTAAGGAAAGAGAAAACTTATTACGTATACTTGTAATGTAGACAAAGTAGGAACTTAGGCAAAATTATTGCCTCTTGTAATACATAATTGAGGCTTGCAAATGGTTAAAACCCTCAAAATGTATTTCACTTTGTACTTTGGTGGATTAATACCTAATTGAGTCAAAAGCCTATATAAATAATACCTAATTAAACCAACAAAAGTTTCAAACTTTTGAACTGATAAGATTAAGTTTGAAGAATACAATGTACTTAGTCGCAGAAATAGACTAATTACTTAGTGAATCTAGTTTATCTATAAGAAGCCTACACCACTAGGTAGGTACTTAGTATACTTACTTACTTAAATCTGCATAAATCATTGAACTATACCATACATATTCTCACTGGCATAAATCTACAAAAATTCTCAGTAAGTAGGTAAATAGGCACTTAATGTAAATTAATTTACATATTTAAACGTAAGTACTGAGATTCATACATTAAAACTTTGATTAAGCATTAAAAGTACCTAAGTACTCTATGTATTCATAATCATCTATATAGGTATAGCAATTTCAACATTTTATACCAAGAAACTCCGCTTTAAAACTAATCTTTATTGATATGTAAGTCATTGGACCTTATTTACAAAGACATAAAGATCCTTTTTTAATACACCATAAATCCATTCAACCGAACCAAAACACCTTTCGAGCTATCGTGAATTTTGACATAAAGACGCGAGACAAGAAATGTCAAATTCGATATTTTGGTTGAGCATTGTAGTCTTCAAATTAGGGTTTGAGGCGAGATGTGTCAAAAGAGTTTCGGTTGAGTTCAAACGACGCAATGTTCACTTCAAATTAGGAAACGTCGTCAAATACGTTTGGTTGAGTCTCAAAGTTAACTTCAAATTAGACCCCCTGGTTACCGTACTCAGCCCGTATCATGCCCCTAATGCTATTACACGCCGTCACAACATAATTGTGCCGCGTACACCGCTGTCTTTGTCCCGCCCGCGCCCGCGCCCTAACAACATTTGCGCACAAAGCCCGCCTATGACTTCACACTTGCGACCTGATTACGACCATGGCTAATTAGCCAACCATTGTTTGTAGTAACATATTTATTGTTTCGCGAGATGAATAATTCATAATTGCAATTAATATAATCTACAAGTCAAAGCTAGAGCCATAACAATGAGTTAAAGTGCCGTAGTTAGCATGGAATATTTTTTAATTATACACTAGTAATAAATTTCACTGCCATTCGCGAATGTTACTTTTTATAGTTTTTTAAATTTTCGCGTTGCATTATAACTATAATTAATCAAGACGGGATTTAACACGATACTTTCAATCATGAGGATGGATTTAAAATATAAATAAATATTTCACAACATCACATACATTGATCTGACTCCGAGATAGGTAGCTCAAGTACCTGTGTTACGGATATCAGAATCAACAGCGGAATTACAAATATATAGATATAATACTTTTCTTTTGTAAATACATACTTATAGTACATACAAACACCCAGACCCATACAAACAGACATGTTTATACACACAAATGTTTGTACTGTGCGGGGATCGAACCCGCAACCCTTGGACCAAAGGCAGCGTTCACTACCACTGACCCAAACGGGTCGTCAAATCATCAACACGGAATCCAGTAATTAACAAGTGCAAACCCCGTGCTGCAAACAAACACCGATACTGTTAGTCTAGTGTGTCGGAGTAGCTGACAGTTGAGGAGTGACTTTTCAAAAGGGCTTATTTCTCATTTAAATTATTTTTTTATTTTTGATGCAGTTCGGTTCTAATACTATGTTCTTAATATTTTTCAATTAAAGTTTGGTTCAAAACGGCATTTTTCCTCTAGAAAATCGACTAAGAAACCAGCAGTCCACGTCGAAAGTGCTTATATCCACATCGTTTTCCTTCGAATAATCCTCTGATATATTCCTTTTCAAAACTTCTTAATTCTCTAGGTGATTGTTTCTTTTAAAATATTTACGGAACATAAGGGCTTAAATTATACTATTTTTACCGCTGTTTTTTTTCTATGATTTTTAACCTTGTAAGTTTTTGAACGAATTCATCAACTTGGCTGTTATGACTTATTACGACCTTGCCAACATCTGTTGAGTTAAATAAAAAAAGCAACTGTCATTTTGGACGAGCTGTCAATGTCTAAAATAAAAAAAATCTCGTGTTCGCGGTTTCATTACTACATAATTGCGTCGTTCGTTGTTGTTTATTTAAAAATAAAGCAAAAAGGTCAAATAAAGTGAAAAATTGAATTATGGCGGAAAAAAACTGTCGGAGAACTAAATACGGGTGGTCGAAAATCTAAGTCTCACCCTAAGAGTCGTAAAAGAAATCGTAAGTACTTTTGCATTGACCCTACTCATATTACAGACAAATTTTATTATTATTTTATATTTATGTTATTATTTGTTGTTTTAGGTATACTGACGATGATCCTCTTGGATTAAAGTTTAAAGTACCATGCAAACACAGTGAAAAGAGTAAGTTTAAGTGCTTGTCTATCAACATGCAAATGGTATTGAAGAACCGTAATGCATTTTTCTCCAAAGAAAGCAAAGTAAATCAAGATATTTACTTGTCGAGATTATGCCATTCATATGAACCTTTAAACACAACAAAACCCAAGAAGAATGTGAAGTCTCGGAAAGTAAGCTGTTCATACAATTTGTTTGTAAAGAAAAACAAAGTGAAAACTGTATGTAAGAAGATGTTTTGTGCAGTCTTTTCTGTATCTGAAAAACGACTAAATAATATTAATAAACAGACAGTACAAGGAAATATTCCTAAGGAAAACCGTGGAGGGGACCGCAAGTTTCAAAAATATGTAAACAAAAAGGAAGCATTGAGGCAATTTCTAAACAGCCTTCCTGCCAAGGAAAGCCATTATGGTAGACAAAAATCTAAAAGAATTTACTTAAGTTCGGAATTGAACTGTAAAAAATTGTTAAAATTTTATAATGATTCTGTAGCACCTGAGTTACAAGTGAAAAAAACATTATTTTACACTGTTTTTCATAAAGAATATAATATTGGATTTTCAAGCCCTTCATCGGATGCTTGCAGTGTATGTTTGCTTTGGGCATATAAAATAAAAATGGAAAAGGATCCTGCTAAGAAACAAGTCCTTATGACTGAACTTAGAGTACATAAACTAAGGAGTAAAGCTTTCTATAATCATATGAAGGAGGATGTACCAAATGCTGTTTCGCTTTGTTTCGATTTGCAGCAGGTTCTACCTTTACCAAGAACCCCAATACAAGATGCCTTTTATTCTAGGCAGATTAGTGTGTACAATTTTTGTATTGTATATTTAGATTCAAAAAACCCTTGTTTTTACTCTTGGGATGAAACAATTGGTAAAAGAGGTTCTACGGAAATTGCATCTGCACTCTATCACTACTTGTCATCCATGAATTTTGAAAACCATGTAGAAATAATACGTTTATTTTGTGATGGTTGCGGAGGACAAAATAAAAATAATCATGTCCTCCAGACACTGATACAATGGCTGTTTTCTAAGTCTCCTTTACATGTTAAAGCCATCCATCTGTATTTCCCTGTTCGCGGACATAGCTTTTTGCCTGCGGATAGGGTGTTTGGACGGTTAGAAAAAGAAATCCGCAAAGAAACTATTATTACTACAAGGGATGGCTATGACAACATTTTGAAAAGGCACGGTAATTTAAAATTATTGAGACAAGATTGGCAGCTGCTTGATATAAAAGACCTAAAAGAAAATTTTAATAATCTAGAGGGGTTACAAAAAATGAAAAGAATAAAGATAGAAAAGAAAATTAAAAGAGGAAAGGTCATAGGTTGTAACATTAAAGCTTTTGTTAACTACAGATTTGAGTGTAATGAAGATGTTCAAACACTGTTAAAACAAGGAAAAAGAATACCATCAGAAATACCTACAGCTGTAATTGAGAACAAGGAACTATCAGAAAATAAGAAAAAGGATGTAAATAATTTACTCACCAAACAATTTGGAAACCAGTGGACTGATATACAGGAATTAGCTTGGTATAAAAATATTGTAAAGAGCTGCAGACCTGCCTCTAATACAGACTCAGAAAATCCAGATGAATCTCTGTGCGATTGCCTTGACCATGATGTAGGGGAACTTCGCATTTAGCTTACTGTACTAACTGTTTAATTATTTTTCTAATAGTAGGACTTAATAAAGAGTTTACAATTACAAAAGAATTTTATTGGTACAGATCAAAACAGCTTATTTCCAAAAAGTTTCTTATCAGAATGGCTTATTTCCAACAAGTACATAACAAAACAGCTTAATTCTGAAAGTCCCTGCCAAAAGTGCTTATTTCCAAAATATTGAGTTATATATATGTGTATGTATGTGAGGAAGAAACTGTAAAAAAAATGCTATAATAATGAGGTCAACTTGTTGTAAAATATGGTATTTAAATTCAAAATCTATTTAGTAATTAAACGATTTATCTGAGTTTTTTTCATTTTCTGAAATTATGGTTAATGAAAAAATAAGCCCTTTTGAAAAGTCACTCCTCAGTTAATTTAGTGGCGAATTAATATCGGAAAATGTGAGGGTGAACGAAGATTCACAGCCCGGCCCCAGCAGACGGCGCCGTGCTCCGCCAGTCCGCTCCTGACCACGGCTGCTATAACGTAGCCGAAACGTCGAGCAAAAAATATGATTACACAATGTTGTATCACATAATAAATATCGTGTTAAATCCCGTCTTGATTAAGTATAGTTACATATTTAGTTTTGAATATTAATAATTTTACGGCCTGTTGGTCTAGTGGTTTAAGTACCCGGGCCGTGATGAGTACATTGCCCAGTGGCGGCCCAGAAGCACCCGGGTGCAATTATTTACCTGGCGCCCTCTGTAACAGGGAGGATACCGGAGGCCCAATCCGGGGGAAAGGGGGGTATAAAGGTTGGCAGCGCATTTGGGACTCCACTGGTGTCACGGGTGTCCATGGACGGCGGCAATTGCTTACCATCAGGTGATCCGTCTGCTCGTCAGCCACCTATCACAAAAAAATACTACTTTTAAAATTATTTAAGTATAATAACTCACTTGGCTTTTCACTCCGTCGGCTCAGCCACCCAAATAGAGTCTTGGCCTCCGAAACCAGAGATCGCCACTTCGGTCGATCCTTGGCTATTCTTGCCAGTTATTATTATTTTTAATATGAAGATAATTTGCCAATGTCAAGTAACTTATTGAGAATAAGTAGGTAGTCAACAGTCGAAGTCAGTTAAAGTCACAGTCACTCAATAAAACGCCGCGGTGTTTTTACGTTTCATCGACCTACGGAATCATCGGATATCACTCTAAAAGCAATCGCGGGTTTTGAGACCCTATTAGGTCCAAGCAAGTTGTCACTAGACAACTAACTCTAACTAACACAATAGCAGTGTTAAAAACGATTCTCATTATTAGGATCACTTTTCCGCACTTCACTGCACAAATAACCAAATGTGTACACTAAAAACCACTAGACAATAATTAAAAACCATTGAATTGCATCAGCCCACGCGGCTTGTTTTAGCCCTACCCGCCGAATCCTTTGCCTGTTATAGACCAGGAGCATGCGCAGATCAGTCTCGAAAATTATGATAAGTTTTAAAAATCACTGTGTATTAACAGTGTGCTTAGTTTTAATGTCATAACTCAAATAGCCCTCCCGAGCCATCAAGACATGGAATGCCCTCCCAGCTCATGTGTTTCCTCCTTCATACAATCCGGGGTCTTTTAGGCGGGGCGTGAAGCGGCATCTTAGCAAGCCATCAGGGTGAGGATGGCAGACACAATGGGTACTTTGTTAGTTATTTTGTGCCTGTCAGCCTCATATTTGGATTTCACGGCCGCTAACTATCAGGCGGAGTGAGGTCATCCTGATTGGCTTTTCAATAAAAAAAAATATAGGTACACTTCATTTCAAATTAAGTGGGCAGGATCCGATTGAGAAAAACTAATTAATAAGTATGGAAAAAAATGTACGAAAACAGAGAAAAGAAGTCATTTTCACAGCCAATAGCAAAAAACTCAGAATAAACTTTGATCCTGCAAAGTTGAAATTGCGAGAGTTCGACGTTACGTGGATTTATCTGATTTTTGCTTTGCAGAGTTCACTAACTTGAAATTGGAATAAAGAAAATGTTGGTCTTGGTGGCGCTTGTGAAACTTTTAACGTGGAATGTGCGTCTACTGTAGAGAAAGTCGTAGGCTCTGATCCGACAACATACCTCTGTAAGCAAACGCAGTAGGTACATTATTGGCCAGTATGGCCGTCCCAACGGAGGTGATTCCTGTCATGCTTACCATCAGACTGAGGAGAGACAATATACTATGTCACTATTAATAAAATTAAATTGAAAATTTAAAAAACCCCCGACACAACTAAAGCTCTTTCATTTGATACCTATATTGAGGCAGTTGGAACAACAAATAAGTTATTCGTCATTTTCTGACGGCGGCCATCTTGGATTAGACATTTTTCACAATTAATATATTCTGCTACTCAAGCCCTTTTATATGATACCCATATTGTGGGAGTTGTGTTAAATCATAAAATCCAAATCTATGTGACGGCGGCCATCTTGGATCGATTTTTATCAAACATAGCTAAGAACACTCCCTTCTTATTCATCTTTCAAACAAAAAAACTAAATAAAAATCGGTTCATTTGTTCGGGAGCTACGATGCCATAGACATACACACAGACACACACAGACACATCAAACTTATAACACTCCGTCGATCTTGCGTCAGGGATTCGGGTCTCTTTTTAAAATAGCCTGCAACACATTCGAGATCTCTCTGATTTCGCGGATGTCCATGGGCGGCGTTGTTTACTTTCCATTAGGTGACTCGCTTGCTCGTTTCTCGCCTCTAGCATAATTATTCCAGACAACCTTTGGGTATTCGTAATGTTTTTTTTTATTTTAAGTTGTATTTTGTTTTTGTATGAATATTTATCTATCTATCTACTCCTCATCTGAGCGTGTAATTCCTAGTTGCATCCAAAGATGTCGCCACAGAGCCAGGGGTACGCTTGGACCATGATCCAGGATTCGGGAAGTCTGGTAATTATCAACGAAGCGACTGCCGTCTGACCTTAGCAACCCATAGACAAGGAGCCAGACAAACTACATCATGGTTACATAGCCACCCCTGTAGGCATCTACAATTTTGAGAAACTATACGAGACGTGCAGGTTTCCTCACGATGTTTTCCCTCACCACCAAGCTAATGGTAGAAATATGCGCAACGAAACACAGCTAGGCAGGTACTTAAACAGGGTTTTAAGCGTTTACATTACTTAAACAGGTTGTTCGCAAAATAGTGCAATTTACGGCGTTATCCCATTTTAGTGTTAAATAAATAAGATTTTTTCTATCTAGTCCCAATTTATTAGCTATTCCATTAAGAATAAAAAATCAATATTTTTTTACGAATTTTACGAAATTCAACTGAAAACCTACTAGGTAACCTACACAGAAGACCAGCGTGAAGCAGCGCCTGCGCTGTGTTTCGCCGTGTGAGTGAGGTTACTGGAGGCCCAATGGGGGAAGGGGAAAATGTTGGCAGCGCACTTGCGACTCCACTGGTGTTGCGGGTGTCCATGGGCGGCGGAATTGCTTACCATCAGGTGATCCGTCTGCTCGTCTGCCACCTCTCATAAAAAAAAAGGTAATGTCATCATGACCCATGTGGGATGGGGTTAGGAATAATAGCCAGGGATTCGGGAATAAGTATTTCTACTTATACTCTCAAAGTCGTCTTACACGTCTTTACATCGTCGGCCATTCGTCTTCTATCTCACTCTACCATATCATTCTAATTCAAACATCGATCTCTTACACGTTCCTTGCCATGCATCTACCGATCACCAATCCCACACCCATATTATCATTAGCTCACGCGCCGTACCTCACACTATTTAATGTGACATCCTGTATGTATAAAGATAAGATAAGACAAAAATTCTTTATTCAATTTAGGTCTACACAGAACACTTATGAATGTCAAAATAGGTACATAATATCTACCGCTGGTTCGGAATGTCGATTTCTACTGAGAAGACACCAGCAAGAAACTCAGTAGTTACTCATTTTCAAATATTGATGATGTTACAGAGTTTCAATTGAGAAGAGAAAAAAAATACAATTATGAAAGTTAATAGACTACTATGAATAACAACTCAAAGATTAATCAATTAACATGACCAAGAATCCTTATCATTTAAAAAGTCTTGTAGGTTTAGGTTTAAAGACATTTATTCTCATAAAGACATATAATACGCCACTTACATGAGAACATAAATACAGTAACAATTTAAAACATCCGCTGTCGTACATTCAGACCATTTTAAGAAGTACCATTAAAATACAACAAAGTTAGCAATGAGATAAAATCACAACAAAACAGTTCCACAATCACCACATACATACCTAATTAATTATATTTTTATTGCATAAGTGGTATGGTAATACTACCAAAACTCAACTATGTGTTTGGCAAGTCGCTTTTTAAATAGATAGAACGAGTCAACATTTTTAATTTGCGAGGGTATTGTATTAAAAATGCGCGCGCCTTCGTAGGTAACTGAGGTTTGTCCGTATCTCGTTCGAGTATTAAGCAGGACAATAAAGCTTCCCCCCCCCAGCTTGACTGGGGGAGGCAGTGTCGGGCCCGCAGTGTAAGTGGGCCCTCCGCCTGGGGAGGGACGTGAAGTAAGGTTCTTTAACCCGTACTCATGTCCCCTCCCCACTCTGGCCATGAGGGAGCGTCGCTGGGGTTTAGTCGGTATGCCTCTGGCCGGCTTCTCGCTAGGAGAAGCCCCCGCCAGAGGAGAGCCCGACATAACCCGCCTGCCCCCCGGCAAGAGGGTATGCATAAGGAGGCATTCCACAGACGTCAAATCGCCAGCTCGTATTTAAAAATCTAATTTTATTAAAAATTAAGTGTTATTATTGTAATAAACAAAGTGATTCGCCATAAAATACCTGAAAACATTACGGATAATTGTTAGCAAGTCTCCGCTGACAATATTTACCTGGATAACTTATTATGACCATCCGACGGTCAGTGTCGTTGCAGAAAATTTGAACCGACAACGGATAAACCGGGGGAGTATTGATTTTTTAAATATTGTGTTAATTCAAGAACCTATCCAATCCAACACCGTTGTAATTCACCCAATACAGTATTTAATTCGAGGTTATTTATCTATCTTACCTACATCAGATACCTACTTAGTACCTATAAAACGACTAACACTACACTAACACTGACACTTTATCTCTTATTAGCCTCTGCAATAATAATACAATTCGCTAAACCCGACATTATCGGAACAAGACGGTTCTCCATAAAGAGATTTGTCAAATTCCATAACACCGACCTGGTTTTCTGTCTCCCTTTACTTGTAATCAAATAAAGTGGATGATTAAACACCTGACCACGAACACTAACAAATACCACTTACTATCTTTGGTTTGCTTTGAACATTGTAATGAGAGATAATCTGTTACCCACAAAAAATAATATCTCCACACATTAGTTATATGTATGTTATGTTATTTGAGTAACTAGTTCATTATTTTATTAATAACAATAATTTTAGTCCACCATTAATCTTAAAAAACCTAATAAATACTTCTTTCACTTTATAATAATATTTAAATTGTAGGTACCTACATTGACCTACTTAAATCAGCTGCTTGCTGAAAGAATTTGTACCTACCTATAAATATTTGTGTTATAGGTCAAATACTCTTTTTTTAACCGGTTCAAACATTTGTTGTACACTTAATTGTAAATAATTCCAGGTATGTCGGGTAGTGGAGCTTACCCTAAGAAGATGACTCGGAAGGCACTTCCCAAGAATTAGAATTTAAGTTAAAAAGGGCCCTTGAGGAATAAAAGAGCTTAGGGAGGACAACACCCAAATCCTCAAAGAACGGGACGACAATGAAGAGGAATCTCTTAAAATTATAAACAACAACACCCAACTTAAGTGTGAACTGGGGGACCTCCATGCTCAGCTTATGGATGTCTTGATGCAACGAGATCAACTACTTGACACCGTGGCCAGCTTTGACCAGTGTAGTGAGACCTACGAGAGGGCTCTGCTACGTATCCAAGACCTTGAGGTGGAGCTAGGGGACGCCAACAAAGTCATACAACAGTATGAGGAAGA